>JAJKFI010000017.1:8384923-8444165 GCA_029204185.1 Lerista edwardsae | reverse complement strand
ATAATAATAATAATAATAATAATAATAATAATAATAATAATAATAATAATTGGATTTATATACCGCCTTTCTTAGGTCACCAGATTTCTCTAATGACTATAACTCAAGGCGGTTTACATAGGCAGACTTTATTCAGAAACCCGAAGGTTTTTACAATTTTTACAGAAACGTTCTATCTTCCAAGAACTACACACATAGAGATGGATCTTTCAGGATTTAGTCCTTCTTTCTGGCCACCCGTTTGTCTTCTTGCTGGCTGATAAATGGCTTCCCTGCTCCCACCAGAGAAGCGGCTGAACTTTGGCACAACTCCCCCTCACACAAGGCAGCCGAAGCTCAGCTGTTAATCAGTCACAATTAACGAGGTCTGAATAGAAATTTATTTGTCATTGTACACGTGTGCACATGTACAACAAAATTAGGTGCTTTCGCATGGTAAAAACAACACAGTACACTACAACAGAAACAAAAACAAAAACATCACATACAATCCCACTTTGCTTAAGGTCACCTTTAACTCGCTCTGAATGTTATTGTAGGGTTTGCCTTTAGGATTGTGCCCTAGGCTCTGGTAAACCAAGTGCAGCGTGCAGCTCTCTAATTGTTCCCCCGGCACGCAGCTCCCATGTGCTCCCCTGTGCAGGGTGCAACAGCCTCTCTCTTCCCCTGCTTTGACCAACCAGGAGGAGGCGGCACCCAGAAGCACAACCCCCCGCCCCCTGCTGACCATTGGGAGACCCACACACAAGGGGGCAATCTATGGCGGGAAACTGAACCAATCACTGATTGCCACGTATTTTAAACCTGCCCTGCACTAGCCATGTACTGTATAAATAAAGACAACACGAGGGGAAACCTTCTCTCTTTTGACCTCCTCACCAAACCAGGCCTCCGTCTTTTCTTTCGCTCTCCATCCCTACTGGCTGGCTGGCCCGGCTAGCTGGGGATCCCTGATGCCTTTTCAACTCAGCTAGCTGCCTGCTAGGCTGGGTTCCCCACATGTTATGAATGAATTCTGTGAATGAATTCGGAATGTTCTTAACACAGGATCCCGAACCACTGCATACGCTCGCCTTAGCTGGTGGTTGTCAGCAAGCCGCACCAAGAAACCCCTTGTCCAGCTGCACCAACAAATATCCAGCCTGCCTGATCTTCAAAGCCTTTCCGCATCATCTATCATGTTTGTTCTTGAGAGAAGAGCTCGACAGCAGGGTTCAGAGTTGGTTTGCTTTGCAGAAGGCTGTTGAACTTAGTGTGTGTCATGGTGTGTGTCGTGGTGCTTGGGCATTTATTAATGTGCTTTTCACATTAATTCATCAAGGCGCACTTGATGAATTAGCTGGAGGAGAGCCCAGGCACCTTTTTCTTTAAACATGATGGAGGGAAGCAGAACTCCATGTGTTTATAACACATATAAGAAGCATAAAGTAAAAGCTAGAGAGGAGTACCTCCACTGATCTCTGACTGTATTAGGTCAAGAAGCCTTTTTCGTTCTGCAGATATTCGCTCTATGTGCTTTGAAAAGCTACAGCTACTGATTATGCTGCTGTTAGACCCACAGGAGCAAGCAGGCCAATTTTATTCTGCACACTGGTGACCTTACTCTTCCAGCCGCTCTCTGCACCCTAACAGATCACCCCACAATTGACAGTGATGGAATAGCACTGCAGGTCTCTTTGATCTCATGGCTCTTAAGGCAGGAAACACCCCCCAGCCCACACTCCTGACTCCTCCTTTCCTCTCCGGCTAGCAAGTAAACACAAAAAGCAAATTTGCTTGTCATTTGCTTTTCTCTTCCTGAAGCAGTTCCTCGGCCAATTCCCAAGTTTCTGTGGAGGACCTGTTTTCTGCCCACAATTTCCCAGTTCCCAGGTGGATTGTCTGGAAGCAGAAAGAAGAGACAAACTGGGAACAGGAAGGGCTTCCTGCTTTTTTAATGTAAGACGTCAGTAGTTCCTAAGTGTTTTAGCACTGGGACCCACTTTTTAAAGAGACAATTGGGACCCACTTAGCTTCATAACACTAATAAACAAACCAGTTTCATTTTACTGGATGCTCAAGCCTGTTTTTATCCCGTTTACTATGGTGTGATTACTCGTGAGTAAACGGACATGTGTGGCTCAGAGTGTAGTCCTAACCTGGAGTTAAGCTGGCATAGTTAGGCCAGCAAAGTTTGGCCAGCACAAGGGCCACGGTAAAGCATGTTTGGACCACTCTTGGAGTCAGGGAGGATGGTGCATGTCTGTGTGCTGGCCTCTCTTGACTGTGTGCTGGCCTCTCTTGAGAGTGGTCCAAACATACTTTACGATGGCCCTTGTGCTGGCCAAACTTTGCTGGCCTAACTGTGCCAGCCTAACTCCAGATTAGGAATTAGCGCCCCTAGTTTTGCTTTCAATACATTTTGAATTCCAAAACTTCCCAGGCTGGTTTCTGTGGTTTCTCACAGTTTGGGAACCAGTTTGTTAGAAGATCGATTTCCCATTTGAATTCCTTCTTTTGGTTGAGGCTGACTAGATCCAGTGATTTGCTAATGCTTTATGTGACAGTAGGCTCCAGAACTTCATCAGCGGTCACCATTATCTGACTCCTTTCTTCAGACTCCCTCTCTAAGAAGATTGGCTCAGGCAAGGCAAACTGCCCTACTTCTCTACTGAAGACAGATGCAAAGAATTCATTCGGCTTCTTTGCAATCTCCATATCCATTTTAAGCTTCACTTGTGTTCCCTTGTTATCTAGCGGTCCAGTCACCTCCCTGGCAGGTTGGAAGCTTTGATGTCTTGAAAGAAGACAGTACGGTTTGCCTTGATCCTTTTGACCATGTACTCCTCGTATTTTTTCTTTTCTTTTGGCATCCCTCATTGCCAGCTCTTTTATATTTCTTACAAAATCACATTTCTTTTGCCAGGATGTCTGTTCCTTTTTGTTCTCCAAGAAACCTGTCCTGGAGTATTCCTACGCTGTTATCAGCAGACAAAGCCATTAGAGGCCAACGGGTGAACCTTGATACAGTATATAGAAAATCAGCAAGCAAACGTTTCCATGCTATAAAGATAAGCGTTATCACCAGCTCATGTCTACAGATGAAAGTACCGTAGGAGTCAGAGGGGCAGAAGCAAGCAATCTAAAAAGTGCATTACTACTATTTATAGCCTGCTTTGCTTTAAGATGTTCTGTTCAAGCCACCTTACAAAGTAAGGAAGTTAAATATCATAAATAGAAACACGAACACAACCGAGTTACAGAAAGTAAAGCAATTTTCAGCTACTGCAGAAAAAATTCACATACAGCAGTGTTATTCAAACCGTGGGTCGGGACCCAGTTGGTGGGTCGTGACCTGATGTCAGGTGGGTCGCGGAAAGCTGGGAGCAGCCATCTTGGAAACTGCAGACCTTACTGTTGTTCTGTTCTTTTTGTGAGTGTTAACAGTTTCAATTTTCAAGTGAGGATTTTTTTAAAAATTTTGTTTTTTGTTCAGTGCTTTTACATCATATTCTGTCCTAATCTTGCTTTCTGTCAGGGATTTTCCATGGTTGTGCAATTGCTGCAATCCAAGAATGCCGAATTGCATTTCAGGACTGTCATTTTTTTAATGTTACAATGACATCACTTCCTGCTTGATGATGTCACTTCCTGCCATGACATCACTTCTAGGTTAATGGCATCACTTCCGGTGGGTCCTGAAATAAGTGCCATTCTAAAAAGTGAGTCCCAGTCTAAAAAGTTTGAATACCACTGACATACAGCATACAAGAAAGAAGTATTTATATAATGAGCTCCAGCCAGGTATTGCACACTCCTTAATCACAATAAAATCCCCAGTATTTGAATCTGAAAAGATTACACCTTCCTACAAAGAATGATTTTTTTTCCAATAAAAAATAGCTACCAGGGGGTAGTGGCATGGTAAGTATTGTGTGTGCAGCAAAGCATTGTGTATGTGGCCTCTCCCACTCCTTTGAAGTCATTCTGGGCTGCTTACATGGGGCGTTGTGGCATCTGCACTACTGCTCCACTGTCCCCCCTGTTCAGTGATGTCATCCGAGCGCGCCAACTACCGGAACGCTCTGATGATTGACAGCCCTCCGCCCCTATGGCGGAGGGCTGCCACGCCCCCCCCAAGCATCACTGCACCGGAATCGCTCCATTTTAGAGCGATTCCGGACGCAAGGGAGGGCGGGCGGGCCCAGCAGCAGCTCGCCCATCCTCCGAGGCAGCGGCGCGGCCCAGGACCTCCGCGGAACTAGCGGAACGGAGTACCGGGCCGTTCCGCCTGAATGACACCTCTGCCCCTGTTGCTACACTACTGATAACAGCAGGTGTACCTCTCATTCACCTGGGGCCCTCTTCACACCAGGGGACTTCACTAGGTTTTTGTCCACTCCCTCTGAGTAGGGTGGACAGACTGAAGACGGTGGAACCTTCAGTAGAGCCTTAAAGGTGGGGTGGCCATCTCCAGTGGTGGGTTAGGGGAGCCATTACGAATGTAGAAAGATCTGACCTATGAGGCATAAACCCGGTAGAAATGCGTGTTATCTGTCATAAGAATGTAAGAAGAGCCCTGCTGGATCAGGCCAAAGGCCCGTCTAGTCCAGCTTCCTGCATCTCACAGTAGCCTCAGGGGGTACACAAAACAACAAGATTCCTCCATCTTTTTGTCACTCCCTTGTATCTGGCATTCTGATGTAAAATTATGAGGTAACGTAAGAGAGAATTTGCTATCCCGACTATGGAAAGGGAGCTACTGTATAATAACTTGCAACTCAGTCTAGGCCTTAAACATAAGAAGAGCCCTGCTGGATCAGGCCAAAGGCCCATCTAGTCCAGCTTCCTGTATCTCACAGTGGCCCACCTGATGCCTCAGGGAGCACATACGACAACAAAAGGACTGCATTTTGTTGCCATTCCCCTACATCAGGCATTCTGAGGTGAATTCTGAGGTAAACACACTGGTGCCTAGTCAAGATTCTCCACAGCATTTCTCTTTGACAGCCACCAGAATCAGATGCTCCTCTTCAGACATGTACTCATAGGAACAGCCCCACTGGATCAGGCCAAAGTCCCATGTAGTCCTGCTTCCTGTATCTCACAGTGGCCTACCAGGTGCCTCAGGGAGCACACAAGACAACAAGATGCCTCCATCCTGTTGCCGTTCCCCACTGTCTTGCTCTACTCTTGCACAGAGTAGTGCAAGTACTGAACAAATACTGGACTGTCCCTTATGATACAAAGAAGAGGGGCCCATGAGAAGTCACCAAACGGTCTTGGGCTGGCTTTAACTTCTTTTAATCAATGCAAGAAAAAATGTTTTTTTGCATGCTGTTGCCAGCCCAGTCTCTACTATATCCCATGTGTGCACGTCAGATTAAACCCAAGCACGGTCTGCTCCCTTGCCACACTTCTTCCATGAGGCCATTCGCCTTAACATTTACGACTCCTGACAACCGAAATGCAAACTGGCCAATTAAAACTAATTAGCACGCTCAGCCCCAATTACATCCCGGAGGACTGACCAAAGGCAACAAAGTGAGCAGCTGAACTATCTCGGCCCCTCACTCCATGGGGTGAGAGCAGTTTACATATAACACCATTCAGCCATTATGAGGCTATGGAACAAGGTCAATGAAGGACAGGAACAGGTCCTCATCAACTCCATTCCTTCTGTACTGACATGCTGCTACTACTCCCTTGCACAGAAGCTTTTGCTGGGATTTTCAGGGCTCACAAGAGGCTTTAATTAATAAATGTGTACCCCGGTAGCCACTGATTCAGTATCCACAGATACCATGGATACTGAGTTGCCTATTAAAAAGATAGGAAACATTAAACAAATCTCTTTTTTTAACTTGTTGCAGCAAAACCACTGACGTTCCCCTATCTTCAAAAAGGCATCCCCAGTATCCGCGGTTTCAGGTATCCACGGAGGAGACCAGAACAGAACCCCAGCAGATAACAGGGCATGCCCGTATTTCTTATCATATGAGAATTACTGCTCCAGGGAGCAAGAAAGGACAGACCTTCTGTACTGTTCAGTTGTGGAGAAGCTGCATCAGCTCAACTTTTCTCTTCTTCCCCATTATTTAAAGGCACTTGATGTCCTCTACACTGACCATTTATCCCACTAAATCTTCACAACAACCCCTTGAGATACCAACTTCTCCTGAGAAATCGGACATCTCTTCTCTTTTGTGCCCTTGGACAGCAATTCTAAGCACACTTTCCTGAGAGTAAGTTTCACTGAGCACAGTGGACTTACTTCTGAGTCGACCTGCATAGACCTGCACTGTTAATCGCCCTGCTACATCAAGCTAGTAGCAAGGATGAGCAACAGGGAAACATTCAACAGGTTGGACTTGTTGTTCAGTCGCTAAGTCGTGTCCGACTCTTCGCAACCCCATGGACCACAGCACGCCAGGCCTCCCTGTCCTCCACTAGCTTCCGGAGTTCGCCCAATTTCATGTTCATCGCTTCGGTGACACTGTATAACCATCTCATCCTCTGCCACCCCCTTCTCCTTTTGCCTTCCATCTTTCCCAGCATGAGGGTCTTTTCTAAAGAGTCCTCTCTTCTCATGAGGTGGCCAAAGTATTGGGGCTTCAACTTCAGGATTTGTCCTTCCAGGGAGCCATCAGGCTTGACTTCCTGTAGGATTGACCGATTGGATCTCCTTGCAGTCCAGGGGACTCTCAAGAGTCTTCTCCAACACCATAATTCAAAAGCATCTATTCTTCGGCGCTCTGCCTTTCTTATGGTCCAGCTCTTACATCTATACATAGCTACTGGGAAAACCATAGCTTTGACTATGCGAACCTTTGTTGGCAGGGTGATGTCTGGGCTTTTTATTAAGTTGTCTAAGTTCGCCATAGCTTTCCTCCCAAGAAGTAAACGTCTTTTAATTTCATGGCTGCAATCACCATCTGCGGTGACCTTGGAGCCCAGGAAAATAAACTCTGTCACTGCTTTGGTAAGACTACATGACTACAAAAGATTGTCTACTTCTTCTGCAGCTGTTAAAGGCACAGGAACCTCATTTCCAATGAGGCAATGATACTTCCTAGAAGAGCATTTGACTCCTGCAGGTGAGTGTCTCTGTTGAATTAGGGATTTCCATCCTTTTGCTACATTAGGATTAGAAGGGCAGGGAGATAAATCATACCTCTTTTTTTAGATATTGGACAGAAAATGAAAACAACACACCATGTTTAATTAACTTGTTGAATGAGCAGTAGAGAGGTCACAGGTTCTGAGGGTTGTTCCCTTTAAAAAAAAGAAAAAGAAAAAGTTCATGTCTGTTTATGACTGTTACCTAAATAGAACTTCCATACATGCCGGCAGAACACCCTTAAATATCAGAGGTTGGCAACAAACCAATCAACCAGCCATTGCCTTCATGCTATATGGTGCTCAAACATAATTTATTTGGGTCTGGTTCAAACATGGCCCCCCCTCAAAAGTTATTGTCAATCTATGTTGTAAAATTAGAAGATTGATGTCATTTAACTTATTTAGTGTGCTCTGCTTAAGCTTCTTTCATAAGGAGTTGGCTTGACGTGTACGTACAGTATAGAAGTGGCCGGGGGGGGGGAATTCTATGTTTTGCAGGAGCCTGAGCTCCTGTGTAAAGCAGTCCCTCCCCCATGCCTTCAGAGCTCTTTGCTGCTCAGAGAACTGGTTGGAGGCTTTGCTGTCCAAGCCGTGAATGGCTGTGAAGGCAAGGGGGAGGGTTCACTTTACACAGGAGCTCAGATTTTGCAAGCCAATACAACTGCAGCCAAAATGAGACCAAACACATAGAATCAATCGGTTTCTCGTTATCCATCAGACACCATATGCTTGTTTTTGAAATGTTTAAAACTGTCTAAGGGGCCAAAAACCACCCCAAAAACCCAGACTGCACAGGTATGATTCTCTACTTTGAACATTTAATTCCCTGCCTTGGAAGTCAAAGATAACGAGGCTGCCTTCCCAGAGAGGCTCCATTGTCCTTTACATTTTCTTCTTTAACACATACAAGCACTATTTCAAAAAGGGAGGGGAGCACAGATAAAAGCAAATAAACATACTATTTCAAATGCTTAACAGAAACTTTTTAAAAAACGAGCTAAGGAAACAAAGAGCTCTTGAACAAGGACGAACAGAGCCCCGACTGCGCCCATGGCAGGGCGACGAAACCACGCCCCCAGCACGTCACCCCGCCCCCGTGTGTCACCCAGCCATGCCTCTCTGCGCCCGGAATAGCTTCATTTTGGAGCAGAACGGATGCGAGGAAGGGTGGGTGGGCCAGACAGCACGCGGCTTAGTCTGCGGACTCCGCGCAATGGCGCCCTGCCGCTGCCAGCGCCCATGGCTCGCGCCGCCCCAGGCTACAACCTTCCTCCGCCTCTGCTAAATAAGAAAAAGAGGAACAAAACAACAAAAACAGAAAGAACATTAAACCAGTTGACAAGATAATGAGCTGGCCAAATTGAACACAGTTGTAGAATAAAATGGAATGGGTGGGTGCAAGAATATAAGTGCTTCTCAGTGTTTGCTACTACAACCCAACAATGACAGCCCAATCCTAACCTGCAATGGTGCAGTTGGGCTGAGTAGCCTATGCCGTATCCAGAGCAAGTTAGGAGCAGGCCAGAGGTCTCTTCGGGGTAAGCCCCAACTTGCCCAATGAGCCTACTTGGATCTGTGCCAGATATTTTATTTAGCTGGCGCAAGTCTGAGGGCACAATCCTAACCTGGAGTTAGGCTGGCACAGTTAGGCCGGCACAAGGGACACCATAAAGTATGTTTGGACCACTCTCAGAGTCAGAGAGGCCATCACACAGACGTGAGCCATCCTCCCTGACTCTGAGAGTGGTCCAAATGTGCTTTATGGTGGCCTTTGTGTCAACCAAACTTTGCCCGTCTAACTGTGCCGGCCTAACTCCAGGTTAGGATTGTGCTGTTGGTGTTCCTGCCCCCCCCATAGGAATGCCACTGCCTGTGGACCATTTGTGACTTACCCATATGCCACAGCACACAGGGTGAAAATCACTATCTTAACTCTTGCACTAACAGGCCAGAGAGAGAGTCGGGCAGGCAAAAGGATGAGCTGTACTTCACACCAGGCAAGACGACAGGCATTGCCACAAGGGGTGGTGGCCACTAGCCTGGGTGGCTTCAAAGGGAGATTCTTCATGAAGGGCAGGATGGCGATAAGCTCCCTCCGGAAGAGAAGCCCGCACTTCTCTCCTGCATGTGGGGTCTTCTCAGCGGCCGCTGGTGGGCCATTGCGGGGAAGCAGGATGCTGGACTGGACGGGCCTTTGATCTCATCCCGCAGGGGTCTTCCGTGCGCTCCCAACCCTCTCCCAGCTCGGAGGCGACGACGCGAGGCGACGTCTGCGGGCCTAAAGCGCTGCTTCCGCGCGCTCTCCCCGGCAGTCCCGGCGCCCCTCCCCCTCCCGTCTCAAGCCCTTCACCCGGGAAAGGGGGCGGCGGCGCGCGCGCGCGCGCAACCGCGAGGCCGGTGGGAGGCGGAGGAGGCGCTGCCGCTCGCGAGCCTCCTCCTGGATCTGCTTCCTGGGGTTTGCTTTCGCTTTGGCAGGTCGCCTCCTCCAAGGCTCCTGGATGCACTTGCCGGCGGATGCGCGGGGAGCCCTGCAGCGGGGAGAGACAGAGCGCTAGGCAGAAGTAAGCCCGGTTAGCTTTGCATTGTGTTTTGCATTGTTGGGCTGGGGCCGGGGGGGAGGGTGGCCAGTTGAGTCCTATAAAAGATCCCGCCCCCCGCCCCCCCAAAAAGAAATCCCCGCGTGTTGGTGCTGACCCGCCTCGCTCCAGGTCACTCCTCCTTGCATTTGTGTGTCTTCTTTGAACAGATCCGGCGGAGGACGACTGGCCGGTGTGTGCCCAACACGATGCTGATGCCGGTGTTTAGCAGGAGCTGGAGCCCCCTTCTTCGGGCGACGGGGGCAGTGCAGCGGCTCCAACTTTCCAGCTTCCCCCAGAACAGAAGCTGCCACGCAGGAAAAGCCACAGGGGTCAAAAAGAGGGGCTACGACATCACCAGGAACCCCCACCTGAACAAGGTTAGACCCTGGACGGCCTGAAGGCTTTGGGGGGTCTTGACCGTCTCATCTGCATGTCCGGGGTGCTGCTGGGTAAACTTTATCCAAGGAAGTGAAAGTGAGAAAGAAGTGAGAAAAAGTGAAGCGTGGGAACAAAACTTTACTTAACACTGTGCAACATTTCAAACAAACCAATGGCAACAGTAGGTGTTGCTCGCTTTCCCACTCATGCAATAATTTGGTTCCTACAAACATGATGATGAATATTATCAATAATATGGGAATAATAATAGATATAAATATAAATCATTCATATTTACTTCTATAATTGTGTATTGTGACTACAGTGCATTCCCCGGCAAGAAGGTTGTGGTATTTCTTAGGGTTCCATAGGCTCCACTGTTGACTGACATTTGTCATGTGGGCAGTGTTCATAGCTCAGTGGTGGTGCAATGCACAGATTTTGCTTGCAGAAGGTCCCAGATTCAATCCTAGGCACGGGTTACAACCGATTCAGTATCCACGTTTTCTGTTATCCACTGATAACTGGGACACCTGTTAAAAAGATGGGAGAACATTAAACAAATCTCTTTTGTTACCTTCTTGCAGCAAAACCACTGACGTTCCCCTATTTTTAAAACGTCGTCCCCAGTATCCATGGTTTCAGGTATCCACGGTGGGGGTCCGGAATGGGACCCCAGTGGATACCAGGGCATGCCTGTACTTCCAGTTAAAGAGGATCAGACTGTTGATCATGAAAAAGATTGGTGGCCTGACCCTAGAAAGGACAACCTGGACTGGATGAGCCAGCGGTCTAATGCAGTGCAAGGCAGATTCATGTGTCCCACATTGGCCCTGAAGGTAGATAATAAAATGTACAGGCATGCCCCGGTATCTGCTAGTGTTCCTTCCAGACCCCCCTTGTGGATACCTGAAACCGCGGATACTGGGGATGCCTTTTTAAAGATAGGGGAACATCAGTGGCTTTGCTGCAACAAGGTTTTTTTAAAGAGATGTATTTAATGTTCCCATATCCCAATATCCATGGTATGTCCATGGACAGTGGTGGTCCTGTTACTGTTACGGGGGGGGGGCAAATGCCCTGAGTGCTGCGCGGGTGGAGTGGGAGAGGGCAGCAACGACGTGGCTCAGCTCTCACAGAGGCAAACCGGGCACGCGGTGTTTGGCCCACCTGCCCCTCCTTGTCCCTGTGCAGCTCCAAAGTGGAGCCTGGCGTGGTGGGGGGGGGAGGCAGTGGCGTGGCGGTGCAAGGGGCAGGGAGGCAGATGGAGGAATTCCATGTCTGAATATTTCCCCTTGAAGACAGTTCCCTGCGTGAACAAAACTGATGAGTGAAAGAGAAAGTTAGAAAGCTAATTTCTAGCTTTCTAGAAATTGGGCAGAAGATTTAGTCGAGAGGGTTAATGCCTCCGTTTGGCTGAAGATAAAGAACTGAAGATCTGAAGGTCGCCAGTTTGGGACTACCGGAAGTCTCTGTGAGCAGCAGACCTTGTAAAAACTGCAGCTGATTAAAAGCTGAGCTGTCTCCGGCTGCCTTGTGAGAGGGGGAGTGTGCTGGGTCAGCTGCTTCTCTGGTGGGAGTAGAGAAGCCGCTTATCATCCAGCAGAAGACAAACGTGTGGTTAGAAAGAAGACTAAACCCAGAAAGATCCATCTGTTTGTGTTGTTTGTTCTTGTAAGACAGAACGTTCTGTAAAATTGTAAAAACCTTCGGGTTTATGAATAAAGTCTGCCCATGTAAACCGCCTTGAGTTACAGTCATTAAAGTAATCTAATGACCTAAGAAAGGCGGTATATAAATATTATTATTATTATTATTATTATTATTATTAATGGCAGCCCTTCTGCCGGACATTAATCTATGAGCAAGAGCTTTTTCTTGCCAATGGGGTAGGAGTTCACCATGTGATTTCCTTCCCCATGTAGTCTGGTGGTGGAAGCCATGAGTACTTTGTCCACCTCCTCTGCAGTTTGTGTGAACTAGCCTTCAGGTGCCATCCAGGGCTCTCAATGGGCCGGCGGAAGTCTCTTGTTCTGGCCCAGGAGTTCTGCAAACACGCTGTACAGTGCATTTGCGATGACTCTCGAGGCGGGTAGGCCAATGCATGGACATGCGCTGGCCTCCCCGCACCAATTCCTGCGCCCAGCAGCACCCAGGTAAGGCCAGCCAAGCTCAGTCGGTGTGTGTGGGGGGGGGCGTTGGAGAGGGCAGGGGAAGGCGAAATGAGTCAGGGGGAAATGGGGAGGGCAGGCCCAGGGAAGGTGCTGGTGCCAGGATCTGTCCCTTGGACCGGATCCTAACCCTTGTCTTGGGCCTCCCAGCCTCAATCTGGGCTACTCAGATTTGTGCTGCCAATTTTAGTGGCACAGATCCAAGTAGCCCCATTTGGGCCGCTGCCCTGTTACCAGGGGGTGGGGGATCGATTCTCGCCGCAGCCTGCCCCAACCCCTTGCTGGATATGGGGTTGTCCTGTCTATTCCAGCACAGGGTTAGGTTTGTGCCCTAAGTCATCACTTTTCCTTTATTAGCCTTCCTTCATGCTATAAATCTGGTTGGCCGCAGGAGGAATAATTTATGTACTTTGGCCTGAAGTTTATCTTTTGGAAAAGTGCCACTGCAAGCATTGCAGATGTACAGTTCACAAGTCAGCATTTTTTTAAGAACATGACTTGATGCTATACTAGTAAATTGTCAGCTTTTCCAAATAGAAGCTGTTGCATCTTTGCTAAATGCTGCAGTGTTGAACTCTGAGAGATGGGCTTTGTCTTCTAAATTGTTTTTTACCCTACGATACATTTATTTATTCTGCTTTAAGTGGCTTGCAATCCAGAAACAATACATACACACACATAGTCCACCAAAAGCAAGCAACAATAAACTTTAAATCTCAGTAACAATCTTCAAGTTGATACGGTTCATCAGCCATCACCTGATGTTACTTCTCTGTTTATTCAAAATAGTTTGCTCTTAAATGTGCCCTTGTGTGCATGATGAGGAATAAATTACACACCTCAGCAGAACAGCAAACCTTGGCTGAGTTAGCAAACGTGCAAATCCAGAGTTTGTTGCAGGAGATGCAACCTTTCATAACATAGTTATAGCTATAGAGGTTAAATGGACCAAGACAAATAACACAGAAAAGGATCATATGAAGAGGATTTTCTCCTAGATAATCTATAACAGTGTTTCTCAAACTGGGTTGGGACCCACTTTGTGGGTCGTGACCTCATGTCAGTCGGGTCACGGAAAGCTGGAAGCAGCCAACTTGGAGGCAGGAGACCTTACTCTTGCTAACTTCCTTTTGTGAGTGTTCACAGTTTGAATGTTCAAATGAGGGTTTTTTAAAGAATTTTGTTTTTAGTTATTATTTATTCAATTTCTATCCCGACTTTCTGCCTGAGGGCACCCAAGGCGGCTTACAACATTAAAAAGCAGTACAATATGTGCAATTAAAACAATATTAAGAACGATAATTAAAAAACAGTTAAAATTTAAAAAGCAGCAAACCCCGTGGATCCTACAATTTAAAAGATACAATGTAAAAAAAATGCCAGCCTGCCTGTCAACAGTTAAAGGCTTGTTTGAATAAAAAGGTCTTCAGCCCCCGCCGGAATATTGCCAAAGAGGGAGCATTTCTTAATTCTAAGGGGAGAGTATTCCAAAATTGGGGGGCCACCACTGAGAAGGCCCTATCTCTGGCCGCCATCCCCTCACCTCTCCTGGTGGTGTCACAGTCAAAAGCCCCCCCCCCAGATGACCTAAGAGTACGGGCAGGATTATATAGAAGGAGGCGGTTCAGTGTTCAGTGCTTTTACATAACAGTTTGTCCTCATCTTGCTTTCTGTCAGGGATGTTTCATGGTTGTGCAATTGCTGCAGAACCGGAATGCCAATGAGCATTCAGCAATGAGCATTCCAGGAATGTCATCTGATTATGTCACTATGACGTCACTTTCTGCTGTATGATGTCACTTCCGGCTATGACATCACTTCCAGGGGGTCCCAACACAAGTGCCATTCTAAAAAGTGGGTCCTGGTCTAAAATGTTTGAGAACAACTGATCTATAGCATTGTGGACTATGGAGACATTACAGTGGGAGCAAGCCCCACCCATCCCTCTTCACAGTGGGTGCCCTAGCCTCCACACTTGTGAGAGGTTGGATTTGCTTACAATATAGAGCAGTGGTTCTCAAACTGTGGGTCGTGACCCACCAATGGGTTGCGAGCCAATTTCAGGTGGGTTGCGAAGCACCTAGAGCAGCCATATTGAAAAAATGAGAAGATGGGGTGCAGGAAACGGGGAGGGCTGTGTGGTTGTTTTGCTTGTGTCAAGGATCTAAATAGGCTTTTTTCTTTCTGATTCACTTTGCTATTGGAAAATGGCTGAGAGATCACCCAACGTATTGCTGCTTTCTCAGGAAAGCAGCAGGCGCTCAAGTAACAATGATGGCATTTCCAGCCATGACATCACTTCTGGTGGGTCCCGGACAGATTGTCATTCTAAAATTAGGTCCCGGTGCTAAAATGTTTGAGAACCACTGGTATAGATGCTATTCCTCTTGCTACTGCAGAATTTTTTTACAAGCATATTGTCAGCTATTAATCGTCTCAGGTAACTGAAAACGTTGAACCATGTTTCATCTATTCAGTGCTTTTACTTAACTCCTTAGAGAATTGTTGTGCTTGTGTATCCTGCCATGATCTTGGAGTTTGGAGAAGTAGCAGTAACACAAAGCTGATGGCATGTTGGGTTTATCCGTAGCATGGCAGATGTTGGTTGAACTATGAGCTAAGCTCATTTCAAAACAAGCCTAAGGCTGCTGCCTTTGCCACATAGCATGTGATTCGACAGTTCCGACTTTGGTTGTGTGAACTTGCACTCAGGGCTGGGAATTCAAAATCACATTGCTTCTGGCAATCCTTCCATCTCCCCCCCCCCAACCCACCTACCCATGGTCAAAGCATGTATTGTCCAAGCAGGAATGTTGCCTGCTATCTTCCAATCCACACCGAGGAGGCTTGTAATAGCATGCAAAATCTAGGCTTTTCCTTTGAGCAAGTGGGTTGTAAGAGCTTGCACTGTAGGAGCAGATCAAGGTCCATCTAGTCCTGCATTTTGATTCCTACAGTAGTGTGAAGGAAGCTGGAAGGCTCATGGGACATAATACATTGTGGGCAATATGTAACACCCCGCCCCTGCTTTTCATGCCTCCCCATCTTTACTGGGCAGACTGGTAGTGAGTAGCTTCCAAGGCACAGAACCTGGAGATTGAGGGCGCAATCCTAACCTGGAGTTAGGCCGGCACAATTAGGCCAGCAAAGTTTGGCCGGCACAAGGGCCACTGTAAACTGCGTTTGTATCACTGTCTGAGTCAGGGAAGGTGGGGCATGTCTGTGTGCTGGTCTCTCTGACTCCAAGAGTGGTCCAAACATACTTTACAGTGGCCCTTCTGCCAGCCTCATAGAAGGACAGGGAATCTCAAAATACTGGGGAGTTCCCTTATAAAATACCCAATGATAAACAGTTACTGGGACAGTCGGAAGAAGCACTCCACCTTTTCTGAATGAACTGATATCAGGCCAAAAACAATAAAACTATAAGGAGTTTATTAAAACGGGGTTACAAGGCCTGGAACCACAGAGCAGATAATTTCAAGTGAACAGGAACAACACGGATCTGTTCATATAGTGAACAGTGCGGAGAGCAAAGGTGTGCTATCAAGGAGATGGCAGTGCAAACGGAAAATAAACAAAGCCTGATGCAAAGTCAGCTTGGTATGGTTCCTATGTAACTGTTGCATGCTCTCCAGGCTGTCAATCCAGGATCTTCAAGGCAGCAAGGGAATGGGCACAGTGTGCAGTAAGCATCCAATGCTGCCCAAGGGGTATTGCACATAGACAGGGATTTCACTCTTGACTTAAATAGCCAATGGGCATAAACCTGCTTTCTCTGAGAACACCCCACGACATGCTGAGCCCCAGTCCGGATCGGAGGATCATTGCACCGGGCTACAAGTTGAGGGGGAGGAGAACAGTCTGGTGTCGGCTCAGACTGTTACTCTGCAGCCAGTCGTGTTTGCCCCAGCCTGCACGATCCTTACGTTCAGTGGCCAGCCAGCATCTGTCAACTTCTGTTTGCTCAGAAGTAAGTCAGATTGAATTCAATGTGCTTTACTCCTGGGGCAGTGTGTGCATTGGACTGCAGTTTTAATTAAGATGGGGTGCAATCCTATTAATACTTACCCGGGAGTAAATGCCATTTACTATAATGGGACTTACTTCTGAGTAGACATTCATAGACTTGCACTCTTAGGCGATCAGTTTTTAAAAAAACCTCCATTCCAATCAGCCCCTCCCCTGGCAACAGCACCCAGTCTTAGGAGACACCTTCCATCACACACGGACACTTTGGGACATTAAAGAAGCGCCGCATCTGGCCTTGGGCAGCGATCGAAATGATGGGGCTGCGTATTCTACAAGAAGCCTGAGCAAGGGGTGCACAGTTCCCCCTGGCAGGGCAACGGGGCGGAAGACGCGTGCCTTCCCTCGCCTCCGATGTCCTGCCAGGAGGAACCACATGTTCCTCGCTGGACAGTGAGGGGTGCGCAGATCCCTGGCAGGGCAATGGAGGCGGGGTGGGGGAAAGACGTGTGCCTTCCCTCACCTCCAATGCCCGGCCGTCCCTGGCTTGTCTCTCCACTGCCGCTCTGCTCCACTGCCGCTCAGGTCCAATGCGCCGCCGCTCTGCCACTCTCCTCGCTGCGTCCACATGCTCTAAACTGCCGTGGTGTGAAAAGCAGAGCAGGTGCAGAGCAGTCTGGGGCGCGTTTTGCCAGCCAGCGAAAGTGGGCGGAGCAAAACAAACAAAGCAAAACAAAGCCAGCCAGCCAGCAACGGAACTGGAACAGGGTAATGGACGGTCGCGCTGCCAAGACACAGCCGGGCATGCGTATAGATTCATATGCATGCTCGGCTGTGTCTCAGCAGCGCGACCGTCCATTACCCCCAGGAATTTCATTTTTACCCCATTTGGGGTAATTTACCCCTGTTCCCAGACCACTGTTCTAGTTGAACATTCAAGTGTCGAGGGCATTGTTAGGCTTGTTTGCTATGAGTCAGATGCAACTTTGCTAGAATGGCAGTTGTGTGCACTGGTCTATAACCTGTATTCCCAATATGTATGATTTTACAGATGTGCCCCAGTATCCACTGATTCAGTATCCATGGTTTCAGTTATCCACTGAAACCATGGATACTAGGATACCTATTAAAATAGGATAATATTCAATAAATCTCTTTTTTTTTACCTTATTGCAGCAAAACCTCTGATGTTCTCCTATCCTTAAAAAGGCGTCCCCAGTATCCACAGTTTCAGGTATCCATAGAGGGGTTGGAATGGAACCCCAGTGGATATGAGGGCATGTATGTATTTAGGAATATAGATTTTTTTTTAGGAATATAGATTTTTTATTTGAAAATGTATGTATTTAGGACTTTTAACTTTTCAGTGTTGGCATTTCCAAGACAATCAGAGTGCAGGCATACCCTGGTACCCACTGATTAGGTATCCATGGTTTCAGATCTCTACAAGTACCATGGATACTGGGATGCCTATTAAAACGATAGTGAAACATCTGGCATCTGGCCTAGATGCCTTTAAAAGGGGACTGGACAGATTTCTGGAGGAAAATGCCATCGTGGGCTATAGGCCATGATGGGTTGGGCAACCTCCTTACATTAATAGTAGGCTACTTCAGAATGCCAGGTACAAGGGAGTGGCAACAGGATGCAGGCATCTTGTTGTCTGCTGAACTCCCTTAGGCACCTAGTGGGCCACTGTGAGATACAGGAAGCTGGACTAGATGGGCCTTTGGCCTAATCCAGTGTGGCTCTTCTTATGTTCTTAAGCCCCATATTGGGTTGCAAGTTATTATTTACCTCAGAATTTTACCTCAGAAATTTACCTCAGAATGCCTGATACAAGGGAGTGGCAACAGGATGCAGACATCTTGTTGTCTCATGTGCTCCCTAAGGCATCTGGTGGGCCACTGTGAGATACAGGAAGCTGGACTAGATGGGCCTTTGGCCTGATCCAGTGGGGCTCTTCTAATGTCCTTAAGCATTAAACAAATCTCTTTTTTTAACCTTGTTGCACTGATGTTCTCCTGTCTTTAAAAAAGCGTCCCCAGTATCCACAGGTTCAGGTATCCATAGTGAGGTCCAGAACGGAACCCCAGAGGATACTGGGACATGCCATATGTAAAAGATGCTAAAGGCATACTTAGTCATCATGAAGCCTCTGTAGTAGCCCCACTGGCTGTCCAGGAAAGTCCTGTGCCATATAAGCCTGTTCTCTGCATTGGTGGGCTTGTGAGTGAAAGGATTTAAAAGCTGTTTTAGTGAACCCTCGACTTCAGGAGCAGGGGCTTTCCTTATACAAGCAAGCTCGACATGGCAGGGCAGCCTGAATAGCGGATGTGTTTTGAATGGGATCTCCCTCCCTCTGTATCTATCAAAACATGAACTTGCAGTCATTGCAACTGATACCCCAACCCAGCTTCTAGAGAAGGTTATCATGGGGACAAGCCCTGAATAAGTACAATTAAATATGAAAAAGCCAAAGTGAGCAGAAAGAATTGGAGAGAGTCAGTTGGAGAAGGGAGGGTGTTAAAGGCCGGAGATGAACATGAAATTTGTGCTGAAAGGTTGTGGTGGTGGGGAGTTGGGTGAGAGACTCCCCCCCTTTAAGAGATGGCTGAACTGGGGGAAGAAAGGGGACATTAGCAAGTGGGGCATTAGCAAATGGCCTTCCCTGGTTAAGAGACAGGGGAGTGGGTAGGAGAATGAAGGTTTCAGTGCGGGTGCCAAAATACAAATGTCGCCCACCTTGGTCAAAAAAAGAAAAGAAAGTATGGGGGCAATCCTAACTAACTTTACAGCACTAGGGTTATGGGCAATGCAGCTCTGAAATAAGGGAACAAACAGCCACTTCCTGCTGGCCTCAGCATTTTGCATTACATCTGAGACACAGAATTGAATTCGCTTATATCCAGTACATGGCAATTGCTGTCACAGATTTCTTTGAGGAAAGCCCAGTTCCTTGCCGTGTGACTATGGGTCAAACTGGAGATTAAGCACATGATTAGAGCTTCCATGTTTCTTTTCTGATTAAGGAAATGGGAGCTGAATTGGGACTCTGACATGCATTTATCTTTGCCCTGCATTTATTTGACATGCATTTATCTTTTTACCCAGCGGGTAGTTAACCTGTGGAACTCTTTGCCACAGGAGGTGATGATGGCATCTGGCCTAGATGCCCTTAAAAGGGGATTGGACAGATTTCTGGAGGAACGGTCCATCATGGGCTATAGGCCATGATGGATTGTGCAACCTCCTTACATTAGTAGTAGGCTACTTCAGAGTACTGGGTGCAAGGGAGTGGGAACAGGATCCAAGCACCTTGTTGTCTCATGCCTCCCATTGGGCACCTGGTGGGGCCGCTGTGAGATACAGGAAGCTGGACTAGATGGGCCTTTGGCCTGATCCAGCAGGGCTCTTCTTATGTTCTTATGTCCTGCCACAGCCACTGTCCTTCTTCCTTTTAAGCCATGTGGCTGTGCAGCTCAAAGACTAATGCTCCTGGCAGCTCGGTGTTCCTGGAAGTCTGGCAATGAGGCATGATGTCATCAGCATGTGTCTGGAAGCACTGCCAAGCCACCACACAGCAACTGAAAGGGGCAGTGCAGAAAGATGCTCCCATTAGCAGAGGTAACCCCTTTTGTTTCTTTATCAGGCAATGCTCTGATTTGGAGAAGACCCATGTGGATGAGAATCATGCACCCTCCTCCATGCACAAGGAGTGCATTGTGTTGTTCTAGCTCTTCATACCATGATTGATTGGATCAGTTATACCCAATGCATTGGCATACCTGGGTGGGGACAAGGGGGACAAATGTCCTGGGGCGCCACTTGGCAGAGGGTGGCACCGCAGCCCACTCCTCCTCGCTACTGCTATTGGAGGGGGCAGACTCCACTTTCAGGAGCTGCTTCACACTGCTATACCTGGTGCCTGCTCCCTCTGACACTCGGAGGGGACGGGCGCTGCTTACAGCCATGAGAAAAAGAAGGAACTTTTTCACGCCACTGTGGGCGCAATCAATCAATCAATCAATCAATCAATCAATCAATCACTAGTATTTATATACCGCTTTTCAACACAAAGTTCACAAAGCGGTTTACAGGCAAATAATAACATTAAAGTTAAATGGCTCCCTGTCCCAAAAGGGCTCACAATCTAAAAGAATGAAGAACACCACCAGCAACAGCCACGAGAAAGACACTGTGCTGGGGTGAAGAGGGACAATCCTAACCTGGAGTTAGGCCAGCACAGTCAGGCCAGGGAAGTGTGGCCGGCACACCGTAAAATATGTTTGGACCACTCTCAGTCAGAAAGGCCAGCACACAGATGTGTGCAATCATCCCTGATTCTGAGAGTGGTCCAAACATGCTTTACGGTGGCCCTTGTGCCAGCCGAACTTCGCTGGCTTAACTGTCCCGGCCTAACTCCAGTTTAGGATTGCACTCTAAAGCTTGCCTCCTCCTCCCCCCCCCTTTTTAAAGGGGGAAAGAAAGGAGAAGAAAGCCCACACCCCCTGCCAGAAAATAATTGTTGTGACTTACCCCTGCTAACTGGGCAAGGGGCGCTTTTTTCAAGTGGTGTTCCTCTTATATTTAGCAGGGGGAGAGTAATTGTCCCTCTTCACCCCAGCTCAGTGTCTTTTCTAGTGGCTGTTGCTGGGGGTGTTCTGCATTTATTTATTTTTTTAGATTGTGAGCCCTTTTGGGACAGGGAGCTATTCAACTTTGCCTGTGAACCGCTTTGTGAACTTTGTGTTGAAAAGCGGTATGTAGATTTGATTGATTGATTGATTGATTGATTGATTGATTGATTGATTGATTGATTGATTGATTGATTGATTGACGCAGTGACATCACTGCAGTTACGTTTGGGTTGGAGGCAGGGGGCAGCAGACTGGGGTACCAGCCCTTCCAAGAATGCCACTGACCCAGTGCAGAGATCTGGCAGAATGAACCAGCTTGAGCAGAGAATGATTGAAAAGACACATGGCTGCTGTAGAGGAGAGTGAGGAGGAAGGTCTCAGGAAGAGATCAAGCATGCTGCCTGCTCTGTGGTTGGGTGCTTAGAGCTCCCAGGAGTCTTCAGTTATTTAATCTATTTCTCATGGCATACAATCACTTCCTACAAAGCATTCTCAAATGCCCCACCACATAATTTAGGGATTATTGGCCTTGGTAATTGCTAACGTTCTGTAGTTTTGTCCTCTTTCTCTGGAAAAAACACATCATAATGCTATCATTTGGAGATTTCCAAAAAATGAATGCGTGCAATGTTCATTTTTTTTAAAAAAAAATGCCTTCTGTTGCTGCAGTGTAAAAATTTAACATTTTTTTTTATCGTCTCGATTTACCAAGAACGATTTCATTGTGCCATTTTAAAAATTGGATGAAATGAGCCATGGAGTCTTGTCCTTTCCTTTCCAAACCGCGGGCAGTGCTTGCGGTAGATGAATGTTGGCCTTTCAGTGGGGGCCATATTTAGGATGGGCCAAGATCCAATGGCTCAGAGTGCCTCATGGAGGAGCATAGATTGAGTTGCCATAGATGGTAGATAATGGAGGATCTGTTCCTGCTGAACCCCTTTGGAAAAAGAATTCATGGGATGGCACAACGATTAATCCTAACCTGGAGTTAGGCCGGTACAGTTAGGCCAGCAAAGTTGAGCCAACATAAGGGCCACCATAAAACACATTTGGACCACTCTCAGAGTCAGGGAGGATGGCGCACGTCTGTGGGCTGGTCTCTCTGACTCCAAGAATGATCCAAACATACTTTACGGTGTCCCTTGTCCTGGCCAAACTTTGCCAGCCTAACTCCAGGTTAGGATTGCGCCATAAGAATCCACTGCCAGAATCCAGCAGAGTTTTGTTTGTCCTCTTGTAAACATACCAAATTTCAATCAACAAGGTTTTATTTATTTGTTTTAAAACAGCAATTTTCAATCAGTGTGCTATGGTGCATTGGTGTGCCATGAATGGTCTGCAGGTGTGGTGCGGGAATTTGGGTGAGGGTCATTTCTTAATAGGGCCATTGGTCGAAACATTGATGGTGTGCCTTGACAATCTTAGCACCTTTTCAGTGTGCCGTGAGATGAAAAACATTGAAAATTGCTGGTTAAAAAGATGAAGGGTGCAATCCTAACCTGGAGTTATGCCAGCAAAGTTTGGCCAGCACAAGGGACACCGTAATGTATGTTTGGAGTACTCTTGGAGTCAGAGAGGCCAGCACACAGATGTGTGCCATCCTGGTCCAACAGGAATGAATTTTTGTGTGGAAGAATTGTGGACTCAGTTGTGGTATTGAAAACAAATTCTTGAGCTGAGCATATTTAGAGCGCACTCCTAAACTGTGGTTAGGCCGGCATAAGCTAAACCAACAAAGTTTGGCCAGCACAGTGGGCCACCATAAAGCGTGTTTGGACTACTCTCTCAGTCAGGGAGGATGACGCACATCTGTGTGCTGGCCTCTCTGACTCCGAGAGTGGTCCAAACATACTTTATGGTGTCCCTTGTCCTGGCCAAACTTTGCTGGCTTAGCTTATGCTGGCCTAACTCAGTTTAGGATTGCGCTCTTAGTTATTACATTTTTATACTGTCTTTCCTCCAAGTTGCTCAGGGTTGTGTATAGAGGTCCGTCCCTTCATGACTGAGCGGGGATTTGAGCCTGGTTCTTCCAGGGCTAAGCCAACCAGTCTTGGAGACAACCTGTTCCTTAATTCCAAATGCCTGTAGGAACCCTATGAGTTCCCTATTTTGCATCTGCTCATGTGTTGTACCCTCACAGACAGCCCTCCTGTTTTGTACCCTCAAGTAAGCTCCCTCCCCCAAACCCTCTCCTCGAGTTCATTGAGCCCCCAATGAACTTGAAAGATGGCTGCTGCCACACAAACTTGCAAATCATGCTGGAACTTTGAACATGCGGAAGAAGCTCGAGTTGACACTTCTGTATGATTGTGGCCAGCAGAGGCAGATCTAAGGGAGGGCAAAGCTCTAAGTTTTGCAAGAAGCCTTACCTTGCAGTGAAAATCACTCCTCTTCTGCACTGTTTTAGCCAATCCTCACAGGGAAAAGCAACATCTTGGCGTTGCTTACTGGCTACAGCAGCAAGGGAGAGGAGGGATTTACATGACAAGGTAAGGCTTCTTGCAACACTTAGAGCTTTGCCCTCCCTGTAGATCTGCCTCTGGTGGCCAGGTGATAAGATGAGTTCCCAGGTTCGCTGAAGTTGGCACATGGGGGTAGCTGTATAAGCCACCCCATGTTGTAGCTCAGGTCAGTGAAGAGGTTGGAATTTCTGCAGGGGGAAAAAAAACCTGTCTTGTGTAATGTAAAAGCCTCTTGAAGATCTTGGCAGGATTAAGACCTGAGCAGCTGTGTTTACACTTCATCTGAGATTGAGTAATGACTTGGTTGCTTGGGGATAATAAGAGCCAAGTGTGAACCAGCCACAAGGTACTCTGAATTGTGGCGTGACTTATGTTGGCATATGGCTTACATCTTTAGAATGCATCACAAGACATTCCTAGTTCCAACTGATTCATTTTTGAATTGATGGAGGTAGTTGGTTTATGGCTAACTATCCATGTGCTGTTTATGGCTAACTCCCCAATTGCAAACCTATTTTCTTGGAAGCAAGTCCCACTGAATCAAAGAAAGGCCCAAGAAAACAAGCCTACAGTTGCTGCTCATTTCCTGACCGTTGCTGACCATTTCCAGTGGTTGGTTATTTGATAATTAATTGAAATTGAATGGAATAATTGAATGAATTGAGTGGATAATTAATTGAGATTGAATTTTGCCAGTTGGCTTGCTTTGAATTGATGTTAACCTGTTTCTTAGAGCACAGCCCTAACCTGGAGTTGGGCCGGCACAGTTAGGCCAGCAAAGTTTGGCTGGCACAAGGGACACGGTCAAGTATGTTTGGACCACTCTTGGAGTCAGAGAGGCCAGCACACAGACGTGCACCATCCTCCCTGACTCCGAGAGTGGTCCAAACATGCTTTACAGTGGCCCTTGTGCCAGTCAAGCTTTGTGGCCTAACTGTGCTGGGCTGGCCTAACTCCAGGTTAGGATTGCAACCTTAATTGTTTCACTGGGTTATTTTGAAAAGGGGTTTTGTTGTTTTCTTGATTGCCAAATGCCTTGGAAACTTATTTTGTTTGCTTGCTAAGGAGTGGGGTATATAACTCCTGGAAATACATGTTGTAAAATGCCAAGATGAGGCAGAAGAAAGGTGGTCCACTTTTTGGGTTATCATTAAAGCATCATTAAGGAGGTTTTTCCCCCAAAAAGTGGGGTGGGGAAGAGGTGGCATCTTGGATTGGCCAGACTGACCCCTGAAGCCCCAATACAGGTGATAATAGCACTGCACAATGCCATCTGCCCTTTGCCCCAATCTCATTCCCTAGCATCTTAGTTCTGGCATTTTTTTTTTCTCCATTCTGGCTTTATACTGGCATATGAAGAAACTGCAGTTTGACCTTCCATTTTCTGGGTGCAGGAGCAGCAATGCATACAATTAGGAAAACAACGCGTGCAACAGAAATTCTGATTCATAACGACATTTAAATAGTTGTTTCTAACTAGTTCCGTTGCCACAGGATATTTTGTATTTTTGGGAATTATACACAGTACAGTATATCAGGTTTCTGGGCAAGGTCAACTTTCCAGTTTACTGGCTGGCAAACAGACAGCTTTGCCTGGTGATATGTGGTACCATTGCAAAATGAGTTTCCCAATGATGCCAAAAATAACTGAGATCTCATCAGTCTCGTTCTTTCCAAAGCCAAGTCTCTTGCGACATTGATTAGGTTTTTCCTGTGGGGGTATTCATCTCCTTTGATTTAAGGTGCAATCCTAACCTGAAGTTAGGCCAGCACAGTTGGGCCAGCAAAGTCTGGCTGGCACAAGGGACACCAGAAAGTATGTTTGGACCACTTTTGGAGTCAAAGAGGCCTGCACACAGACGTGAGCCATCCTCCCTGACTGAGAGAGTAGTCCAAACAAGCCTTGTGCTGGCTAAACTTCGTTGGCGTATCTTATGCCGGCCTAACTCCAGTTTAGGATTGCGCTCTGAAACACGCTTTACAGTGGCCTTTGTACTGGCCAAACTTTGCTGGCCTAATTGTGCCAGCCTAATTCCAGGATAAGATTGTCCACTTAGTCAAGAGGATTTGGTATGGGAGAGGAGGAACAGACCTCCTGAAAGCCGAAAGCTTCCTGTTATGGCTATAGCATGGCCTTTTCCAGGAAGCCTGATAGGTGGGCATTTACCTGTCAATTACAGGGAATTGGGGTTCATCAGACAGGGAAGGGAAGAGTTAATAAGCGCCTGAATCTTGCCTTATGTGAGTTGGTGAATGAAACCAATGCTGCTGGTTCTTCAAGCCTTGCTCAATTCAAAGTAGGGTGACTGTTAAAAATAGGGGCAGGGGATTGCGGGAATAAGAAGTTATAAATGGCGGGTGTCTTCGTCATGGATTAATTGGGGTTTAAGAGTATAGCTCTTTGCTGGGTGACAGCCTGAAAAGGCTGCAGCAAGAGGGAAGGAAAACATTTATAGCTCCACGAAGAGGCCATAAAACGTCTCAGATATTTCTTGAGTGTTTCCAAAACGCCTCTTGTGTTGCACCACCAGATCGAGTGTTTGTGTGTGTGTGTGTGTGTGTGTGTGTGTGTGTGTGTGTGTTGCGTCATCCGATCTAGTTCTGTGAATTGCAGCTGCATGATTGACATGGAAGACACTTGTGCTTTCAGTCCACTCTTGTGAAATAGTTGCGTGCAGGCTTGTTTGTCGTTTACCCTCTAAAACCCGAGCCGCAGTCAATCGCCGTGCCGCATGTAGCATTTGGTTCTTTAGCGCAGGATTCCTCTGACTGCCTTTCGAGACTAGGTCACAGTATTGGGGTGTCTGCTTTCTTTTTCACTGTAAAAGCTTTGGGGAAAACCCCATTTCAGAGCCTGCCTCCTCCTGTTCTCCACATCCTTCTTTCACACCTCCTTCTCTTATACTTGCACTTACTCCCAATCCTGTGGGCCCACTGTCAGCTGGAACTTGTGTTCTGGTGGCACAGTGTGCTTTATGGCGGGCGCAAAATGCAACCCACTATTGTGTGGGGCTGAGCCACTGCTGCAAGTAGTGAGCAGCCTTTGCCACACACCGTGGCCTCCGGAAACGCCCTGGCACCAGTAAGCTAGTGCAGTTAGATGAATTATGAGTGGGGGGGGGGACTGGGAAGGGGAGGGAGAGGAATGGGGCAGAGACTGGGGTAGGGGTGTCAAGGACAGGAAGGAGACACTATTGGCGGCAGCATCTCCGCTGATATTCTAACCCCCTTCCTGGCCTTGATCCACCTACCCAGGTTCAGTTTGATGTGTGCCAGCAAGATCACTGGCACAGGTCCACGTAGACCTAACAGGAGGTTTACCCTGGGCAAGGGAACAAATGTCCCCTTACCTGGAAAAGATGTCAAGGACTGCCCACTGGCACAGGGGGATGGGTTGAAGAGGGTTGTCTATCAACTACGTATACATAAGAACCCTGTGCTCAGGGGCAGCCCAGTCCTGAGTTGTCCGGGCGCCATGGGTGCTGCTGTAACCGAACGGATACCACTGCATCCAGCGGCAGCCAGGCAGCCACTGTGGTCTCCTTGAGAGGCGGGAACGTTCGTCCCCTTCCCCTGGGGAAAGCCTTGCCTCCTGCAAAGGACTCCTCAACTCTCCACCAGCTGTTTTGCTGGCAAAGAATCAAGCAGCTCCGTGTTGGGTTGCCCGGCTGTACTGCCAAATTCCCTGCCGGGCCTCCCCAAGGGCCCTGATGCCCACACTAGGCTAACTAGTTTCCAGAGCAGCCTCAGAGAACTTAATTCTAGCATCAACTAACCCCACCACCAAACAATAGGCAGTCAAATAAAACAATAGGCATCAAATAAAAATGTGTATATACCAATGGCGAGGGATAGGATTGGGCTTTAAACAGTAGTGGGATCTAAATGATTTAGGAACAGGAACTCACTTTTGCTTGCCTCTTGTCGGGAACCCGGAACCAGCCACGGAGCCCGTTAGGATCCGGAACGCCCGTTCTGGTCCGTTCCCCCTGAATGACATCACTGCCTTCGCCCCCCTAGGAATCTGGAGTCGCTCCCTTTAACCCTCTGAGTGCTGGCCAACGAAGAAGAAAAGCTCTTTGCAGAGGAATTGGGAGGGGGGAGGAGGGAGAGTGAAGTGGGCGGAGTCAGCCCTAATTTTAACTAGTGGAACTGAGTTCCCCCGCGTTCCCCCTCAATCCCACCACTGGCTTTAAACCTGTGCAGAGGTGGGAGCAACAAAGCTGTATGGCGCCTGGGTAGCACAGGTCTACAGGAATGGCAGTGGTCCAGGGTTTGGGGCGCCACTGAATTATGCACTTTGAAGTCAGGTGCTTATTGATTTTTCCCATGATGGCAGCATTGATCCAGGCCCACCCTTGCCAGTTTCCACATTTGGAGCCACAGAGAAGTAGCTTCCCATGTCTCGGCAGCATTCTTTGACAAGCCAGCAGGAATGTGGGAAGCCGTCCTTGGGGCGGAGGCCTGTGAGAAGTCTGTGGGAATTGCAGGACAGTTGCTCATCTTTCAGACGCCTTTGCCAGGACATCTGTGTGAATTGGGCTCCCTTGGGGTAGGAATCTGGAAAACCAGGCCTCCAGAGCACCTACTGGATGGGTGACGCTGGGTAGCGATTAGAGTCGTACTGAACCCTTTGGGTGTGTGCCAACACCCTCTTTTTAGCGGGGCAGAGGCGGTTTTACAGCTGTGTAAGCAGATGCCAATCTGTGGTGAGACAACAGGCAGGCAGCCGATCTGGGTGGAGCGAGGCTGATGGCTATATCAGCTTTTGGTCTGGTGATGTGTGCAATGGTGTGACCGGCGGCAAGGCTGGGATGAAGCCAAACTGGAAGCCAAGTGAGGGACGGACCTCCTGAGACTTCTTTTCCACACTGTATCCCAATTCTGCCTTTATCAGTCTGAGCATTCACGTTACCGTCTGGTTTGGGAGCCTTTCAGGAGCTAATTACTGCAACAATTATATCATAACTGCAATTGTAATTCTTGCAATTATAATAATTATAAACAGGGAATCTTTCCTGTAGTTATTGGCAGAAGATTATAGCTCAGCTCATGCGAGAAACTGTTCTTTTTGTTTTGCACGTTGCTTAACTGCAGTGACCCCCCCCCCAGTGGTGTCATCTAAATGATTTAAGAACAGGTACTCACTTTTGATTGGCACGTGTCGGGGCCCGCCCACCGGAAGTGACGTCATAAGCCGGAAGTGAGGTCGTGGCAGGAAGGGACATGAAAAAAGCCCTTTTTGAGGCCTCAGATGATTTTAAACTGACCCAACAGTTGCAACAGTATTCCACAGCACCCCCAGAACATGTTAAGGAGGCCTGGCATCATGTTAAAACCCCAGAGCAACTCATTTTTCAGTGGCAAGGAAAGGAAAGGCTCCACTCGCTGCCTGCCTGCCTGCCTGGCTCTGAGAACATGCAGGCAACTCAAACATGCAGGAAATTCAAACGTTGCAGAGGGCGGAGTCAGCGAATGGGCGGGGCCAGCTGTAATCCTAGAAACCGGTACTTGCGTACCCCCGCGTACCCCCTGCATGACATCACTGCCCCCTTTGTTATCTTCCTGGTACATCTCGTGTGATTTATCCTCTTTCCCCCCCCCCAATGCTTCCTTTAAATAAAAAGGATGCATTAAAACACCCAGTTCTTTGCCATTGTATTATTGCTTCTCTCCCTCTCCCGCATTGCTATTATCTGCTGAAAATATGTTGCAGAGTTGCACTACAGCAGTGTTATTCAAACTGCGGGTCGGGACCCACTTGGTGGGTCACGATCTGATGTCAGGTGGGTCGCAGAAAGCTGGGAGCAGCCATCATGGAAACGGCAGACCATTTCTTTTGTTGTATTCCTTTTGCGAGTGTTAACAGTTTGAATTTTTAAGTGAGGGTTTTTGTTAATTTTGTTTTAAGTTCAGTGCTTTTTACATAATATTTTGTCCTGATCTTGCTTTCGGTCAGGGATGCTTCATGGTTGTGCAACTGCTGCAGTCCAAGAACGCCAATTTGCATTTTGGAAGCGTCTTTTTATTAAGTTACAATGGCAGTACTTCCTGCTTGATGATGTCACTTCCTGCCACAGCTTCCCGGTTAATGACATCCCTTCTGGGGGTCCCGATACGAGTACCGTTCTTAAAAGTGGGTCCTGGTCTAAAACGTTTGAATACCACTTCACTGCAGTATGTTCTCTTGTGTGGACCTTGTCTTTGGAACTGAACAGTATACCATAGCAATCCAGGTTTTGTGACTTTGCGATACCTGATCAGCAGTTTGCTTACTGCTTGGAAAGGAGATCTTGGAAAGTCGGTGGAGAGTAAAGAGCCAGACGTCCACTGCTCCTTTCCAGAGTTGGCTCACATCTCCTACTTCTTCCATATATTGTTATTGGTTCAAAGCCCCCTTATTGTGATTGTAACCTACCTGTGCTGAATATTATGCATATAGGTCAGTATGTACCAGTGGCAGGCCTCCCGCTATAGTTGGGGGCGGCAAATGCCCCTGGGGCCATGCTGGTGGAGCGGAAAGGCAGTGATGGGGCGGCTCACCTCTTGCAGAGGCAAACTGCTGGCTCAGAGTTTGACCCTTCCACCTGCCCTTGCCTTCGAACGGCTTCAAACATGGAGCCTGGCTTGGGGGTGTAGCGGGGGCGGTGCAGGGGGCGGGGAGCCGGCGCAGAGGTCAGCCTCTGTGGACCTTACTCCTGGCGGAGTCTCGGCTGGGTCTTTAACTGGTTTGTACTGGTGGTACAAACTTTGTACTTGTACTTTGTACATTGTACTTCAGTGGTGAAGGTGGGCAGCGGGAGCAGAACGGCTACTTGGTGCACCCTGCGGGCATTGTGGCAGCCATAGGAAGCACCTCAGGACAAGGGGATGTTCATCCCCTTTTCCCGAGGGGTACTGGGCCACCAATGGGCCTCCTCAAGTTTGTGCCAGTTATTTTTCCACACTTGAATGCAGTGAAGACTTGAGGGCCTCCGTGTTCAGCCGCGCAACCCAACACGGAGGATTGGATCTGGTGGCGGAGGCCATCGCCAGTCCCAACTCCTGCTCTGCCCCTCCCCCACCCAGTTCCGCCCCTCCCCCATCCACACCCTACCTGCCACCCCAGAAGAGCTCCTTGGTGGTAGTGGTGGTATTTACTGCCCACGGTTCCGCCTCACATCTGCCTGGCGCTGGGGGCTGGTTCTGGGCCAGTGCTGGAGGTAAGCCCTTACCACTGGCGGTAGAAGTGCCTTATGGCACCTTTGTGACACCAGCACCAGCAATAAGGGCTGGCTGCCAGTTTTGGGCCGCATAGGATGGGCCCTTAGTCTTCCATTTGTTTTTTTCTACTGGGATTTATGCTGCACTTCTGGAGTTTAATGACTTGCTGGTGTTGTTGTGTTTCAGCTTTTGTCAGCTGCTTTGAGTGTTGTTGGCTTGACGAGCCGGGCACCTTAGCATCTCTCATAAACAAACAAATGGGAAAACACAGTTGGATGCTCAGAATGAAAGGCCAAGACATCTTGGCTTGGAATTTTTTTTTTCTTAGATATCCCATGGAGTCCAAGGAAGTTGTACGAGCTGCTCTGGGGAGTGGAGTTTTATGAGAAATTGCAATCCTAAAAGTATCACCGTGATAGGAGATCTGGAACTTTCAAGTAGGAAGCACACTCTGGAGTGGAGGTTTGTGACATTTCAAGGGGGTTGCAAGACAATTGCTTAACTTGGCAAAGGTTTGTGCCTGGGATTAGCAATGCAACAGATTACTAATCCCTATGCAGAGCAGGCTACTATACAGTGCGTTTGCGTATCTTTCTATTGCGTCCAGACCAGGTATTTTGTATGTGTACTGGTTTTAAAGTACTGTATACTTTTTCCAAAGTTCCAAGTAGATGTTAAGGGGTACAGGAGACGCAGCTATTCTGGTATCACCAAATTGGTGATTTATATAATTTCCGATCAGTAGCATCCCTAGAGGTGGGACAGGACGCTACGTTTTGCAAGGAGTCATAGACAATAAGCAACAGGGAGGTGTTGCTTTCTCCGCAAGGACTGGCTACAACCGCCGAGAGAGGAACAGTTTACAGGGCAAGGTAAGGCCCCTTGCAAAACGTAGCGCCCCGCCTGTTAAAAGCTTTCTGAGTTTCTAAATTCTGTAGGTTCTCTTGAGCAAAACCTTCACCATTCCCCTGACACACACACACATATTAAACTACACTTACATTAAAGGTAAAAGGTTCCCCACGACCAAATGGTTTAGTCGTGACCGACTGTAGGGGGCGGTGCTCATCTCCGTTTCTAAGCCTGTAGAGCCGACGTTTTGTCCAAGGAAAAGCTTCCGTGGTCATGTGGCCAGCATGACTATACACCGTAGCACACGGAACGCCGTTACCTTCCCACCAAAGTGGTACCTATTTGCATTTTTACGTGCTTTCGAACTGCTAGGTTGGCAGGAGCTGGGACAAGCAACGGGAGCTCACTACGTCGCATGGTTTCAAACTCCCAACCTTCCGGTCAGAAAGTCGAGCAACAGCGGTTTAACCCACATTGCCACCACGTCCCTCACATACATTGGGCAGTTGTTAACCTTTGCCAATCAATTCCAATTCAATATGCAGCATTTCCTTTGGGCTATATCAAGTTTTCTAGGTTGGATTCTCTTCGCCTTTTTATAAGAAGCTTAGCCTTAACCCACTTGGATCCTTCAACTAACCATCTGATCATAATCTCTGCAGTACATAGCTGAGGTAACTATCCTCACCTTTCACATGTGACATTCATCTACTTTCATTCTTTCTCCTTCGTACCAAAAACACCCAAGCATTAAAGCCACACTCCCCATTTACTGTCACTTTCTGTTTAACCCCTTCTTCTCCTACCATATCCAGGACATCGCCCCCCTCTAGGGACACTACTACATCCAGAGCTTTCTGGGAAATGTGGCATTAGGAGGCTCTCAGCTGCCGGAGTAGAAATACTAAAGTACAGAATATAAATATTTATAAATCAATAAAATCAATAAAACATTTTCTGTGGCTTTCCAAATTTCCAAATGATCAGACTTTCCAAATGGACAAAGCTCTTCATGTACAGTATTTTATCCCTGCAATCTGTACACCAGTCTGATAGTGTTGGCCAGTATTATTGACACCAAGGTTAGCAAGTACAAATGGGGATAGAGTATCTATACCTTTAAGGGACGTGGTGGCACGGCGGGTTAATTCGCTGTTGCTGAGCTTTCCGACCGGAAGGTTGGGAGTTCAAGACTGCGCGACGGAGTGAGCTCCCGTTGCTTATCCCAGTTCCTGCCAACCTAGCAGTTCAAAAGCACCTAAATGCAAGTAGATAAATAGGGACCACTTCGGTGGGAAGGGAACGGCGTTCCGTGCGCTACGGTGTAGAGTCATGCCAGCCACATGACCACGGAAGCTTGTCCTGGGACAAAACGCCGGCTCTACAGGCTTTGAAACAGAGATGAGCACCGTCCCCAACAGTCGGTCACAACTAGACCATTCGGTCGTGGGGAAACCTTTACCTTTATCTATACCTTTAACCATTGCATAGAAGAGGAAATTGGGGACAGTGCAGCTCATCATGGAAGGGTTTCAAAAGCTGCATCTGCCAACTTTCCCTCTTCTAAACAGTGGTTAAAGGCATTGGCATTCTGACCCCATTTGTATCTGGTAACCCTACCTACCCCCATATTAGAAAATGCTGAGCTAAGTGGCTTTCCTAAGGCCGCCTGATGAATTCATAGCAGAGGCAAAATTTGAAACAGACTTACGGATTCACAGCTTGGTGATTTAGCCATGACACTACTTGCATAGTATTGACCTAGCTCTCTAGACAATAGGCATGTCTTGGATTTGCTTCTCCTGGCCAACAGCAAAAGAATCTGTGTTGCATCTATTATTAGCCAGATGTTTAAACAGTGGAGAATAACAAGGCACAATTCTGGAGTGAGTAATATCATTTTGCAACTGGATTGCCTAAACATCTTATTAAGCAAAATCCTAACCTGGAGTTAGGCTGGCACAGTTTGACCGGCACAAGGGACACTGTAAAGTATGTTTGGACCACTCTCTGAATCAGAGAGGCCAACACACAGATGTGCACCATCCTCCTTGACTCCGAGAGTGGTCCAAACATGCTTTACGGTGGCCCTTGTGCCGGTCAAACTTGGCTGAAACTAACTGTGCCGGCCTAACTCCAGTTTAGGATTGTGCTCTTGATTTGTTTTCCTTAAATTCATTAATATTTAGCCTTGTTTCTGCAACATCAGCTCAGTGGTTTGGGGATTTTCAAGAGACAACTCATCGCTATGCAGGAAGGAACCACCTAAAATATGCATGTGTGAATCACTCCCTGGGAGTGTCTTTGTGGCCTGTTTGTGAGAAGCACTTCTCAATGGGCTATTTGTCACCCCCAGGGGACTAGTTTTTAAAGGATTGTTTGAAGCAATAAGGCCAGGTGTTCACAGTTTCCTGGCAGGAAGGTAAACATTTCTAGCATCACATTCCATCAGAAGCTGAGTCAGAATATAAATTCACCTAGTTTAGGATTGCTTATGCTGGCTGGCTAGCAGAAACTCCAGGAGTTCAGACAGGGGCCTTTCCCTGCACTTTCTGGTGATTCCTGGGAGCAAACCTGAATCCTGCATGCACAACATAAGCTCTGCCCCTGAGCTGTGGCTTTTCCACCAGAGTAAGGAGTGGTTTCCCTGTTCCAATCATAGAATCATATTGGAATTGACCCACAAGGTCATCTATTCCAACCCTCTGCCTGAAGCAGGAAACCCTCCTAGAGCATCTCCAGCAGGTGCTTATCAGGCCTCTGTTTGAAGATCTCCAGTGCAGGAGAATCAATCACCTTCCTCGACAATCTGTTCCACTGTCGAACTGCCCTTATCGTCAAGAAATTCAACCGGAATTGTTGTTCAACCAGAATCTCCTCTCTTGCAGTTTGTATCCATTGGACCTAGTTCTACTCTCAGAAGCAGCTGAGAATAAATTTGTTCCTTCTTCCTTGTGACAGCCCTTGATTTGAAGAGTGCTTTGAAGGTATTTGAAGAGTGTTCTCGTATCATATTTGAAGAGCGCTCTCATATTCCCCTCTCAGCCTTCTCTTCCCCAGGCTAAACATATCAAGTTTCCTCTACCTTTCTTCGTAGGGTTGGTTCTCCAGAGCTCCAAAGGAGTTCACAATCTCAGGGCACAATCCTAACCTGGAGTTAGGCCAGCAAAGTTTGAAGGGCCACGTAAAGCGTGTTTGGACCACTCTCTTGAGTCGGAGAGGTCAGCACACAGACGTGCACCATCCTCCCTGACTGAGAGTGGTCCAAATGTGCTTTACATGGCCCTTGTGCCAGCCTAACTTTGCTGCTAACTGTGATTGTGGAGGCTCAAGATGAAGATGGAGATTTAGCTCAGGGGTGAGAAAAAGTCTTTAGCATCTCCAAGTTGCCAGGTTGTATTGCTGGCCTTGCCAGGTAGGATGGGGAAGATCTTTGCCTGAAACCCTGCAACCTGTCAGTATTGGGCGGGGGGGGGGCGGCGGCACTAGGTTGACTCAGCAAAAGGCAGCTTCAGATGTCCACCCATGAGGTTCTTTTTGATCATCATGGCCTTTGGTAGATACGGCCTTCATAAATATGCCCTATGAAAAACCATCTGAATTAGCTGCTTTATCACCACGTCTTGGGACACTGGACGCCGTACGTTAATTTGGGTGTCCTATAGATATATGTCCGTAGTTGTGTTTCCCAAGCAGGCTTGACTCTCTGGTACCTCCCTCATTTGTTCTTTAAACCTTTACCTCTGAGTAATCCCAAATGGTGATGCACACCATTCCTTCTCCCTCATCCTTCGCTCCCAGGAAGACCTTCTAGCCAAGGTAGGAATGGTTGACGACCCAACAGATTCCAACTTGGCTTTGGTCCACAGAACTTTGGCCAGCCAAACCGACTCTGCTATATTCCGAATCCGCCCAGCCTCTGAACTTTTCTCCCCTCTCCCCCAGGCTTGGAAGGGAAATGTTTTGGATTGGAAGAAACCCTTGAAAGCCTGACATGTTTGTCCCAGCCCTACGCCATTAGAATTTCAATACCTGCCTTGGATTAAATCACTCATTAGACACGGTTTTACGCCTTGCAAAGACTGCCAGGTGGGAACAGTCCCATTATGTTGTACCAAAATCATCTGAGACCTTTGCGAAAAGTGTGCTATTTTTGTGTGCTGCAGAACAAGGACATATTTCAGCCTTATTAGGTGATGCTGCTGTGGGCTAGAGTTCTGGTAGTTGCTGAGTTCCAAGGAACATGCAAGAGAAAATAGTCATTCTCAGATGGGCGGGTATCAGAAAGCAATCTCCAACAAGCCTGTGTAAGGTGTCTCAGAGGGAAAAGAAAAGTCCAATTATTCAAAAAAGACAAATTAAAGATCACTGCACAATACAATTTAATCATTTGCATTTGACATATTTTACATGTGTGTCTCCCCTTGGGCCTATATAGATTTTCCCTCCTTAAGTTTCTCTCCAAATATACTGTATATATTTTCCCTCCAACATATGAATTGATTATACATTGTTATTCTGCACAATTTATTACTTGTGTTAAGGGATAACTCTCTCAGCCATTTGTAATGTGTTGGATCCAGAGCACAGGTTGCTCTTCTTTTTTTCCTATGAACAGGCCAACTTGTCAATGTTTCCACATATGTTCAGATGCAAGCTTTTTCTGCATCCCAAAAAATGGTTGAAAAGTAGGTTGAAATGGAATGTAGTAGGTCATGATGCACAAAATCAAGCGGTAAAGGTTTTCCTGGACTGAACATCATCAGGTTGCAGGTGGGTGATTGCTCTCTCTGCACTTAGAAAACTAGCATGTCAAGGCTTGTATTCTTGACTTGCTGGTTTTCCAAGTTCAAGGAAAGTATTGATTTATTTTTATTTTTTGCCTTTTCTGAGTGTGGAAGAGATCTTGTCACATCATCTACCCTCACAAGCCACAAACCAGAAAGAAACTGGAAACCAATATTGACATTTAATTTTACTTTTAAAAAACACCCTTTCCCCCTCGTAATGCATGATTTTTGAATTATTTGGCTTGGAAATGTTTCCCCATTTGCAGATCAGTTTTGGAAGGGTGTCATATTCTCCCTTTATTAATTTTAGAAGCATGGGAAACATTTTCTCAAGCTTCTCTGCTACTGAGGCAATTATTCCTTCACATGCAAAGTCACGGCTGTAGGAATTAGTAGGGTGAGTGTCTGACCCATGCTCTTCAGCTTCACGTGGCCCTCCCTCTCTTTGTGAGGTCTTAGTAATGCAAGCCATTAATACCGGCAAGCTGCCTGTGTCACCCGGCAATATTGCCCAGCCTGCCCAACCTCTGTGGCCTGGATTTGAAGCCAGCTTAAGGAGAAAAATCCTTTAACCAGTAGTTGAGGAAGCTGATGGGTGGAGTCATTTCTGAATCGTTTGAGAAATTTGAATGAAAGCATGAGGGAACTGCATACATTTTTCCACACGTGCTTTCCCCCCTCCTCCTTTCATTTGGGTCAGGATTAGAAGATATGGGGCAGTCCAGTGGTGAGATCTAAATGATCTAAGAACAGGAACAGTGACCGGGACTCACGTTCGATTGGCACGTGTCGGGACTGTTCAAAGCAGTCCGGCCGCGCCCCGCAGCCCGCCCCTTCGGTTCCGCTGCTTTCCTGCCCACCACGCAGGCTGCCCTCGGTGGATGCGCCCCACCGCCGCTTGCTCAGGCCCCCGCCCCACCCCCCTACCCGTCCCCCCAGCGAGCAGGTGCCCCCTCTGAGGCCAGGAGCGCTTTGCAGCACTGCGTCCATCACGGAGCCGGTGACAAATGGCGACGAGTGGGCGGAGCTAGCCCAGATTAGGTTCAGGAACGGCCGTTCCGGCGCGTTCCTGCTCCATGACATCACTGGAGCAGTCCCATGTTAGGAGTATAAGAGCACAGTCCTAATCTGGAGTTAGGCTCGCACAGTTAGGCTGACACAAGGGACACCGTAAAGTGCATTTGGACCACTCTCGGAGTCAGGGAGGATGGCACACGTCAGTGTGCTGGCCTCTCTGACTCCGAGAGTGGTCTAAACATACTTTACGGTGTCCCTTGTACCGGCTAAACTTTGCTGGCCTACCTGTGCCAGCCTAACTCCAGGTCAGGATTGCCCCCACCCCCAAGTGTTCCATCAATATGGCGGCGGCTGTTTCCACACCAGGTTGGGAATGTGTGAAGACTTCAATCCAATTGGTTCTTCCTAATGGCACAGATGCATGCATATGTGTATCTATAGTTACTTACTTAAAAACATCTCTACCTTGTCTATCCATCACATGCAACCAGTGCAGCTTATAATCAATGTAACAGCAACACTATGAGCAGGACTCTGGTCTGAAAGCACATGACACAGCCACATTGCCGAAAGCCAAGGAGACCTGGCTCTGCTCAGTGTCTGGATAGGAGACCACCCGGGAACTCCCATGCAGGGGCGTAGCTAGTGAAAGTGTAGCCTGGTGCAGAGGGCAAAATGATTCCCCAGAATTGGGGAGGCTAGTTAGAAAAAAATTGAAAGGGAAGGTAAAAAGAGTCCAGTCTCTCCAGGCTGTGTGAAGGCTGTTTAAAATAACAGTAGTAGAGGCCCAGCGGACGTGTATACCGCAAAGACTCGACAAGGTCCAGGAGGGTGCCTGTATGGCTGATGAACAAAGTTAGAGAAGCTGTAAAGAGCAAGGAAGCTTCTTTCCATAAATGGAAGTCTTGCCCCAGTGAGGAGAATAAAAAACAACATAAACTCTGGCAAAAGACAAGTAAGAAGGTGATACGGGAAGCCAAGAAAGAGTTTGAGGAACGCATGGCTAGCAACATAAAGGGGATAGGAATAATAAAAGCTTCTTCAATTATGTTAGAAGCAGGAAACCTACCAGAGAGGCGGTTGGCCCGCTGGATGGTGAGGGAGGGAAGGAGGAGATAAAAGGGGACTTGGAGATTGCAGAGAAGTTAAATGAATTCTTTGCATCCGTCTTCATGGCAGAAGAACTTGGGCAGATACCGCAGCCCGAACAGCCCTTCCTAACTAAGGAATTAAAGCAGATAATGGTAAATAGAGAAGATGTTTTAGATCAAATTGATAAATTACATATAAATAAGTCACCAGGCCCAGATGGTATACACCCAAGAGTTATTAAGGAACTAAAGAACGAAGTTGCTGACCTCTTAACTAGAGTAAGAGGAGATGTTACTTGAGTTTCTCTACAGCGGAAGAAACATAGGATCTGAATCAAATACATAAACAAATTGCAGAGCCGTTAACAAAACACCTCACACAAAACCACATTTTTTTTTTTTAAAAAAGAATTAATGGTTTTGCAGTGTTCCACAAACCATTCCAGGCTTTGCAAAGAGGCCAATTGTGGTATGTTTCTGTGTGACTTCCAGACCACAGAGATGGCCATTGACTTTCACAACTCCGTGCTATGCCAGAGCCTATGGCTACTGCAGGGTACAGCAGGCCATTGTGAAGAGCTTGGAAGGCCATCCCTGAGGAAGCCTGCCAGCACCTGTCCTGGGTTGCCAACTCAAGCTAGTCCTGGAGGTTGTTGTTTTACTAGCTTGATGTCATGCCATCAGAGCCATGACTAGTGCAGAGCATTAGGAGCACCTGCCTTGGGTGCTTCACCAAGTGGGGGTGCATAACTGCCCCCCCCAGGCTCCATCCTAGTTATGGCAAGAGTGCTGATGGCTTTGTGCATCCTATTCTTTCTCCTCTGGAGAAGCCTCCCGAGGAGAAGGGGCAGGGCATGTGAAACCGCTACACCTCCTCCTCCAGGGAGAACCCCTTATGTCACTTCCGGGCCCACGGAGAACCCGTGATGTCGTGACATCATTTTGGGGTTCTCCCCAGAGGAGGAGGTGCATGCTATGGCCTCTTCATATGCCCTGTTCATGGAGAAGAAACAGGACTAGTTTCAGAGTTGGCAAGCCTGGGAGGCTCCATAGGAAAAGGAACGAGGTGAGTGAAGCAGCCACAGCGAGCTCCTCCTCCTCCGGGGAGAACCCAGAGGTGACATCACGTGACATCACGTGACATTGTGACATCACTGCCCCGGGGCTCCAGGATAGTCTGTTACGGCTCTGCAGGTCATTAAGAAAAGAGGCCATGTTAAAATCTCCAGGACTGCTTTCAGTTACCTGGAAGCCATTACTAATTCCTATAAGAACATAAGAAGAGCCCTGCTGGATCAGACCAAAGGCCCATCTAGTCCAGCTTCCTGTATCTCACAGCGGCCCACCAGGTGCCCCAGGGAGGCATGAGACAACAAGATGCTTGCATCCTGTTGCCACTCCTTTCCACCCGGTACCAGTAGCCCAACACCTTTGTAAGGAGGTTGCACAATCCGTCATTGCCTATAGCCCACGATGGACCTTTCCTCCAGAAATCCGTGCAATCCCCTCTTAAAGGCATCAAGACAGAATGCCATCACCACCTCCTGTGGCAATGAGTTCCACAGATTAGCTACCCGCTGGGTAAAAAAATATTTCCTTTTATCTGTTTTAACTCTCCCACCCCTCAGTTTTAGCGGATGCCCCCTGGTTCTGGTGTTTTGAGAGAGGGAAAAGAACATCCCTTTATCGACTCTATCCCTTCCATGCATAATTTTGTATGCATAATTCCTGGAGACTTCAGTCCAATCTCAGAGGGTTGGTAGTCTTAATGTCTCCAAGTAGGTCCACCTTGTGCTGCCATTGCCAGAGTCCTTCAGGCACATGATGTAATATAAGGTCTTAACAAAGCATGATGGGAATGCCTCCAGTCCTTATCTCATACGAGATAAGAAGAAGCTGCAAGAAGCTGATGTCATTACAGAATGGAACATACCTTGGCTGTGCTAAAATTACCTGCTGATGCCTAGTCTACTTATACAACACCTTCTTCCTTTTGTTAAAAAAAAAAATTATCAATATCGTCAGATATTTTCTTGGAGGAATATTTATTTGTCCCTCCAAATAACTCAGTAATGATTTTTGTTTGGTTCCTAAGCAGTCTCTTCCATGGCACCTTCCATGGTAGAACAGCATCTCTTTGTTGCCTATATTACCTTTTAGATATAGGAAGCAAATTGCAAATTCAATCCATAGATTGCCATAGGAAAAGATTGCCATAGATACTAGAAGAAAATTGCTGGACTGAAACTTAGTAGAAGCAGCAGCATTGGCAACAATTGACTTCGGGCGCAATCCTATCCAACTTTCCAGCACCAGGGTAAGGGCAGTGAAGCTCTGAAGTAAGGGAACAAATATTCCCTTATCTTGGGGAGGCTTCTGTGACTGCCCCCCCCCAACTGCAGTGTGCAACACATGCCCCATTGGCAAAGCTGTGTCAGTGATGGAATGTTTGTTAGAACTGCACCCTTTATTCAATAGCAAAAGGAGTTTTTTGATATCTCACAAAACTTTGCCACAATCTTTCAGCCTTGTGCCAGTTCACACCTATGAAGAATACAGTATGGCCCATACATTAGCCTTTGATCAGCAGGCATCTTGTTGTCTCTTGTGCCTCCTGAGGCACCTGGTGGGCCACTGTGAGATGCAGGAAGCTGGACTAAATGGACCCTTGGCCTGATCCAGTGGGGCTGTTCCTCTGTTCCTATGAGTACATATCTGAAGAGGAACATCTGGTTCAGGTGGCTGTCAAAGAGAAATGCTGTGGAGAAACTCGACTGACCACCAGTGTGTTTACCTCAGAATTTACCTCAGAATGTCAGGTGCAAAGGAGTGGTCACAGAATGAAGGCAGCCTGTTGTCTTGTGTGCATCTGGTGGGCCACTGTGAGATACAGGAAGCGGGACTAGATTGGCCTTATCCAGCAGGGCTCTTCTTATGTTCTTTTGTTCTTACGTTGTCTCTTTTGAGTACCTTTATGCTGTAATGGATGTTTTCAGCTATCTCATGCCCAGCAAGATTATTATAGTTGCTCCTATTATTCAAAAATTCATTGATCCTGAAAAACCTTCATTCTGCTTCCAAAGAGTCTCTTTGTGAAAGAGTTTGTCATTCTTGTTCTGTTGTGTCACTATAATCTTTTGCAGATTTTTTTCCAATGAGGCAACTGGGTTTTTCTGGGTTTTTCATGCCCTCATTTTTAGGGCATGGGAAGAATATTTTCAGGCTTCTCTTTTGCTCTTGAGGATGGGAATGACAATCTGAAAAGCCTTTCATAGTAAAGATACCAAAGACGTTTGCCAGGCTTGGGCCCAGAAATGTCCTTTGACAGCCTGTAAGCCTTACTTCAAAGACTTGAGCACTGAATAGCAGTCATTGGGGACATATGATAGTGGAGGCTTGTGCCTTGATAGTGGAGGCTTGTGGGCAGAGGCGTTTCTACAGGGATGGCTAAGCTCTAAGTTTTGCAAGAAGCCTTACCCTGTCATGTACATCCCTCCTCTCCCTTGTTGCTGTAGCCAGTAAGCAACGCCAAGATGTTGCTGTTCCCTGTGAGGATTGGCTAAAACGGTGCAGGAGAGGAGTGATTTCCACGGCAAGGTAAGGCTTCTTGCAAAACTTAGAGCTTTGCCATCCCTGTAGAAACGCCACTGCTTGTGGGCTTCATGGAAACAACTAGCTGGTCAGAGTGGGAAATAGATTGCACTTGACAAGTTGAACATACAGTATTGCCTTGTATGGCGTCAAAGCATTGACCCATCTAGTCCAGGATTGTCTGCTCTTTATATCTCAAGAAGGGACTTGCCACCTAATTGTTTTAGGGTACAATCCTGGCACTGTGTTCGGCTGGCACAAGTCCACTGCGCCGGCCTAAGAATGTCGCAAACATGCCATCAAGCACATCTGCATCACTCTGGGAGCGCAATCTTAACCTGGACGTAGGCCAACACAAGTTAGGCCAACAAAGTTTGGCTGGCACAAGGGACACCCTTAAGTATGTTTGGACCGCTCTCGGGAGTCAGAGAGACCAGCACAAAGACATGCACCATCCTCAAGGTGGTGATGGCATCTGGTATAGATGCCTTTAAGAGGGGATTGGATGGATTTCTAGAAGAAAAGTCCATCATGGGCTATAGGCAATGATGGATTGTGCAATCTACTTACATTAGTAGTAGGCTATTTCAGAGTACCGGGTGCAAGGGAGTGGCAACAGGATCCAAGCGTCTTGTTGTCTCGTGCCTCCCTGAGTCACCTGGTGGGCCGCTGTGAGATACAGGAAGCTGGACTAGATGGGCCTTTGGCCTGATCCAGCAGGGCTCTTCTTATGTTCTTATGTTCTCCCTGACTCGGAGAGTGGTCCAAAAGAACTTTATGATGGCCCTTGTGCTGGCCAAACTTTGCTGGCTTAACGTGTGCCCCCCTAATATAATTCCAGGTTAGGATTGCCCCCTGGGAGGTGACCCAGCTAGCCTGTGTAAGCAGTCAAACCAGCCTACAGAGGCCAAATCTGGCCTCTGTGCTGGCCCAGTGAGTGGGGAAAGCGTAGGCCTACAGAGACCAGTGGGGGGGGGGCTTGGAGAGGGCAGGGGAGGGTCAAGGGAAATTAGAACAGGGCGGGGGAGGGCAGCCCCATGGGTGGGCTGACCCAAGGAGGGGTTCTGGCACTTAGAATTTAGGCTGGATCCTAACCCCATCCCTGGCCTGGTTGGCCTACGTGGTGCACACAGATTTGAGCCAGCGATTTTGCTGGCACAGATCCAAGTAGTCCCATGGGGTAATTGGGGCTTTACCTGGGTGAGGGGAAAATATTCAAGAGGCCCTTTTTCAAGTGGTGTTCCCTTATTTTTAGCAGGGGGAGAGTAATTGTCCCTCTTCACCCTGCGCAGTGTCTTTTCTAGTGGCTGTTGCTGGTGGTGTTCTGCATTTTTTTTTTAGATTGTGAGCCCTTTGGGGACAGGGAGCCATTTAACTTTATTATCATTTGCCTGTAAACCGCTTTGTGAACTTCGTGTTGAAAAGCGGTATATACATACTGTTGACTGATTGATCTCCTCACCCCAAGGTGACCTCCAGCCGTCCCGTTAACCTGTGCTGGATAAAGCACAGACCAGACCAGTTGGCCTGCCTGTTTCTGTACAGGTTAGGACTGGGCTGTTAGCAACTCAAGATGCTAGGAATTTAGGGCGCATTCCTAACCTGGAGTTAGGCCAACGCAGTTAGGCCAGCAAAGTTTGGCCGGCACAAGGGACACCATAAAGCATGTTTGGACCACTCTCAGAGTCAGAGAGGCCAGCACGCGGACGTGCGCCATCCCCCTGACTCCGAGAGTGGTCCAAATGTCAGATGCCCTTCTGTCAGCCAAACGTTGTTGGCCTTACTGTGCTGGCCTAGCTCCAGGTTAGGATTGCACTCTTAACCTGGGCCCTTCTAGATACATAGAACCTGTGGAACCTCCGCAGATGACTAGAGCCAGCTGCGTGGTTTTTATATTTAGATGGTGTAGCCAAAAGCAAGGAGGAGAGGGATCTTGTAATTTTCATAGTTGGGAAGAGTTGCATTTGCAATTTTGGCAAATGCAGCTCTTCTCAAACTGAATCTTCCAGAACTTTCTTTTGTACCCCACTACTGAAGGCACGGGATCCCACCCTGCCTGTTATTTTATGTTTGCCCCAATCAGCATGTTGGAAACACCCTGTACACATCAAGCTGAGCATGACCTGGCAAGCCAAACGCAGCTCACTGTCAATGTCTGCTGACTTTGCCAGGTGCTTGTCAACCTCCTCTGCATCTTAACCCCTGTTTTATCTGGCTGCCGGGGGCCTGCGTTGGGCTGCTGAGTCACAAGTTGCGTATGCCTGCTAGTTCAGGCAGAGCCGAACTGAAAACAATATGTTTCAACCAAGGCGAGCAGGTCTTGCGTGTGATACTTTTTGTTGGAACGCCACATTTTGAAAATTAAAAAAAGAATTAAATTCCACAGTTTTGCCACCCTTCGTGTGCAACTAAGAGCTCGATCCTAAGCAGCGCTGGCACAGTCAACCCACGTGGTCTGTTCTGCATCAAGTGCGGCTTCGGAGCCAGCTGGAAGTCTCCTCAGGTTAAGGCAGTGATGTCATGCAGGGGGAACGCGGGGGAACTCAGTTCCACTAGTTAAAATTAGGGCTGACTCCGCCCACTTCACTCTCCCTCCTCCCCCCTCCCAATTCCTCTGCAAAGAGCTTTTCTTCTTGGTTGGCCAGCACTCAGAGGGTTAAAGGGAGCGACTCTGGATTCCTAGGGGGGTGAAGGCAGTGATGTCATTCAGGGGGAACGGACCAGAACAGGCGTCCCGGATCCTAACGGGCTCCGTGGATGGTTCCGGGTTCCTGACAAGTGCCAATCAAAAGTGAGTTCCTGTTCCTAAATCATTTGAATGATACCACTGGGTTAAGGTGATACGCTGTTACTCCGAGTAAAGCCCCAGCCACCCCTATGGGCCTTCTTGGATCTATGCAAACTATTTACCTGGGCAGATCTGGGAAACCTAGTGCAACATTGGGCAGGCCAGGTGGGGAGTTAGGATACGGCATGTGCCACCGCCACTGATCCCGCCCTCTTCCAGGGCCCAGTCCTCCCCACGTTCCACTCTCCCCTCCCTCACCACCTTCAAACTGCCTTCCCCCCACCCTTCCCGCACTCGTTGCTACCTGGGGCTGTCGTACCTGTGCCAGCCGTCGCAGGGATGGGATCCGGCATTGTCTGGCCGGTGCTGGCTTTCACACTGGCCCAGCTGGCTCCCAGGTAGATGCAGATGCGCCTTATGCCACGTTTATGACACTTGTAGCCTGTGTGCGTATGGCCGTAAGTTGCTTTCAGACATTCAGGCCCGAAGGTTGGCAGAAGCATTCGGGGTGTGGGGATGTGGGCTCAAAAACAGTACAGAGCCGAAAGTGTTCCTCAGAAACGTTGCCCAGACTCAGGGCACAATCCTAACCTGGAGTTAGGCCAGCAAGGTTTGGCCTGCACAATGGCCACCGTAAAGCACGTTCGGACGACTCTCAGAGTCAGGGAGGATGGTGTGATGGCCTCTCTGACTCCAAGAATTGGCCAAATTTACTTTACGCCTTGCACCAGCCAAACTTTGCTGGCCTAACTATGCTGGTTAGGATTGCACCCTGAGCAGAGGTGAAATTCAGCAGGTTCTCACCTATATGGTAGAACATAAGAAGAGCCCTGCTAGATCAGGGCAAAGGCCCATCTAGTCCAGCTTCCTGTATCTCGCAGCGGCCCCACCAGGTGCCCCAGGGAGGCATGAGACAACAAGATGCTTGCATCCTGCTGCCACTCCCTTGCACCCGGTACTCTGAAGTAGCCTACTACTAATGTGAGGAGGTTACAATCCATCATTGCCTATAGCCCACGATGGACTTTTCTTCCAGAAATCCATCCAATCCCCTCTTAAAGGCATCCAGACCAGATGCCATCACCACCTCCTGTGGCAAAGAGTTCCACAGATTAACTACCCGCTGGGTAAAACAGTACTTCCTTTTATCTGTTTTAACTCTCCCAACCCTCAGTTTTAGCGGATGCCCCCTGGTTCTGGTGTTTTGAGAGAGGGAAAAGAACATCCTTCTATCGACTCTATCCCTCCCGTGCATTATTTTGTATGTCTCAATCATGTCCCCCCTCAGGCGCCTTTTTTCTAGGCTGAAGAGCCCCAAACGCTGCAGTCTTTCTTCATAAGGAAGGTGCCCCAGCCCTGTAATCATTTTTGTTGCTCTCTTCTGCACCTTTTCCAGCTCCACTATGTCCTTTTTGAGGTGCAGCAACCAGAACTGGACACAATATTCCAGGTGTGGCCTTACCATTGATTTGTACAATAGCATGATAATATTGGCTGTTTTATTCTCAACCCCTTTTTTAATGACCCCAAGCATGGAATTGGCCTTCTTAATTGCTGCCGCACACTGGGTCGACACCTTCATTGAATTGTCCACCAGCACCCCAAGATCTCTCTCTTGAGCTGTCACAGACAGCTCAGAACCCATTAGCCTATAGGTGACGTTTTGGTTTTTTGCCCCAATGTGCATCACTTTACACTTGTCTACGTTGAAACACATCTGCCATTTGGCTGCCCATTCCCCCAACTTGGAGAGATCCTTCTGGAGCTCTTCACAATCCCTTCTGGTCTTCACCACCCGGAAAAATTTTGTGTCAACCGCAAACCTGGCCACCTCGCTGCTTATCCCTGTCTCCAGGTCATTTAGGAACAAGTTAAAAAGCACCGGCCCCAAGACAGATCCCTGGGGCACTCCGCTTTTCACCTCTCTCCATTGTGAAAATTGCCCACTCTCTGTTTCCTGGCCCTCAACCAATTCTGAATCCATAAGAGGACCTGCCCTCTTATTCCCTGACTGTGAAGTTTCTTCAACAGCTTTTGGTGGGGGACTGTGTCAAATGCCTTCTGAAAATCCAGGTATATGATATCCACAGGTTCACCCACATCCACGTGCCTGTTGGGCCTTTTCAAAGAATTCCAAAAGGTTTGTGAGGCAAGACTTACCCTTACAGAAGCCATGCTGACTTTCCTTCAGCAACACTTGTTCCTCTACGTGTTTTAGGATTTTATCTTTGATGAGGCTTTCCACCATCTTACCCGGAACAGACGTTAGGCTGACAGGCCTGTAGTTTCCAGGGTCCCCCCTTCTCCTTTTTTTAAAGATTGGCGTGACATTGGCTATCCTCCAATCCTCTGGCACCGTGGCTGTTTGAAGGGACAAATTGCATACTCTAGTTAAGAGGTCAACAACTTCATTCTTCAGTTCCTTAATAACTCTTGGGTGTATACCATTTGGGCCTGGTGACTTATTGATATGTAATTTGTCAATTTGATCTAAAACATCTTCTTTATTAACCATTATCTGATTTATTTCCTTAGTTAGAAGGGGCTGTTCGGGCTGCGGTATCTGCCCAAGTTCTTCTGCTGTAAAGAACTCCCCCCCCCCCAAGTAAAGGTCTTGTATTATTTATTGTCAGTTCCTTATAAAGCTGTCAACTTTACTGAAAGCCATTCCTTTTCAAATTACAGGTAATGACTGAACTAGTTTAATTCTGTTGTCAAGACTGGGAACAGCACTTTGCAAATTTACACTCTTCTGCTGTTGAAATTTTGCGCCCTGGGGATTCCAGTTAACATGCAAAAATGCTTCACTTCATGGCAAGGATGTCATGTGAGACACGTTGTTATGGCCCAGGGAATCTTGCTTTCCAGATCCTTGCGACGATAGCAAGCGGCAATAACTGCTATGAGCAGGTCCACCCCAAGCAAACATTTCCTGTCATTTTTCATCAGCTTTGTAAGATCCAAACCCAGATGACCCTGGAGTGACAAACAGGAATGCTTTGACATGAACTTCAACTGCCAAGAAGTCCATTAACAATCAGAATCTAGTTTTACTTCCTAATTAAAGCTGATGCCACCCTCTGACCTGCATTTTAAACAAAGAGACTAAAAACTGCAGGTTTTCATGGGCCAAGTCCTTCTCTGTCCAGGTTTTCACTATGTAGCTGCCTGCACGTATTGTTCATCCAGGGCCATAGCACTTTAATGTTTGTGTAGCATTTTGGAGGTGCTCAAAGCATTTAACATACATTATCTCGTTGTAACCCTTACTATAACCAGTTACCCTTGTATTGGGGGCTTGAGAGGGAATGGGAGTCAAACAGGGGCCTTTGTGACCTGTAACTATGCTACAGCTTATTAAGAATATAAGAAGAGCCACGCTGGATCAGGCCAAAGGCCCATCTAGTCCAGCTTCCCGTATCTCACCGTGGCCCACCAGATGCCTCAGGGAACACACAAGACAACAAAATGTCTGCATCCTGTTGCCACTCCCCTGCATCTGGCATTCTGAGGTAGCCTACTTCTAATGTAAAGAGGTTGCACCATCTATCATGGCCTATAGCCCACGATGGACTTTCCCTCCAGAAACCTGTCCAATCCCCTTTTAAAGGCACCTCGGCCAGATGCCATCACCGCTGCTGTGGTAAGGAGTTCCACAGATTAATTACCCGTTGGGTAAAAAAGTATTTTCTTTTATTTGTTCTAACTCTCCCCACACTCAATTTTAGTGGATGTCCCCTGGTTCTGGTGTTGTGAAAGAGGGAAAAGAACATCCCTCTATCCACTCCATACGTCCCAAGCATAATTTTGTACATCTCAATCATGTCCCCCCTCAGGCGGCTTTTTTGGGACTGAAGAGCCCCAAATGTTGCAGAATAATTCTCAGAATAAGCTCCCTTGTTCGTTTGGGAGCTCAAAAAGGCACTTTGCTTATTGATACGAGAAATAATTTGTATTCATCTGTTTGGGGTGTCACAGGGGTTTTTCACAGGGGTGCTTTTTCATGGCTGATTTAGAGTAAAAAAAGGTACAGAAGACACAAGTATGAGGAACAGGAGGGAAAAGCCTGGGGTGAAGGAACCAGAGCTAGACAGGGAGAGGAAATTGAGGAGGAGGCAAGAGAAGCCAAGGGAAACACAGGACATAAGAACATAAGAAGGGCCCTGCTGGATCAGGCCAAGGATCCATCTAGTCCAGCTTTCTGTATCTCACAGTGGCCTCACCAAGTGCCTCAGGGAGCACACATGGCAAGATGCAAGGGAGTGGCAGCAGGATGCAAGCATCTTGTTGTCTCATGCCTCCCTGGGGCACCTGGTGGGCCGCTGTGAGATACAGGAAGCTGGACTAGATGGGCCTTTGGCCTGATCCAGCAGGGCTCTTCTTATGTTCTTATGGCGGGGCTGCTCAGACCCTCAGAAATGTGTTAATTTTCAGAAAATTAATTTTCAGAAATGTGATACCCTCCTGTATCTTTCAGGGTGCAATCCTAACCTGGAGTTAGACTGGCCCAGTTGGGCCAGCAAAGTTTGGCCAGTACAAGGGCCACTGTAAAGTGCATTTGGACCACTCTCAGAGCACAATCCTAAGCAGCACTGGATTGGCAAGGCCGGCCGGCAAGTGCCAAATCCAACGCTGCTTAGGAGAGGCTGGAGCTGCCCTGCGGCACGACAACGTTTGCTCCCTTACCATAGGGGAGGTTCTAGCCTCCCCATGCACTCCTTAGATCTGCACCCGCTAAACAGCAGGCGCAGATCCGAGGAGACCGTGCAGCTCGAATTGTGGCTGTGCGGCCTCCCGAGCGGGTATAGGATTCAACCATATGGCCATCCCGCCAATCCCCATCCCGAAACGGGACAGAGCTTCCCGGCTTCGGTCAGCGCAAGGGAGGCCCTCCGTTGGCGCTCTCAAGCCGACACTACTCATAGTGTCAGTTTGAGAGCTTTAGCACCGATGCAGGGGTGCCGCTTTGGGTGCGCAGGATTGCGCTGTCAGAGTCAGGGAGGATGGCGCACGCCTGTGTGCTGGCCTCTCTGACTCCTAGAATGGTCCAAACATACTTTATGATGTCCCTTGTGCCAGCCAAGCTTTGCTGGCCTAACTGTGCCAGACTACCTCCAGGTTAGGACTGCACTCTCAGAAAGGAACCGAAATGGAATCAAATGAAATGGATACGTAAAAACACAAACAAAATCAGGAACAAGTCGGGGCGGCAATTTAAAAAAATCGCCATGCAGGAAAACAGAGAAAACATCAAAGCAAAACTTATTGGTATGATCAACAGCAGCAAGAGGAAACCTTCAGCCATGAACCACCAACAATGTTTTCACTTAAAAGACATAGCTAAGGAGGGGCAAAGCAGGACATTCCACCCTGGATACGCCCTGCTCCTAACCAGCAGCTAAATTTCAGTTGGCAGAGGAACCTGCCCTTATTGGGAACACCCAGATTATGGAACTGGCTGCTCAGAAAGCTGCAGCTCGCCTCTACCTCGGTAGCTTTTTCTTTTCTGTCTTCTGTTGAATGCTTTCATTTGCTTAGGCAAGCATATTGTTTGCTTTCTTAACTGACTTGCTCTCTTGCTTTTCAAGGAGCATTTGGTGGCTCTGTGAGGATTTTTCATCTTGGCATGTGTGTGTAAGAGAATGTACTGTATTAGGGATTTGTTTGATTGGCAACCCAATCCTAACCTGTGCTTGTTTGTGCTGGCACAAACAAGCCGCATATTTCCCCCCTTTCTCCTAGTAACGTCCAAGCCACCCCTACATGGCCACTGTAGGATGCAGCCGTGTAAGGATGCAGAGCCCAGGAATGGGGATTAGGATACAGCCTGCACTGCTGTGACCCATCCCACCCCCCTCTTAGGCCAGATCCTCCCCTGTTCTGGCTTTCCTGTTCCACGCTCCCCCCACCCAGAAATGTCCCCACCCCATCTATGGAATGCCCCTCCACCCGCTCTCACCTCTTGTGCCAGCAGGTGCAGACCTCTAAGCCGGCCTAGCCAACTCAGTAGTTACTACTACTAGCTACTCAGTTACTCAGAGTAGTTGCAAATGTGCAACCTTGGGATTGTGCTCTTGAGCTTAATTTGCATACACTGTGCAGGTCAGAGACTGTGGGTTTTCCTGCACACAGAACCTGAGGGTACAGTCCTAACCTGGATTTAGGCTGGCACAGTTAGGCCAGCAAATTTGACCGGCACAAGGGACACCATAAAGTATGTTTGGACCATTCTCGGTAAAGCACCCGTAAAGCACGTTTGGACCACGCTCGGATTCAGGGAAGATGGCACTCTACTATGGGCTTAATAGTAGCTTAATACATAACTCTGCTCACTGATTATTTGTCCTTTTTTTGTCCCTGTGTTGGTCCCAAAAATAGGTTTGGTTGGTGACTTGCTTGAGGGTGCAATCCTAGCCTGGAGTTAGGCCCGCATAGTTAGGCCAGCAAAGTTTGGCCAGCGCAAGGGACACCGTAAAGTATGTTTGGACCACTCTCAGTCAAAGAGGCCAGCACACAGACGTGCGCCATCTTTCCTGACTCCAAGAGTGGTCCAAATGCGCTTTATGGTGGCCCTTGTGCCGGCCAAACTGCTGTCCTAACTGTGCCGGCTTAACTCCAGGTTAGGATTAGCCCTAAATGAAATACCTGTGACTGTGGGTGCTGTCTCTGCAGTGATCTCTAGAGGACTGGCTGTGGTTGTCTGTTACTTTGCGAGTAACAGTATGGTTACTTGAGATACAGACTCTCAGCTCTGCCACTGTGCATTTGGGTCAGGGTAGGGGATGCTCTGCTGGGCTGGGCCTAGGGTTGTGGCATGGAGGCCCTCAGGTTGACCTCCAAAAAGAGCTGTTTTTCATTAGTGCACTGATTTTGGATGCAGTGACATTTTCCACGATCAGAACGACTTTCTGGGAAAATTCCTGGCCTCCAACTCCATGTGCCTCATCCGCTAATCCAAGTGGGTTTGGCTTGCCTCATTTCCAACCGCTAGGTTCCCCACTCTAGGGTTGCTAAGGGACAAAGAGACACTCAGGCAGAGGAACTGTGATCTGATCTCCCCTCGTTTGTTTTATTAAACTCTGAAGCAGCTGCCGATTTTAAGTGAATGGAACAGTCAAAAGGAGTAAAAAGAGCAGCAATTTCAACATCGCTTGGAATTAATTTAAATTGTGACTTCATGAGAAAAGGGGTCTAGAGATGTGCTAGTCAGTTTGAACTAGAGCTGGCCTACATGGTAAGTTGAGCTCTCCCAGCACCACCAATAGCTACTGAACTGCAAAGTGACTCACTGGCAGAAGTGGCTTGTGAAATAATTGGACTGAAAATACAATCAAGATTTGTGCATTTTCTCTTCTGTCATTTGCAGCAATTGAAAGCCTAATGAGAATGAGATCTTAATGAGAGCAATCCTAACCTGGAGTTAGGCCAGCAAAGTAAAGCGCATTTGGACCACTCTCAGAGTCAGGGAGGATGGCACATGTTTGCGTGCTGGCCTCTCAGACTCCAAGAGTGGTCCAAACATACTTTACAGTGCCCCTTCTGCTGACCAAACTTTGCTTTATTTACCTCATATTTACCTCAGAATTTTACCTCAGAAATTTACCTCAGAATGCCAGATATGAGGGAGTGGTGTTTGGACCACTCTCAGAGTCAGGGAGGATGGTGCATGTTTGTGTGCTGGCCTCAGACTCCAAGAGTGGTCCAAACACACTTTACAGTGTCCCTTGTGCCAGCCAAACTTTGCTGGCCTAACTGTGCCAGCCTGTCCAGGTTAGGATTGCGCCCTGAGACTGGCAAAATCATTTGTGGAAAAGGTGCTTATTTTTAGTCATCACCAGCTCAACGACATCACTTCCTGTTAAATGACCTACTTCCCGCTTTTGGCAGGCACCATGAATACTATTTGGCTGGCTGTGTGAATAGGGTTCGACATACCTATAGTAGAGAATATTTTAAAAACAACAACAGGAAGAGACTCTGCCATTTTTCCTGCTGCCGCTTCGCCACACAAAAATACCCCATCCTGAAGCAGCCTTGGTAGCAGGAGCCACACACCTGGGGATCTTTCCTGTTCAGAAAAAGGCTGCAGCCACGTACTGCATCGCATTGCACAAGATAGCAATGCACCCAGTCAAGGACACCTGAATCGTGGCAGCCGTTGATGACAATTTAACAAATTTAAATACTGCCAAAAGTCATAAGGATAAATCTAAATTGAAGCCAAGTCAAATTGGGCCAGATAGTGAGGTGAAAAATACCCTGATCTGCTAAATTCTGACTGCAAGTGGCATGAAGTCACTTGAGTTGACTTATATCTCACAGACCATGCAAAATGCCTGCCTAGCAAGCTACTCTTCAAAGCTGGTGGACTCAGGGGCCCGCCAGCTGCATAAACGGGAAAGGTATTTGTACAGATTTTCTTCACATCTGCAGAGAAAAGAAGCTCTGGTAAAGAATGACAGGGAAATCTCTCTTAAGGGCTCTGGTGAGTCTCTTAGGCAAACAAGAGGAAAGGGAAAGTGCTAGAAAGGAAGGGGATGGTACTCCTGCAGAAATATTGGACATGTTCATTGGACATGTTTATTGATCATCGTAAAAATGTCCACACATGAAACAGGAAACTGGCATGCAAAAAGGGCAGGGTACCAACTGGGAACAGGAAGCTACTTCATGCCAAATCAGAGCTTGGGTCCCTCTACCTCGATATTAGGAACGTGGTGGCGCAGCGAGCTAATCTGCTGTTGCTGGGCTTTCGACCGCAAGGTTGGGAGTTCAAGACTGCGCAACGGAGTGAGCTCCCGTTGCTTGGCCCAGCTCCTGCCAACCTAGCAGCTCAAAAGCACCTAAATGCAAGTAGATAAATAGGGACCACTTCGGTGGGAAGGGAACGGCATTCTGTGTGCTACAGCGTAGAGTCATGTCGGCCACATGACCACGGAAGCTTGTCCTCGGACAAAACGCCAGCTCTACAGGCTTAGAAACGGAGATGAGCACCGGCCCCTACAGTCGGTCACGACTAGACCATTCGGTCGTGGGGAAACCTTTACCTTTTACCTCGATATTGCAGGCACGGACAGCACAATCCTAAACTGGAGTTAGGCCAGCAAAATTTGGCCGGCACAACGGCCACCATAAAACGCATTTGGATCACTCTTGGAGTCAGAGAGGCCAGTATACAAACATGCGCCATTCTCCATTCCAAGAGTGGTCCAAACGTGCTTTATAGTGGCCCTTGTGCAGGCCAAACTTTCCCGGCCTAACTGTGCTGGCCTAACTCCAGGTTAAGATTGCACCCTGACTTGCAGCCAATAGTGTTCCTAGAGGGGGAATCACAGCACTATGTTTTTCAAACTCCTGAATCCCTTTGTAAAGCAGCCTCCCCCCCTTTGCTTTCAGAGCCATTCGCAGCTGCTAAAGCAAAGCAGAGGAGATGCCTCCTCTGATTTCCTTTCACAGCCATGAATGTGTCTGAAGGCGAGGAGGAGTTGCCACTTTACACAGGTGTTCAGGAGCTTGAAAAACATAGTGCTGTGCCCCCCTCAAGAATGCCACTGCCAGCAGTAGTTCTGCAAGGTTTCAGCCAGGAATTTTTCTGTGCCCCACCTGGAGATACCGTCAAGGCCTTCTGCAATGCAAAGCAGATGCTCCTTCACTGAGCTACAGCCTTAAAAAGCTCCTATTTTTTACTTTAAAAAAAATATGGTTCAGCAGCTCACAGGTTTGCAAACATGTAATAGCTGCACTCTGGGTTAAAACAACAAGATCAGAGAAGATTACCTAAACTTGCCAAATAAAAGGAGTTATGGAATTTGAAACAGGCTACCAGGCCTCCTCCCATGGCCTGCACAATTCTGCTCTAAATGATGGACTAATTATTATTAGTGATAATAATTAATAATACCACTTCAGTGAGGCCTTTGGGCCTGAGGTGCAAATGCTCCCGTACCTTGAGGAGACCTCCATGGTTCCCTCCCCTCCCACCGGCAGGATTCAGTGCACACCCTGTTGGCATGGCTGCCTCGGCTCTGGAAAGTTGGATAGGATTGGGACCTTAGGCTCAACCCCCAAGTTCCATCATCTTCCTGCAATGAAGCTCAAGTAAATGTGACTGAAATAATAGCATACAGGCATGCCCTGGTATCCACTGGGGTTTTGTTTCATTTCTCTGTGACAGCCACCAGAACCAGATGCTCCTCTTCAGACATGTACTCACAGGAACAGCCTCACTGGAATAGGCCAAGGCACATCTAGTCCAGCTTCCTGAATCTCACAGTGGCCCACCAGATGCCTCAGGGAGCACACAAGGCAACAGGCTGCCTGCATTCTGTGACCACTCCCTTGCATCTGGCATTCTGAGGTAAATTCTGAGGTAAACACACTGGTGGCTAGTCAAGATTCTTCACAGCATTTCTCTTCGACAGCCACCAGAACCAGATGCTCTTCTTCAGACATGAACTCATAGGAAGATAGGAACAGCCCCACTGGATCAGGCCAAGGCCCATCTAGTCCAGCTTCCTCTATCCTACAGTGGCCCACCAGATGCCTCAGAGAACACACAAGATCATTGAATCCTGTAGCAACTCCCTTGCATCTGGCAATAACCATAGCAGGGCATGTTGGCAATAACCTTCCACTGTTGTTGCCTTCCCCTTGGCAGTTGGTATTCAGTGGTTTACAGTTTCCTATTCAAGAGGTAGCCATCATCTCAGGGCTCACAACCTTTGCTCAACCTACCCACCATGCATTTGCCTAATCTCCTTTAGTCAGTACTCTGTGTGCCGTTGGTACAGAAGTCCCTTGAATATTTGGTTTGTGCTATAGAGTTCTTCTCTGCAAAACAGAAGTCACTCAGTACCAAATGAGAGCGCAATCCTGAACTGGAGTTAGGCTGGCATAAGCTAAGGCAGCAAAATTTGGCCAGCATAAGGGCCACCTTAAAGTGTGTTTGGATTACTCTCAGAGTCAGGGAGGAAGACTCACATCTGTGTACTGGCCACTCTGACTCCGAGAGTGGTGCAAACATACTTCGTGCTGGCCCTTGTGCTGGCCAAACTTTGCTGGCTTAGCTTATGCCGGCCTAACTCCAGTTCAGGATTGCGCTCACAATCACGCAGCAAGGTCGCAAGGGTTTCCACAGAAATTTAATCCCTCGATTGTGGCTAAGGAACTGAGCCCACTGGAGTTATTGTGTGGTTAAGAGCCTGCAGAGAAAGCTCCACAGGACTTGCCAAAGTGAATCCATGTGGCTAAAAGGAGAAAGCAGACTGAAAAGCCGATTGTCGCTCCTGCGGCACCAAATGAACAGTAAGCCGGAATGCATGTCCAAGACAGGCAAAAAGCCTGCAGGAGGCTGTTGTAAAGGTTTGTCCAGTCATTTCTTTGATGACTTCATTACTGAACTGGAAACAAACAGCCCTGAAAATGGAGCCTGCAAGGAGAGAGGCACTGAAAGAATTGCATTGTTGATCAGAAAAAAGGGATGTTGTGTTCAGCAGCCCACTCTTCGTGTAACTTGGCAGGCATCAGATCTCTCTTAGTTACTGTGACCGACCTGGAATATATTTCCCTAATTCTCAGTACAGAAAACAGGCAGGACAGTGGCTCTTTGTCGGCCTGCGACAAAGCTGAAGAGTGAAGGCACTGAATGTCGTGGTGCTCAGTGGATGCAGCCATCTCCAAGGTGATTTTTTGCCATATGGTCTAACTAAAGCTATCATTGCCCCATTGGTCTGCAAATTAGAAATTTAAATCACCCCAACCAGGATCATTTGAGATGACCCAGCTCCATTTTTGTTGGTCCACTTCTCACATTGCCTTGTTTTTTGCCCACTGTTTAGATCACCTTGAGTTCTAGTATTCTGGAAGGAAACTTCCTCTGTACCATGCACAATTTTGCAAGCGCATTATAAATGCTATAACGCAGTGGGGAGCAACAAGTGGGTTGTGAGGCAATTTCAGGTGGGTTGCGAAGCACCTAGAGCAGCCATATTGAAAATATGGGATGCTGGAAAGGGGGAGGGCTGTGTGGTTGTTTTGCTTGTAAGAACATCCCTGCTGGATCAGGCCAAAGGCCCATCTAGTCCAGCTTCCTGTATCTCACAGCGGCCCACCAGGTGCCCCAGGGAGGCATGAGACAGCAAGGTGCTTGCATCCTGTTGCCACTCCCTTGCACCCGGTACTCTGAAATAGCCTACTACTAATGTAAGGAGGTTACACAATCCATCATGGCCTATAACCCACGATGGACTTCCAGAAATCTGTCCAATCCCCTATTAAAGGCATCTAGGCCAGATGTCATCACCACCTCCTGTGGCAAAGAGTTCCACAGATTAACTACCCTCTGGGTAAAAAAGTATTTCCTTTTATCTGTTTTAACTCTCCCAACCCTCAGTTTTAGTGAATGTCCCCTATTTGAAGAAGCTTTTATTATTCCTCTTTATGTTGCTAGCCATGCGTTCCTCAAATTCTTTCTTGGCCTCCCATATCACCTTCTTACTTGTCTTTTGCCAGTTTATGTTCTTTTTTATTCTCCTCACTGGGGCAAGACTTCCATTTACGGAAAGAAGCTTTCTTGCTCTTTACAGCTTCTCTAACTTTGTTCATCAGCCATGCAGGCACCCTCCTGGACCTTGTCGAGCCCTTCTTTCTTTGCGGTATACACTTCCGCTGGGCCTCTACTACTGTTATTTTAAATAGCCTCCATGCAGCCTGGAGGGATTGGACTCTTTTTACCTTCTTTTTCAATTTCTTCCTAACTAGCCTCCTCATCTGAGGGAAATCTGCCCTTTGAAAGTATCAAGGTTGTAAATAGACTTTTTTTTCTGATTCACTTTGCTATTGGAAAATGGCTGAGAAATCACCCAACTTATTGCTGCATCCTCAGGCGATGAGATGGCGATGGCATCATGATGGCTATGACATTTCCTGTGGGTCCCAGACAGATTGTCATTCTAAAAAGTGGGTTCTGGTGCTAAAACATTTGAGAACTACTGCTATACTATATTGCTTCCCAATAGGGCTATGAGAAACCTAAAGGTCAAGCAGACCAACCACCCTCTGCATACAACCTCCTTTACCACAAAGCCATTGAAAAAGAGAATGTCCTGGGATGGCCTTATTCTTTGTGTTCCTTTTTTCCTGTGCAGTATTCTGTGCTTGTGTATTTTGGACTTTGGACTTTTGGAATTTTGGACTTTGTATTCGGATTGATGTTTTTCCGCCAGGGTTGTGTTCTTGCCCACGTACCTCCCAGAAGGGAAAGGCACCATTCATATCTTGTGGGGAATTAACCGAACCTTTGTCATTGCTTTTTATTGCTCCCAAGAAAACTACCAAGAAAACAAAGAAAACCTCAGCCCGTTCTTAGGGACCAAGCAAGAGGAACACACACCCTGCATGGGCAGGAGGTGTGGACTGGTGGTTGAGCTGCTGGTACTGCCTGAAGCTAAGCAGGAGAATCTGTGGCCCATTTTTGGGTGGAAGACAGAACACCAGGCTGTGACAAGCTGCAGTACCTGTTGTGGCAGAACGGAGTCACTGTGGAGCTGATTAGCCAGTGTGGGAATGAGAAGGCCAGCCGGCCAAAGAACGGAGTCCAACCTTGGGGACCTGTCCAGGCTGGACTGACCATCACCTGCTGAAGCTCGATGTCACATAGCCAGAGGAGAGAACCACACTGTGAAGGCGACATCTGGGACTGAGGATTTGGAGAATTGCAGAATACTGTATATTTGTAAAAGCCCCATTGAAAAAATGGCGGTTTAGACTAGCCTGCCCATGTAAGCCGCCTTAGGCATTTGCCTCGGCATGGGAAAGGCGGGGTATAAATTCTTCAAAATAAAAAATAAAAAATCTGAAAGAGCTGGCGATCGCCTGCTTTTCTTTTTGCAGTGAAACACCAAGTCACGTTTGCAATGAGTGGTCTGTGTGTTGCTATATACAGGTGGAGCCTTTTTTCCACCAGGGCTGTGTTCCAGCAGTGGCAGCAGGTGTGGAGGGCAGCCCCTCAGGACCACCACCACCCCAGGCACGCCACTGCATGCAGTCTCCCATGCCTCAGGAGACCGCTCAGACACAATGGGCAGCCCAATCCTAAGTAAGGCCAACATAGCAGGGCTGTATCCTAAAGTTCATTAGGCGGCGGCAGCAACAACATGCAGGCCAAGGGGAGGTTTTCCCATTGCACCCACATAAGCCCCAGGCACCCCTATGGACCTACTTGGATCTGCGCCTGCTGTTTTACAGGCACAGAGGAACATGGACAGGAGTGGCCCGAATTGGGGCCGCCCTGTCCGGGGACAGGCTTTGGGATATGGCACTACAGCCGTCCTGCATCACAACCCCTGTCTCCACCCACTGCGCCACCCAGTTACGCCCCCAGCACACCTCTGGAATGCCCTCGACGAAGCCCAGCACCAACCGCGCATCACCGACACTCAACCGGCACAAGGCCAGCACTGCTGACCATCACGGTGGCACCCGACCATCGGCACTGGTGCTTGCGCTGGTCTAGCACCATAGCGCTGACACGGACACGCTTGACGGCACGTTTGAAACAGCATTCGGCTGGCGCAAGAGCGTAGCGCTGGCACAACAGGAGGATAGGATTGC
>JAJKFI010000017.1:8360686-8376918 GCA_029204185.1 Lerista edwardsae | reverse complement strand
CAGCAAAGTTTGGGTGGCACAAGGGCCACTGTAAAGCATGTTTGGACCACTCTTGATCTAACTGTGCTGGCCTAACTCCAAGTTAGGATTGTGCTCCAAGAGTAGTCCAAATGTGCTTTACGGTGGCCCAAACTTTGCTGGCCTAACTGTGCCAACTTAACTCCAGGTTAGGATTGCGCCGTTAGCGATGTTGTCTCTCTCTCACTTTTATTCCTTACCCCTCTCCCCAGATACATTATTCTTATGACATTGCAAGACCGAAATGAGAAGCTGTTCTACCGAGTTCTCACATCGGACATAGAAAGATTCATGCCGATCGTATATACTCCTACCGTTGGCTTGGCCTGCCAACAGTACGGACTGGCTTTCAGAAGGCCTCGGTGAGTAGGCAAGACTTTTTTTTACTGTCCTTCCTCTATCATTCTGTCTGTCTTTCATTGCTAATTGGAAATATCTGTTCGTTTGTACTTGGTACAAATCTTTTGTGGGTGGTCCCCCAAAGTTGAGGATAGGAAATGTAGTTTGGGATCAAACGATGTAGCTTTCAAACAACTTGGGGCGTGCATGCATGTGTTTGTGTTTTTAATGACAAGCTGGAGGGAATTCCTGATTTTTTCCTACAAACAGCAAAACAAGAGTAGTTTTGTTCTACAACAGTACAGTACAGTCTCAGCAACCGAACCACAAAATGTCACCATGAATTCTCTCTTTAACCTTCCTCTGTCAGCTCCGTAACCTTTCAGATTCTTGCTGTCTTGCAGTGCAACCCCTGGAGGTAATAACAATATTGTATTCTGTTTTATTCAGAGGGTACTTAAACACTTTTTTGCTGAGTCGGGAAGCTAGACGTTGTTGCATATGGTCATCCTTCCTGCAGACTGCTGGATGTTGACTAGCCAGCACCTGGGTGGTGAAGAGACAGCGAACAGGCCGGAGAGAGAGAGAGAGAGAGAGAGAGAGAGAGAGAGAGAGAGAGAGAGACTGGGCAAAGCGAGGCAAAAGTCACTAAAAACCCCACGGGCAAGTTTAAGGCAACCAAGTTGCTCTAAGCAGCATCTGCCTGCCGTTAGCTATTTATTTTTATCCCACATGGCTTTCCCTTGTTTTAGAGCACAATCCTAATCTGGAGTAAGGCCGGCACAGTTAGGCCAACAAAGTTTGGCCGGCACAAGGGACCCCGCAAAGTATGTTTAGACCACTCTATGTCTATGTTTAGATATGCACCATCCTCTCTGACTCCAAGAGTGGTCCAAACGCGTGGCCTTAATTCCACAGCAACCCCGTGGCGCACCCAGCCCATGCTCCAACCAGGGGCTGGGTCAATGTTCTTCCCTCCCAGTGTTGCTGGGACATTCTTCCTATACTTGAGAAGAAGGGAGAGTTTATCTTTTAGAGCACAATCCTAACCTGGAGTTAGGCTGGCATAGTTAAGTCAGCAAAGTTTGGCCAGCACAAGGGCCACCGTGAAGTGTGTTTGGACCACTCTCAGAGTCAGGGAAGATGGTGCACATCTGTGTGCAAGAGTGGGCCAAACATACTTTACAGTGTCAACCTAACTGTGCCAGCCTAACTACAGGTTAGGATTGCGCCTTCAGAGTCAGGGCGGTTGGCGCATGACTGTGTGCTTCCTCTCTGACAGAGTGATCCAAACATAATTTATGGTGCTAGTCAAACGTGCTAGCACAAACATAATTGACTTGTGCTAGTCAAACGTGGCTGGCCTAACTGTACCGGCCTAATTCCAAATCGGCACTCTTAAAATAGTCCTTGCCTCCTGCAGCTGTTGTATTTGTATTCACACACACACACACACACACACACACACACACACACACACACCTTGCCCAATAAATTGGGGTCCCTTTTTAGTTTGCGCTTACTAGAGAGTAAGTTCCACTGAAGTTGTGGGACTTGCTTTGGAATAAACATACTTAGGATTGCCCTGCACACGTTTTTATCTATTGATCAAGCGATTTAAACACTGCAGCTTTAGTGGGGCGATCCACAGATTAAAATGTTCTCTAACTCTTTGTGATAACGTTTAACTTAACAAGCAGAGCCATGATTTCTCTGAGTATTGGAAGGTTACAAAATGCCAACACCAATTTTGTACACTGAGATTCTCTTTTATAATTATACTTCTTGGTTGCTATAATAGCCGTTAGATTGCTACAACAACTGAAGTCATTTGTGTGCTGTAGAGAAAGGACAAATCTGAATAATACTTGTGTTTTGCCAAGTCTACTTTTCCCCAGTCAATACTCTATTATTGTGTAATATATGGGTCCTTTATAATAATTGAACTGGACAGAAAATTTACTCTTTGTGCTATGCATAATTATAGTAATAACCCACTGGACAGAATACTATTTTGGATCCTAATTTTTTATTTTATTCTGCCCCCATTTTGCATTCTTTCGATACGCCTCTTCTGTCTCTCTCGGATGCAGACAACTGGTTTGTTAGACTCCAAAAATTAAACTGACAAAAATAGTTTCTTAACCATTCATTGTCGTGGTGCTAAGACAACCAGTGTAGGTCAGGCACTGAGGACCTGAGCCAAAGGCCTTTATTGCTTATATATTCCTGGTGGTACATGCGTAAGGTAAAGGTAAAGGTAAAGGTTTCCTTATGACCGAATGGTCTAGTCATGACCAACTGTAGGGGGTGGTGCTCATCTCAGTTTCTAAGCCTGAAGAGCCGGCGTTTGTCCGAGGACAAGCTTCCGTGGTCATGTGGCCGGCATGACTATACGCCGTAGCGCACGGAACGCCGTTCCCCTCCCACCGAAGTGGTCCCTATTTATCTACTTGCATTTTTAGGTGTTTTCGACCTGCTAGGTTAGCAGGAGCTGGGACAAGTAATAGGAGCTCACTCGGTTGCGCAGTCTTGAACTCCCAACCTTCTGATCAGAAAGCTCAGCAGCAGCAGTTTAACCCGTAGCGCTACCATGTCCCACAGGTACATGCGTACAGCCAGCTGAAAGTGTCGCGAACATGCCGCAAAGCATGTTTGCGGCCCTGCAGATGTCGGCAATACCGGGGCTGGGCCAGCACTATGAGCGCCGGGCCTCAGCTCCGAAAGGAGGGCCCACTAGCACTCCTGCAGTGCTAGCTACTGGTAAAGGGCTTTTGGGGTGGGGGAGAGGCAGGGAGGGGGCAGAGCTGGGCAGGGGAGGGGAGGATTGGGCCTGCATGGACCCAGCAGTGGCTTCCACTGCAAGATCGAACACCCTGCTGCAAAATAAGAACATAAGAAGAGCCCTGCTGGATCAGGCCAAAAGGCCCATCTAGTCCAGCTTCCTGTATCTCACAGCGGCCCCACCAGATGCCTCAGGGAGCACATGAGACAACAAGATGCCTTCATCTGTTGCCACTCTGTTGCACCTGGCATTCTGAGGTAAATCCTGAGGTAAACACACATTCTGAAGCCAGCAGAGACTCGAGAAGTCCCACTGCAGGGGTAGGGGCTTCCCCCAAGGAGACCCTGGAGGCTGCTTTAGATCCCTCTGGATACAGCGGTAGCCATTTTGGTACTGCTGCTCCTCTGGAGCTGGACAGCTAAGGAACGGACTGCCTGCCTCAAATGCCACCTTATGTGAAGTTCTGGGATCCTTTCCTCCACTTAAAAAAAAAAATCCAAACCATCTGCAGACTGCATTTGAGCAAAGGTAACAGGTACTGTTTGTGTAACCTTCCATCTTTGGTCTGCTTCCAACTGAAAATTACCCTTCCCAAGCACTTCTTTAAAAAAAAAATTGCAAGGGGGAAACAACTAGAAAATGGGACCCCTTATCTTCCCCCTCACCAATTTACTGTACTCAAAATTAATCCTTTCCCCTTCTGTTCCTTCCAGTCAAGCAGCCTGTTTCCATCTAGCCTTTTTCTGTCCAGTTTGCCCCAGAGACTGGAGGAAAAAATGTAGAATGCCACATATAACATGGAGTTATGCCCACATTCTTTGATGTGGCTGGGACCAAAAAGCCATTTACTTTGTCCCTTCCTGGAATAGATTCCATCCATGGTCATTATTGTAAAAATGTATTCTTAGTTGTCATCCATGTACGTGACACTTTGCAGAGAATGAGAAGGCAGGTCCTTCCCTAAGGGGCTTACAGTCTACTGGAGGGGAAGTTCTCCTGGCTCAAGGGCAGAGAGCAAATTCTTTGCATGCAGAATGTCCCTGGTTCCATCCCCTGGCACCTCAAGGTAGAGGTGGAGTATCTAGGGCGGTCAAGGGGGCATAGGCCTCTGGGCTCCACTCTGCAGGGGACAGCACCACCACCCTCCCTCCACCGACACTGCCAGCTGCCCTCTTCTCTGTATATCAGAGGGGCTGAGCACCACTTGTAGCTTCACGGAGAAACTGCACCACTAGAAGCACTAGGGCAGAAGATTTAGCCAAGAGGGTTAATGCCTCCGTTTGCCCAAAGATAACACCTGAAGATCTCAAGGTCGTGAGCTCGGGACTGCCGGAAGTCTCTGCGAGCAGCAGACCTTGGAAACTGCGGCTGATTACAAGCTGAGTTTCAGCTGCCTCGGGGGAGGAGGAGTGTGCTGAAATCAGCTGCATCTCTGGTGGCAGCAGGGAAGCCTCATCAGCCAGCAGACAACAGACGGGTGGCTAAAGAAAGAAGGCTAAATCCAGAAAGAAAGATCTGTAGGAGTGTTGTTCTTGGAAGATAGAACATTCTGTAAAATTGTAAAAACCTTCGGGTTTGTGAGAAAGTCTGCCTATGTAAACCGCCTTGAGTTCAATCATTAGAGAAATCTAGTGATATTAAGAAAGGCGGTATATAAATAAATGTAGTATTATTATTATTATCCTGTGGCTTCTCTTGGAGGCTCGGCTGCGGTGCAGGAGATGCTCCCTTTGCAAATATTTCGTAAATAACTACTGAATTTGACCTCTGGCCACTTTGAAGTTGCATTCCCAAGAAATTTGTCATTTTCTCTCACCCTGAACCTTCTAGAAGCTTCCTCCTGATCATCATTAAAAGTGGCCATTTTCACATGAGAAATAATGTTCTCTTTGTTTATAGTAGACATTTTTTACTTTCTTCTTTGAAAAGCTACTGACCAATAGCACTGGCTGGCTGAAGATGTAACACTGTTTACCATGGTCATCAAATCAGGAACCGTATTTGAGAACATTCACTTCCCACCCCTGCTTGGTTCTCCACCTCCTGAAACAAACTCCACCCCCAGCCCTTTTATTTATAACATTTTTATTTCCCTTCTCCTCCAAGGAGTTTTGTGGAGCACACAAGTTCCCACATCGGCCCAATTCATCTTCACAGCAGTCCTGTGAGGTAGATTAAGCTAAGAGACAATGACTTGTCCAAGGTAACCTATTGGCAATTTCAATCTCAGGACCTCTGCAGTGAACACCTGATGGGGGAGTGCTATTAGCATTGTTCCCTCTAAGTTGTGCGGCTGCACAGCTCAAATTGGAGCTCTGTGCAGCTTCCTTGACAGTGCTCCAGAATTCAACGATGACGTCATCGTCAAGCTCTCCGGACCTGCCACAGAGCAGCTCCATTAAGGCTCCGTGCAGTCCATGTGGAAAGTATAGGAGTCACTGGGTATTATGCCAACAGGCCATGCCCACCCCCAGTTGCTACACATTTGCTGTCAGTGAGAAATCACACGCATATGATCAGTCTGGATTCCTGGTCACATAGAGCAGTGTTCTTCAACCTTTTTAGTGCCACGACAAAATAGTTTTGACAAGTACCGCTATTATCAAATCAAAATAGTTTTGTTTTTATTATTGGATCTGTGTTGTTATTGGTTTGGATCCAAGCCCTCTCTTGCACAGGTTTTGAATGTTTGCTGCGACGCCCAAAACCTGGCTTTGCAACCCCGTTAGGTCCCAACCCACAGGTTGAAGAACACTGACAGGCAGCCCAATCATAAGTAAGGCCGACGTAGTAAGGCTGACCTAACAGGGCTGTATCCTAAAGCCCATTAGGAGGTGGTGGCAGCAACGTGCAGGACAAGGGGAGGTTTTCCCCTTGCACCTGCGTAAGCCCTGGTCACCCCTATGGGCCTGCTTGGATCTTCGCCTGCGGTTTTGCAGGCGCAGAGGAACATGGACAGGAGCGGCCCATATTGGGGACGGGCTTTCGGATATGGTACTACGGCCATCCTGTGTCACCGCCCCGTCACCGCCCACTGCACCGCCCAGTTACGCCCCAGCACGCCTCTGGAATGCCCTCGTGGAGGCTCTGCGCCGACCAAGCGTTGCCGATGCTTGACAGGCACAAGGCCAGTGCTTCTGACGGTTGCGGCGGTGCCCGAGCATCGGCACTGCTGCTTGCGCCGGTCCAGCGCCATAGTGCCAATGCGGACATGCTTGACGGCACGTTTGCGACTGCCTTTGTTTGGCGCAAGGGCATAGCGCTGGCGCAACAGGGGTATAGGATTGTGACATTTGTACAGCAGCTATGTGTATATAGGGCCTCTGAACATTCTCACTAATGCAAAGCTCACAGCCTCCAGGTAGATTGCATGACCAATGAATAAGACAAGTGAATCTTCAAGAGCAAACAAATGTAACCATCTATTCATTGTGCAGTGCCACCATTTTCTCAGACGTCAAGGGCTCTTTAACACCCTACTTCCCATCCAAAGAGCAATGGAAGCTTTAGCAAAGCACTTGTAAATTCAACTAGAAATATTTTTTATCCCATTGTGAACACCTCAAGGCTGTTTACAACAATACCCTGAATATATGGTTATATTTGATTTTTGAAGATACGCTTGTCACGGACATTGGTCATGCTATCTATCCAGAGGCTGTACGTTCAAAAGGGAGCCCAAATGCCTTTTCTTATTTTACAGTAGGAATAAAGATCTTTGGGATGAGAAACTTTGGCGGGAGGTTTGGGGGCTGGTGGTGTGGACTGATGGTTGAGCTGCCGGTACTGCCTGAAATTAAGCAGGAGAATCTGTGGTCTTGCGTTTGGATGGGAGACAGAGTGTCAGGCTGTGACAAGCTGCAGTACCTGTTGTGGCAGGACGGAGTCACTGTCAAACTGATTAGATAGTGTGGGAACGGGTGAGAAGGCCAGCCAGCAAAGGAATATGGCAAAAGAGTACGACCTTGAGGACCTGTCCAGGCTTGACATGGTTGCGGGCTGAAGCTCAAGAGCATGCAGCCAGAGGAGAGAACCACACTGCAAAGGCTATATCTGGGACTGAGGAATTGGTGAATCACAGAATACTGTATATTTGTAAAAACCCAACTGAGAAATGGTGGTTTAGACCAGATTGCCCTTGTATGCCGTTAGGGTTATTGACAAGACCCTGGTGGAAATTTCCTGGCCTGACTAGGGTAGGGCCTAACTATTAGGCACACTGGGCTGAAAAGGTGCTGAGTCATTCTGACTCAGCAACCCAGACAGAAAGGTGCTGAGTTTGCAATCCTACCCTGTAGTTAGACCAGCATACTTGGGTCAACAAAGTTTGGCCAGCACAAGGGACACTGTAAAGTAAGTTTGGACCACTCTTTGAGTCAGAGAGGCCAGCCCACAGATGTGCACCATCCTCCCTGACTCCGAGAGTGGTCCAAACATGCTTTACGGTGGCCTTGCTGCCGGCCAAACTTTGCTGACCTAACTGTGCCACCCTTAACTCCAGGTTAGGATTGCACCCCGAGTCATCCTGACTCAGCAACCTTTAGATGAGATTATCTCTGCGCTGATTGGTGCATGGAACTATTTAGCCCAAGCTGTGCGCACCAGTGGGTATGGGTTGTGGTCGTTGGTGAATATCATGTGTTGTTGCTGGTGGTGGTGGTGGTGGAGTTTGCTGAAGAACTAGTTTGCTATACTCATCTGTACTCAGAGGCGTTTCTACAGGGAGGGCAAAGCTCTAAGTGTTGCAAGAAGCCTTACCCTGTCATGTAAATCCCTCTTCTCCCTTGCTGCTGTAGCCAGTAAGCAACGCCAAGATGTTGCTTTTCTCTGTGAGGATTGGCTAAAACGGTGCAGGAGAGGAGTGATTTCCACTGCAAGGTAAGGCTTCTTGCAGAACTTAGAGCTTTGCCAACCCTGTAGAAACGCCACTGTCTGTACTCTTCTGCTCACTGCAAGAGAACCTGCTCTGCTAAATACAAATTTCTTTCTTGATGCCTTAAACTTCTGCGTCTGCCTATTTCCTTGCCAGCGTTCAGCATCCTTGAAGCTATCTGCCACCTGCAAGCCGATTACAGCCCTAATGTAATATAAGCCACCTTGGGCATTTGTATTGGCAGGGAAAAGGTGGGATAGAAATTCTTCAAATAAATAAATAAGTAAACTAAGCTGGGGGGCCAGATTGGTTGTCCCTCCTTTATCCCAAATCAGCTCAGCATTACTTACACATAGGATGGAAAATGAAAAAGGATGGAAACGGAGGAAGAGACAGGCTCTGTTGCTGCCTTTGGAACTGCTTCCCCATTGCAGCACCATCCGTTGAACGCGCTGATTGAGGAGGATTATGCATGGAATTATGCACGGAAGAGATAGAGTCAATAGAGGGATGTTCTTTTCCCTCTCTCAAAACACCAGAACCAGGGGGCATCCGCTAAAACTGAGGGTTGGGAGAGTTAAAACAGATAAAAGGAAGTACTTTTTTACCCAGTGGGTATTTAATCTGTGGAACTCCTTGCCACAGGAGGTGGTGATGGCATCTGGTCTTGATGCCTTTAAGAGGGGATTGGACAGATTTCTGGAGGAAAGGTCCATCGTGGGCTATAGGCAATGATGGATTGTGCAACCTCCTTACAAAGGTGGTGGGCTACTGGTACCGGGTGCAAGGGAGTGGCAACAGGATGCAAGTGTCTTGTTGTCTCGTGCCTCCCTGGGGCACCTGGTGGGCCGCTGTGAGATACAGGAAGCTGGACTAGATGGGCCTTTGGCCTGATCCAGCAGGGCTCTTCTTATGTTCTTATGAGGAGAAGCAACACATTTCCAAGTTGAATAATAGGACCGGCTCTTGGGCATGTTGGCTGGTAGGCATTTCTTAGCTTCTGAGAGAGAGAGAACTGTTTCAGTGGCTGGAAGCATACAGAAAACCGATGCAGAGAGACTGCTTTATTAAGGGAAATGAATGAAATTGGAAAAGGAATTTGGGCTCCCTTTTTAATAAACATCAAACCACAGTAAACATCTCAAGAATGACTTCCTCCTTCAGAAACCCTTTACTGTTTATTTAAAAGTCAGCTTGCATCCCACAGAGAACTTATTTCCCCAGTGTAGAAGACGGTTCACTGCAGTATTAATCTTGTGTCTCGACTGCGACTTGATATCAGCTTTCCAGGTGAATGCAGGCATCCCGATGAACGAATATCTTGGACCTGATCCTGATGCACGTTGGCAGGTCAGCTAGTCTGCGCTGTGTCCAGCAAAGCGTTGGAGATGACCACGCCCAACTCAGGGGAATTATTTCCCCTTACCCTGTGTTGCAAGGCAGCCACCCCAGTAGGGCTACTTGGATTTGTGCCAGCCGTTTGGCTGATGCAAATTCAAGCGTCTCGGGTAAGCCTGGACCAGATGGGGACGGGAGGTGGTAGCTCCAGCCAGGTTGCTCAGGTACGTCCCATCCCCTTCCCCAGGCTGGTCCACACACCAACGTGCCTTTCCCCTGCCCCAATCTGTCTTCATTTCACCCTCATCACTCCCCCTTTTGCCTCCACTTAGAACTTTTAAAACTTTTAAGACTGTTTACCGACTTTATGCTGTTTTGATATTTGGGATGTTCTGCTCTTTTTATGGTTGTTATCATTTTAATGTTTTTTAATTGATTTTAATTTTTAATACGGTATTTTACATGGTTTTAACTTTTGTAAACCACTTTGGATTTTAGAAAAGCGGTATACAAATCTAATACATACATAAATAAATTTAGGGCAAAATCCAAAGTGCCCTAGAGCGGATGCAAGAGACTTGCATTGGTGTGCCGTGTCATGAAAGTACCGTAACGCACTTTTGCGCCAGGGCTTCCAGTGCAGGGCTGACACAAGCCGTTGTTTCAGCCCTGCATCACCAACCCGAAGCCCAGGTACGATGGTCCTATGTCAGCTGGGTTCGGCCAGTGCGGGGCCATTTCCGGGCAGGGGGAAGGCAGATGGGAGGGTGGAACAGGGTGGGGATGGGCATGCCAGTGGGCGGGCAGCCCGGAGAGGGAGTGGAGCCTAATGGCCACATCCAAACACCCGCCTCCAGCCTGTGCAGGCACAGATCCAAGTAGCCCATACCGGTGGCTGTTGCTACCCTGGGGCAAGGGGTCGAACGTGAAGGCTCCAATCTGTGCTGGATAATAATAATAGTATTTATATACTGCCTTTCTTTGGCCGTTAGATTGCTCCTCTGGCTTTAATTCAAGGCGGTTTACATGGGCAGACTTTATCTCTAAACCCGCAAGGGTTTTTTTACAAATTACAGAGAAGTTCTATCTTTCAAGAACTACAAACAACATATAGATGGAACTTTCATGGTTTAGTCCTTTCTGGCCACACGCTTGCTTTCCTGCTGGCTGATAGATGGCTTCTCTGCTCCCACCAAAGAAACAGCTGGCCCAGCACAACTCCTCTCTCACAGGCAGCTGGAGACAGCTCAGCTCTTATCAGTCGCACTTCTCAAGGTCTGCCGCTCACAGAGACTTCCGGTGTTGTCGAACTGGCGACCTTCGGATCTTATCTTCGGGCAAACGGAGGCTTTAACCCTCTCAACTAAACCTCCTGCCCAGCACAGTCCTGCCAGCCTGCCTCTTCCAGCACAAGTTAGGATTGTGCTCTTATTTTCTCTTCTCATCTCTTCCTCGCAGCATCTGGTGGAACACACATGCCACGGCATCATCTTGCTGCATGTTGTGTTTTCCCTCCTGTCCACTGGCCAGTGATCGGAGGTGGAGCACAAAGATGCTCAACAGAGTGACATCATGTCAAAATATCTCCCTTTCTCCTGGCTCGGGGGGGGGGTTTCTCAGAGCAGAAGAATGTCTTCCAGTCCCTCCGGATCTCTGAGGTTTAAGGATGTGTTTGTTCAGCAAATGTTCGTAATCACGACTTGGAATGGCATTTATTTTATTTATTTATTTATTTTATTTGTATCCCGCCTTTCCGCCACAAGGCCCTCAAGGCGGCATTTACAAGGTTAAAAACACAGTAAAAAACAATTAAAAACAGTATTAAAAGACAATAAAAACAATATTAAAAATACAACATACAACAAATTAATCTCTAGGATCATAAAATATATAAAAAGAATGCAAAAAAGCCAGCCAGCCAGCCTGTCAGCAACTAAAAGCCTGCTGAAATAAAAAGGTCTTCAGCCCCCGCCGAAATACCGCCAAGGAGGGAGCAGTTCTTAACTCCAAGGGGAGGGTATTCCAAAGTTGGGGTGCCACCGCCGAGAAGGCTCTCCTACTGGCCGCCACCCCTCTCACCTCTCCTGGTGGCGGCACCGTCAAGAGAGCCCCCCCAGATGACCTCAGAGTACGGGTCGGATTATATGGGAGGAGGCGGTCCCTCAAATACCCTGGGCCCGAGCCGTAAAGGGCTTTAAAGGTCAACACCAGCACTTTGAATTGGGCCCGGAACAGAACCGGCAGCCAGTGTAGTCGCCGAAGCAGTGGCTCGACAGAGTCAAACCGACGTGCCCCAGCAACCACCCGAGCAGCCGCGTTCTGTACTAGTTGTAATTTCCGAACCGTCTTCAAAGGCAGCCCCACATAGAGCGCATTGCAATAGTCTAATCTAGATGTCACTAGGGCATGGGTCACTGTGGCCAGGTCCGCGCAGCTCAGGTATGGTCGCAGCTGGCGGATCAGCCGAAGCTGAGCAAAGGCTCCCCTGGCCACCGCCGACACCTGAGACTCCAGGTGCAGCTGTGAATCCAGGAGAACCCCCAAGCTGCGGACCTGCTCCTTCAGAGGGAGTGCAACCCCATTCAGAGCAGGGCGATAGTCCAATACCCGAGCTGTGGATTTCCGGACCAAGAGCACCTCTGTCTTATCCGGATTTAATTTCAGCTTGTTCGCCCTCATCCAGCCCCCAACTGCCTCCAGACAACGATTCAGGACCTCAACTGCCTCCTGGCTCCTGTACTAAGCCCTGTCATAAAATATGCAGTGACAGCTTCAGTGTGTTTATTCAGCAAAGGAAGGGTGCCCTTTCCCCCTCCCTTTTTGCTTGTGAATTATTAGGATTTTATCTTAGAAACGTCAGTGTAAACACATCATGTAATCATTTTTTTCTACCCCAAACAACAACAAAAATTCCTTGGCTCTTTGCTTTTTTAAAAGCTGTAACCATTAGCCAAGTCTTTGCACGTACATGCCATAAGCACATCTATAAAAAGCCGTGATTAGTCACTGAAGTTATTTCAACCCATCAGATGGTTAATAAGGCTCTGTTTGGAGAAATTAAGTGCAGGATTCCACTTGCACAAGCCTCGTTCTCAGACGAGGTTCTTGTTAGCTTAAGCTTTCCCTAAAGGACTAAACAATTTTGAATGTTTGGTTTGCAAGTTTTCAGAGCCTTCATGCAGTTGCCCCAGCAATTCCGGAAAGACTATCTGCAAACATAATTAATGATGGGAGTGGCCCTTTAACAAACTTTCCAGGGATCCATACTTAATTGCACTGCATTTTCTGGTTTCAGTTCTGGGAACAAAACTCCAATCTTTATGCACTTTTAAATATATATTGCTGAGTGAAAGCATCATTCACTCTTGTTGAGTGATCTGTGTAGTGTGAGGCTGGCAGGGATCTGTAGATCTATCAGGGAATAAGGGGACAGCGTTGAAGAATGGTAGTGATTTATGATCACCTCTGATCATAAATCATCAGAAGTGCATAGTGCAAGTTTTTGCAAAACTTAGCACGCAGTCCTAACCTACTTTCCAGCGCCGAGGTAAGGGAACAAACATTCTCTTACCTTGAGGAGACCTCTGTGACTGCCCCCTCAACTGCAGGATGCAGCTCATGCCCCATTGGCACAGCTATGCAGCGATGGGATCTGCAAATTGAGAAGGGGAATGCTGGGCGGGACATAGGCAGGACTTACACATGATTGGCAGCCCGTCCGCAGTGCTCCGCGGCTGCCCTGGCCTCGGGGGGGGGCTCCTGCTCGCCACGGAGGACGGGTGGGGGGCACGTTGGGTGCCTGGGCGAGCAGCGGTGGGCGCGCCAACCGGGGGCAGCCCCCCAGAGGCCAGGGCAGCCATGGAATGCTGCGGACGGGCAGCCAATCATGTGGAAGTCCTGCATAAGTCCCGCCCAGGGTTCCCCTTCTCAATTTGCAGATCCCATCGCTGCAGCTATGTCAGTGCTGGGAAGCTGGTTAGAATTGTACTCTTGAAGATTTTTATTGCATTTATCAATGAAAAAAGAAATCCCCAACTAACATCTAAAATAGGATAAAAACACATTTGTATACCATGAATAGAGAACAAGAAGCAAACAGAGAGGGAATGGCTAATATAAAACCATTCCAACAAAAAGAAAAAGATGTCAGGGAGATAAGCTCGTAACGTCTACAAATCAAACACCAGTTTACTGGAAAAGAGCCGTCTTAATGCTCTTTAAACCTAAGATGATGCATTGTGGACATCTCTGGGGATAGCATTTCACAATGTTGCTCTGACCTTAGAAAAGACGGCCCCTTGCACTCCAGATGTTGGTGGGTGCAGAGAGGTGCCATTTTGTGCTTATAATGAGGATGGCTGCCTAGGCATTTTTACATCTCCCCATTTTGCATTGCTGACAGCTGTTTTCTACTTCCTGTATTTCCCAGGGATGCCGTGGAGGCACTTTTCAAAGAACTATAGTAGGGCATTCTGCCTCACCTGCCGCACCCTCACATCCCTGATTTCTATATTCATTTCCTCTGCCGCATTGTTCTGTAATGTGTTGTCAGCAGTTCCTCTGTGTCCCAGCAACTATAAAACTATGAGATGTGACTTCTAGAGACTTTGGTGAGAGAGCTGAGCTTCAAAAGATGACAGCGACTCAGAACACAATCCTATACCCATGTATTCTGCCAAATTCCCTGCTGGGCCTCCCCAAGGGCTCCAATGCCCACACTAGGCTAATTAGTTTCCCCTCCAGAGCAGCCTCAGAGATAGGCAAGAGGGAGGGGGTTCAGTCACCCACTGAGCCTCCTCTCTTCCAGCAGCGTTGCTTGGGATCACCAGCTGGCCAGCCTCCTCCAGATTGCCGTCATCACCGACTTAGGTCCAGATACCCTAAGTCTAACTTGACACCACAAAACCCCACCACCAAACAATAGGCAGTCAGCTTGCCTAAGCCACAACTGCCTCCTCCACTCAGTGGCTCCAGGGGTGTGGCAGCCATACAACAATTCTCCAACCAAGGCACCACAGGACCCCACTCACAGTTCCAATAACCAAGTATCCAGTCCTTCCATCCAACAGTCCTTCAGCCAGTCAATCCACAGCCACTTTCCTCCCTTGCTGCACCTACCTGGTGCTAACCTACTGCAGCTCCTGCCTCCAACTTTATACTGAGGCAGGCCAATTGGTGTCTGTTGCTGGGCAGGCTTTAATTCATCAGCCACACCCATCTGCACCTGTGCTAACCACCCTTCCCAGCCAGAGCCCTCATCAGCCTGCAACTGTGTTCCTGCTGCAGGAGTTCCAGGATTAACCCCGTACTTCCTGGCTTATTTGGACAAGGGGCCACTGCTGATACCATTCCCTATCTCCCCAGGGTATCTCCTGCCTTTTCCAATACACCTTGTTGCGCCAGCACTACGCTCTTGCGCCGGTCCAGCGCTTTCGCAAATGTGCCATCAAGCGCATTTGCGCCGGCTAGTCAGGCACTGGACCGGCACAAGCAGCAGTGTAGGCGCACAGGCGCCTGTACGACCGTCAGCAGCGCCGGTCAAGCGCTGGCGGTGCTTGATCAGCAAAGGACCTCGGCGAGGGTGTTCCAGAGGCATGCCAGGGTCATAACGGGGCAGCGAGGTGGGCGGCAACGGGGGCAGTGATGCACAAAGGGTGTTGTGACATATCCTAAAACCTGTCCCTAGCCAGTGTGGCCCCAATTCGGGCCGCTGCTGTCCGCGTTGACCTGCGCCTGCAAAACAGCAGGCACAGATGCGAACAGTCCCATAGGGCTGGCTGGGGCTTATCCGGGTACAAGAGGAAAACCTCCCCTTGCCCTGCGCTGAGCTGCTGCTGCCTCCTGCTGGGCTTAGGATATGGTCCTGCTATGTCAGCCTTACTTAGGATTGCGCTGCCTGAGCACAATCCTAAACTGGAGTTAGGCTGGCACAGTTAGGCCAGCAAAGTTTGACCGGCACAAGTATGTTTGGACCACTCTCGGAGTCCTAGAGGCTAGCACACAGACTTGTGCCATCCTCCCTGACTCCAAGTGTGGTCCAAATGCACTTTATGGTGTCCCTTGGGCCAGCCGAATTTTGCTGGCCTAACTGTACTAAGCCTAATTCCAGGTTAAGATTGTGCTCTTAACAGGGACGTGGGCCAAAAACGTGGAAGAGTCCTTGGTAAATAGGGACAATGGAATGTATGATCTTATGCATGAGCCCTTAAAATTCATTCTGTGAGACGGTAATAATTTGGGGGTATAAAATTTCTGAGGGTTTTTTTAATGTTACAGTGATTGAGATGGATTGACAGTAATACTGTGTTTCCAGCAACAGCATATGGATTTGTTATGGGGGAAGACCAAATGAGCACTGCAGAATGAAGAAATGCTTAGATTCTGGGTCGTGTGCCTGGTCCAGCCGTTAATTGCAGCAGCTGCTACTGTATCTTTCAGAGTAGATGCTGCATTTAATCAGCAAACTTCTTCCAAGCAGGAACTGTATTAGCTCAATGCTTGCGCTTTTTAAAAAAAAATTATTTTACTATTAGCATTCTGCAGATGCTATTAGCATTCTAGCCGATTTGGCCAGCACACCCAAGTCAAAAATGCACATGGATCTATTTCTGTGGCTGGAGGGAAACCATCATTTCCTTCCAGCCACACCTCTGTCACTACTTTGCACATCATTACACTACTTCATCACAGCTTACGCTGGGCTGATTATAGTGTGCAATTCAGGATTGAGCCAAGATCCTAAGAATCAAAGAGGTATCTGGTGTAGGATTCTTGCTGTTCCCAGCAGTGTTGTTTCTGGAGCTACGCTGGTGTAATTTGCTTAAATGTGCAGGTGTTCCTTCAGACTTCTAGGCAGTGCTCCAATATTATTATTATTAT
>JAJKFI010000017.1:8346864-8360286 GCA_029204185.1 Lerista edwardsae | reverse complement strand
ATATTATAATGCATTTTGCAAAATACATGGGAAAAATGCAGCTTCTTGTTATCACACCCCTGGAACAGCAAAAGATGGCACTGTTCGGAATATCACACATACTACATCAATATTTGGTTGATATCTAGGTATCCGGTGGAAACCCATATCAGATCAACAAGACCAGTCAGTGATCTTTTTGTGACATTTTATTGCTCATTTATTGACAATATTTCATGTGTTAATAATAATAATAATAATAATAATAATAATAATAATAATAATATGGGCCGAATTGGTGCTGTGTGGTCTGGAGGCAGCAGCTTCCAGGCTCCTCCCCCTACCCAGGCCGGCCCACCCCCCCAGACCTATATCCAGTGCAGCTTAGGAGGCAGCTGGAGGTCACCTGGGGGCAAGCTCCAGCCATCCCTGTGGTGCTTCTTGCAGCCACGCAGCCTGAATCAGGGCTGAACAGGTCTGGAATGGGGGTTAGGATCTGGCCTAAGTGCAAGATCCTGTCTCTACCCCCTGCCTGAGCCAGCTCGACCATGGGGCTGCCCTCCTGCGCCTGGTTCTGCCTTCCCCTCCCTCCCCAACCCCCACGCCGGCCAAACTCAGCCGGCACTTCCCCCACACACTGGGCCAGCGCGGAGGCTGGATTTAGCCTCCACGGGCCAGCGCAACCTCTTGCGCAAGCCCAGCCGCCTCCTGATGTGCCTTATGGCACAATTGCAACACTCCTGGTTTGGCGCAAGGGACTGATCCCTTGTATTTTTTTTTGTATGCGGGGGTGTCCTGCCAGAGACTCCCTGCTGGGCCTCCCCGAGGGCCCCAATGCCCACACTAGCCGACTAGTTTCCCCTTTAAGCAGCCTCAGAGATAGGCAAGAGGGAGGGGGTTCCTTCACCCACTGGTTCTCCTCTCTTCCAGCAGCCTTGTTTGGATTCACCAGCTGTCCAGCCTCCTCCAGACTGCCCTCATCACCGGCTGAGCTCCAGATACCCTAAGTTGGCACCACAAAACCCCACCACCAAACAATAGGCAGTCAGCGTGCCTAAGCCACACCTGCCTCCTCCACTCTGGCTCAGCAACCATACAACAATTCTCCAACCAAGGCACCACAGGAACCCACTCACAGCCTTCTTACCTTCCTTTATCCTGTCCTTTAACACTCCATCCATTGGCCAGTCCCAATCCGTCCATCCAGCACCTACCTGGTGCTTTCTTACTGCAGCTCCTGCTTCCAACTTTATCCCGAGGCAGGCCAATCGGTGTCTGTTGCTGGGCAGGCTCTAGCTCATCAGCCACACCCTTTTCCACCTGTGCCAACCTCCCTTCATAGCCAGAGCCCTCATCAGCCTGCAGCTGTGTTCCTGCTGCAGGCAAAGACTTTGGGGGTTAACCCTGTAATCCCTGGCTTATTTGGACAAGGGGCCACTGCTGATACCATTCCCTATCTCCTCGGGGTGTCTCCTGCCTTTTCCAATACAGGGGGGTTGGGGGGAAGTTTCATGTGGTCTACAATGATTCAAGTGATTGCCTCAGTAGTCTGCGGACTCCTAGAAGTTGGGAACCACTGCTCAAGCCCCAATACTCAGGACTTGTATCACTTTGCCTGCTGTCTGTATAACATTTTTATACATGTAATTGTATTTGTATTGGATAAACTGCATGCAATACTATTGTTAACATTGCTTTTACATATGTTGATCTAAGGGTGTTGTGGTTTTTTTTGCTCCTATTGTTGTTATAGTTACTGCTGTTTTTCCCCAAATGTTCTTGCAACTCGACTCAGCTTTTTTACTTTGATGGCTGGCAAAGTTTGATTTTGGGTTTTCCTCTCCCCGCAGTGGGCTGTTCATTACCATTCATGACAAAGGACATATTGCAACAATGCTGAATTCATGGCCTGAAGAAAACATAAAGGTAATAAAGTTTGATTCATTTTTAATGAAAGAAGGCCCATATGAAAATCATTTTTTAAACGTATGCTGCAAAAGCAGGTTTTGTGTCTGTGATTTAGGGCAGTAGCAATGACCAGGACATGCATGGATCTGAAGGCCAACCAGAAATGATCAGCGATTTCTACCTTAGAGCTCGCAATGTCTTTTCTTTTTCCAAAAGCAGCCATAGGTGAGGGCGGGGTCCCCTTTTGGACAGTGGTTCATTGTAGGACAGGAGGTGTAGATGATGGTTGAGCTGCCGACACTGCCTGAAGCTAAGCAAGAGAATCCATTTAATTGTCTTGTGTTTGGATGGGAGACAGAATGTCAGGCTGTGACAAGCTACAGTGCCTGCTGTGGCAAGACGGAGTTGCTGATGAACTGATGAGTCATCCAAAGTGAGAGTTACAGGGTTGTGTGTGAGAAGTCCAGCCAGCAAAAGAGTGGAGTATGACCTTGAGGATTTGTCCAGGCTGGATTTACGATTGCTTGCTCAATCACACGCAGCCAGAGGAGAAAACCACACTGGGAAGGCTATATTTGGGGCTGAGGATTCGGTGAATCACAGAATACTGTATATGTGTAAAAACCCCATTGAAAAATTGTGGTTTAGACTAGCCTACCCATGTAAGCCGCCTTGGGCGTTTGCTGTGGCATGGGAAAGGCAGGATATACGTTCTTCAAATAAATAAATGGTGGGGAATCTAATCTTTTCTTCATCCCGGTGACCCTGGTGCAAACCAGAACCCTGCCACCAACTGCTATGTGGTGTTTACAAATTTACAAAGCATGCAAAAGGATCAAACAGCACTTTGCAAAATGGGGTGGGGAGAAACTCCAAAGTGCCGAAAGGATTTATTATTATTATATTACTAATAATAATAATGATAATGATGCAGTGAAATCATGAATACCTTCCTGGAATATCTTGTAGTGATGTGCCCATTCTCAAGGGTAAAAAAATAAGAGCATCAACAGGAAAACAAAAATCATACTGAAGCCAAAAGGCTAAAAACTATATGAACCCAATTCTCCCAATTTTTGGTAAAATGAATGTTTTTAGTACTTTTGGATCTCCCCTGTTTTTACCCCTCCAGTGCTAATAACAGCTTGTGGAAGGTGATTTGAATAGATGAACCAGGGCAGGGGGATTACATGCCCATCTCGCTGCATTATGCTGTGCTTCAAATTGCTCATCTGGCTTCTGTGTCTATTTTGGTCATTTGGCTTGTCAGCGTTTTTTTTAAAAAAGCTTCTCTTACCATGGCAATGCGGCTGCCAGCATTCTCCAGGGGCCTCAGAACAGATTAGCATCCATTCAGTCTGAGATAAGACCTCTTCACTTTGCCCTGGAGACAGGCGAAAAACTACAAAATCGAAGTAATTAATTACACTTCGGTTCCAGGGTTTTATTCAAGCCTAATTGATAGGAATCTGCTTTTAAAAAAGAAAGGATTGCTAATTAAATAGCATGTTTAGTAAAACAAAAGGCACTTTTCTTCCGTGCTGAGTCAAATCAGTGTAAGGGAAAACTGCGGATAAGAAGTCTGCACCTCTACAGGCATGCATTGCTTAGTGACATTCCGCCATCGCATATACAATGGAGATCAAAGCACAACAAAGAATAGGCTCTTAATTAGGCAATTGAGGGTCCAATCCAATGGGCTGCAGTGTGGGCGATACAAGTGTACTGCCAGCACTGGTGTCACAACGGTGCCAAAAGGCACCAACGGTAAGCCCTTACCATCCCTGCTGGCCCGGTGCCATTCCTGCACACCCAGAGGTGCCCACATGGATCCAGCGGCCAGTAAGTGCAGGGGCCACTGGTAGTGTAGCGTTTCTGGGCAGGCAGGGATGGAGTGAGAACTGGGTGGGGCAGGGATGGAGTGAGAAGGTCCCTGCCTCTGATCCACCATCCTGCCACCTCTCCAACCACCACCATCCCACTGGCTTCCCTTGGCCAGTTCAAGCTTACCTTCTTCTGGTCAGGATCCGGCAGTGGAGGTCAGAGCACTCCCCTCACACCAGTCTGGCTTGCTCACAAGGAGGCGCAAATGTGCTTTACGGCCCATTAGCAACACTCCTAGGCTGGTACAAGCCGGCCAAAGAGCAGGTAAGGTGCAGATTAGGTACAGGAGGCGCCTGCCAGCTACAATTACTCCCCAATGTACAATTGCCTATGAGAGCTCAAGCACTTTCAGGTGCTACCATCCATTGACTTCTAATGCTCTTCTGCCCAATTGTAGCTTGCAAAAGAACCAGTGGTACCACCAGCCTAGTCTGTTGATTTACTTTGCGAGAATTTATTTATTTATTTATTTATTTATTTATTTATTTATATCCCGCCTTTCTGCCCCATGGGCACCCAAGGTGGCTCACACAATAAAATACAATAAAATGACAATTTACAATTAAAAACAATAATTAAAAACAACAACATTAAAATAATTAAAATTTAAAACAAGCCCCGTGGATCCTAAAACATAAAGAGTCTAAAAAACCAGCCAGCCAGCCAGCCTGTCAACAATTAAAAGCTGACTCCTGTTTAATGTTTGCAAATTATACATTTCAGCCATTCAAAGGACAGCATTTTGGCATGTAAACTAATCAAGGGAAGAGTCACCGTGTAGATAATTGGGGTTTGGTACCCTTCAAAACAAACTCCGTGGATAGACTTGTGCGTGTCCAACCACATTTGCTTTGGGCTCATCAGAATTCCGCATCAAAGTGTGAGGTCCTTTTTGTTCTCTGCAGTCCTTTGCTTGCCAAGTTCCTGGCTTGTTTACTGTTGCCATCTGGCCCAGGACTGCCATTGGGGACTGCCAGAGTCCAGCTGAAAAGTGCAGAGGGGCAAAGGAGGTTAGAAATCGGAAGTCCAAGGTCAGTTGGCACATAGAGGTGGAATGTCCAATTACCCCAAAGCAGTCATGAGTTGAAAACTTCTATTTTGCAAGGCATTTAAATTTCATGGTTTTAATCAGCAAAATTGGTGCTTTTAACCTTCCATTGCAAGATATTGTGCTGTTATTCTTTATTATGTTCTTATGTTTTTGCTGATAGCCTCTTCGGACTGTTTTTAATAAGAAAGGCAAGACACACACACACACACACACACACACACACACACACACACACACACAGGATGCAATCCTAACAAGCTTTCCAGCACCAGGGTAAGGGCAATGAAGCTCCAAGGTAAGGGAACTAACCTTGTGGAGGCCTCCATGACTGCCCCCCCCAACTGCAGGATGCAGCACATGCCCCATTAGCGCAGCTATGTCAGAGCTGGAAAGTTGGTTAGGATTGCGCGCACACGCGCACACACACACGGAGAGTCAGTTGGTTCTCATTATGGAAATCCTTGCGAATAGTGACTTTGCAAATAACTAACCATTGAACCTATGGGATCAGTGGGGTTAGGTGCAAGGGGTACCTTATCTGCTATCATCCAGCAGAGACCCTCAGGAAACCAGCAGAGTGCAGAGGAAGTGCCCAAAGATCTTTGGAAGTGCCCGAAGATCGGCAGGGACCTTCCAGAGGCTGCAGAGATCTTCAAAATGGCACTTGCAACCAGCATAGACACCTTAAACATGGCTGACAGAAGCTTCTGCTAGCCATTTTAAGGGGGTCAGCACTCGTTGCAGGTGCCATTTTGAAGGTTCCTGAAGCCTTTGGAAGGTCTCCGCATGGTGGACAACGAGGACAGAAGCACGGATAAGGAGGAAAGTCGCGGATAAGCAAATTAGCAGATAGTGAGTTTGCATATGAAGAGGACTGACGTACACACACACACACACACACACACACGCCCCTACCTTGTCAGATCATTGGTCCTCTTAGCTCAGTATTGTCTACACAGACATTTCCCAGTGGGCGCCCATATGTGCTGGGCTTGATGCGATGCTCCCAGTGGTGCTCGAATGCCTTACTGAGATGCCCCAAAGGCGTTTTCTGGGTCACACGAGGCATGCAACCCAGTTGGCCTCTGTGGTCCTCAGAATGGCCTGTAGAAGCAGCCAGACGCAACTTCCACTTTGACCGACGGTCGCCTCCTGTCGCTTCTGTGGGCCATTCCTTTGTCAGCAGTACCAAGCTCGATGGCCCAAGGGCCTGACTCAGTCTGAGGCTTCCTATGTTTCTACAGTGAATTCAGAATATAAGGCAATCAAGAGCAAGTTTAAAGTCCACAGTCATTTGGAAGAACTGAAATAGGTATATATTTTAGGAACATAAATATCATGTACCTCTTAAGTCAACAGGAAGGATTGGGAAGGCTACAGGAAGAAAAAGTTAAGACAGCCTGCTGGCAGGATGCTGGAACCAAGCTAAATCTTCCAGTGTGCCTGCCCATGAGAGGCCCCCTCTCCTTTGCAAAATGTCCTCAGGAAGGGACTCCTTGCAGTAGAGCAGGGGCAGGAGAGACAGAGTGCTTAACCTTCTCTCTGCTGAATGGTTTGCTCCTGTAATTCAAACCCAACCCTTCTTTGCTTCCCTTGGTGCAAGGGAAGCCCACCTGCCTACCAGTGTTTCGGCTTCAATCTGGAAGCCTAGGAGGGAAAATCAGATGGAAGGATGGAATTTCAGGGGGAAAGCCACTGGCATAGGAAGGGTTAAGCCCTTCCTCTTCCACTGTTTCTTTACTGCAGAATACTCCCCCCACCAAGTGGTGTTTTGCGATAGAGAAGGGGCCATTAGGTTAGTGTTCCAATCATCTGCAATGGAATGTGTCATTTGGCTGAAAGATGATGAGTTCAAGCTGTAAAATTATTGATTTTCCATGAAATGTTCAGTGCATTTTTCCATTTCGCCAAAAAAAAACCCTGTGGCTTGTTTATCTGCACTGTGGTTTTGCCGAATGTTTGAATCTGAGCCTTCCCACAAAACTCTGGTTTCTTTGGGGCCCAGAAACCCATATCTGAAGCCACGGTTTGAAGCTGGTTTGCAAACCACAGATTGTGTTGGCTGTGGTTCCATAAGGTCTGAATTCACTGACCATCAGCTGACAAACTTGCAAACCGTAGCATCAAGTTCCTGTAACTTGACAGCTTTTTTTGGAATGGGATAGAGGCTAAGGAAAAATGGATAAAATGGAACAACTGCTTTGAAAACAAGGATTGCAAATTTTATAGATTAATCAGGTCAAGCTGTATAACTCATTAGGGGGGCAGTATTAGCTGGTAGGGGAAAAATTGAGTTATTTGCGGGGGTATCTTCCTCTTTAATTCAGGTTTGATGCTCTGATAAGAGAGAATGAAAGAAGGGCTTTCCTTCTTTCAATGAGTGGTAACTTTTGCTTCCTAACTTTTAAATTATGACATACTTCTGCAGCAATGTAAAAAAACACTTTTGGGTGATATGAGTGTTTTCTTTAAAAGCAGCTAGTTAAATAACAGCTTTTAAAGGATAAATAATAGATGGTTGATCTCTGCTCAAAATTTATTAATTGATTTACTCTTTTCATTTCTCTAAAACCCACTTGAAATGCTTTTTTAAAAGTTTACCATATTTCAATTTTATATCTTTTATATAATACATTTTAGAGTTCAAAAGGACATAAAAATACAAAGAGATAAATAGGTACCACTTTGGTGGGAAGGTAACGGCGTTCCGTGCGCTACGGCATGTAGTCATGCTGGCCACATGACCGTGGAAGCTTGTCCTCGGTCAAACACCGGCTCTGCAGGCTTAGAAACGGAGATGAGCACTGCCCCCTACAGTCGGTCATGACTAGACCATTCGGTCGTGGGGAAACCTTTACTTTTATAATACATTAATAAAGATTAAAGAGGGAATTCTTAAAGCAAGTGGAATTCATGTATTTGCTACATTACATTGCTACAAATAAATGGTAAGACCGCACCTGGAATATTGTGTGGAGTTCTGGTCGCCGCACCTCAAAAAGGACATAGTGGAGCTGGAAAAGGTGCAGAAGAGAGCGACAAAAATGATTACGGGGCTGCGGCACCTCCCTTATGAAGAAAGACTGCAGCGTTTGGGGCTCTTCAGCCTAGAAAAAAGGCGCCTGAGGGGGGACATGATTGAGACATACAAAATTATGCATGGAAGGGATAGTCAATAGAGGGATGTTCTTTTCCCTCTCTCAAAACACCAGAACCAGGGGGCATCTGCTAAAACTGAGGGTTGGGAGAGTTAAAACCGATAAAAGGAAGTACTGTTTTACCCAGCGGGTGGTTAGTCTGTGGAACTCTTTGCCACAGGAAGTGGTGATGGCATCTGGTCTAGATGCCCTTAAGAGGGGTTTGGATGGATTTCTGGAAGAAAAGTCCATCGTGGGCTATAGGCCATGATGGATTGTGCAACCTCCTTACATTAGTAGTAGGCTACTTCAGAGTACTGGGTGCAAGGGAGTGGCAACAAGATGCAAGTGTCTTGTGTCTCATGCCTCCCTGGGGCATCTGGTGGGCCGCTGTGAGATACAGGAAGCTGGACTAGATGGGCCTTTGGCCTGATCCAGCAGGGCTCTTCTTATGTTCTTATTACTGCTTCTAACAACCAATGGGAACTTTTGCTTATTAAGTTGTAAATGGTCACATTTTTTCAATTTATCAAAAAGAAACCCATACTTAAGTGTTTGTGGAGCTTTTTTAGTAATACAGGTTGCGTATCATGTATCTGCATTGCTTATCTGGAGGTGTCTGGATTTCTGATTTGTCTAGATTTCAAAATAATGGCATAAATATAAGGAGCAATGCTTCCTCTTGCTCTTTTCACTGTTACCCATTTGGGTGTCTGCTGGCCTCTTTCACATTTTTCAATGATGGCACAAACCACAGAGCAGAGTGTAGAACTTACAGCATGTACGTGGGAATGAGCACAAGACCTGCAAGTGTTCACACTACAGGAAGTTTTTAAAAAGTCTTGGACAAACATGTCTGGATTTCGGAATAGTCTGAATTTCAGACGTGCGCCATCCTCCCTGACTCCAAGAGTGGTCTAAACACACTTTACGGTGGCTGTTGTGCTGGACAAACTTTGCTGGCCTAACTGTGCTGGTCTATCTCCAGGTTAGGATTGTGCCCTAAATGTCAAGTCAGAATTGTTAAAAGTGTAGGCGGACTGATCAGTCTTCTTTTCTCAATGCACGTTCTATTGAAATTTGCACATGCTCACCAAAAAGAATTTTTTGAAAAGAAATTGGATTTCTGCATTTACTACAAAGGCTGTATATGTATGTAACATTCTCTTTTAATCAAGGTTTCACAGCCGCCAGGAGCTTTAAGAATGTGATGCACAGTGCCTGTTTAAACAGGAATGTGGCTTTTTAAAGTTTTGAATGGACTTCTGCAGCAGGACCGTCCCTTAACCGAACTCCTGATTAGGTGCAATCACAAAATTTCCGAAGAACAAGATCTGCATTGAATCTGCCGTGCGATTAATAAGACCAATGGATGACAGATGCAGTGGAGGGTTAGCCAAGAAATCCAAACCAAGAATCCACATGTGCACATTGTTATTTTTTTCCCCGCAAAGACAATAGCTTGACTGCATCCGCAGCCCCTTGCCACATAACAACTGATTATCTGTTGATAAGTCCTTGCATGATTTATCTGCTCAAATAAGAACTCCTGATAGTCTTGAACAAGACGGAAATGGCCAAATCCCATGGGATATGCATTGCTTTATACAATGCATAGCAACACCTACTTGTCTTAGACCCAAAAAGCCCTCAAGCCACATGGCTTGAGTTTAAATTCTTCTGTGATTTCTTCCTTTAATCATCTGAAGTATGTTAAGAATATTTTGAAACAAATTCCTTCTAAACTGGAAAAAAAATCATCATAAGTTTTGATATTCCATTCCTAAGTAAACACAGCTTTTCCATACTCCTCCACCCACTCCCTAAAGCAGGTAAATCTTTCAAAATATCCCATAATCTTCTGTGCTTGAGTTTGCTTTCTGATGTATATGGTCCGTGTTGATTTCTTTGGGAAGCTAGCTCTCTCTGTCTGTCTGTCTGTCTGTCTGTCTGTCTCTCTCTCTCTCTCTCTCCCTCCCTCCCTCCCTCCCTCCCTCCCTCCCTCCCCCCCTCCTTCTCTGAGCACAATCCTAACCTCGAGTTCGGCCAGCTCAGTTAGGCCAGCAAAGTTTTGGCCAGCACAAGGGACGACGTAAAGCGTGTTTGGACCACTCTCAGAGTCAGAGAGGCCAGCACACAGACGTACACCATCCTCCCTGACTCCGAGAGTGGTCCAAACCCTGGTCCCTAGTTACTAATTAAAACAAATCATGATATTGAATCATGGTGAACTCCTATGGTGAACACCCTCAGGGGTGTGGTGGCCACCCAATCTCCTTTTTTTCCAGTGTCAAGGACTTCCAATCCTGCAGAACAACCATGCTCTTTTGGGCAATCAGTTGATTGCAGCGACTTTTATGCTTGTTCAGGTTCTGGCTTGTTCAAGACCTAAATTACCACTGACCTTTGCAGTCATAATTTAACAGTGTGAAACCACCATGCATTAAACCCAGTGGTTAAGTGTAGCAGGAACTACAAATCAGCTACTACCATAGTCAGGAAAGCCGAGTTTACAATTACCATAGTCCTTTGGCTAACTAGATCTTTTGGTTTTCTTTTTTTGTGGCTTATGCTGTAACAGGTACTGAGCTGCAAATTGGAGCATATGGTTGAAGATTAAGAAAAGCTATACTACTTAAATGGAGGGAGAAAAAACACAGGATTAGAGCTCTTTTAAAATTATCTTTTGCCCTTTGCCATGGATGGCAGAGGCTCCAGTAGCTCATTGCAGAACCTTCCAGCCAGACGTATGAGCCCACACAAATAAAAATGTTTCCCTGAAATCACAATAGCTTCTCTTCCCTTTCTGATCTTGAGCGTACCTGTGTTTTGAATTCCAGAGCTCATCACTGTGTTCCCTTCCCTCCCTTGCTGACTTTCTGCTCACCTGTCTTTTTATTTCTTCATTCTTTATCTGGTCTCGTTCAGCATTCAGATGATCATTTTGAAAGGAGTTGAAAGTGGTGTGAAAGAAGTATTCACTTCCCATTATTTCTTTGGTTCCATCAGTAGTCAAACAGGTTTTGTAGGGTTCATATTCAACAGTGGCAAAAGTGAGATGAACGTAAGAACATAAGGAGAGCCCTGCCGGATCAGGCCAAAGGCCCATCTAGTCCAGCTTTCTGTATCTCACAGTGGCCCACCAGGTGCCTCAGGGAGCACACAAGACAACAGGCTGCCTGCATTCTGTTGCCACTACCTTGCATCTGGCATTCCGAAGTAGCCTACTATTAATGTAAAGAGGTTGCACAACCCATCATGGCCTATAGCCCACGATGAGCAGAAATCTGTCCAATCTAATGCCTAGGCCAGATGCCATCACCACCTCCTGTGGCAAGGCGTTCCACAGATTAATTACCAGCTGGGTAAAAAAATGTATTTCCATTCTCCCAAGTATTTCTGTTCTCCCAACACTCAATTTTAGTGGGTGTCCCCTGGTTCTGGTGTTGTGAGAGAGGGAAAAGAACATTCCTCTATGCACTCCATCCATCCCATGCACAATTTTGTCCATCTCAATCAAGTCCCCCCTCAGGCGCCTTTTTTTTTTTAGACTGAAGAGCCCAAATGCTGCAGGGAGGAGATTGAGAAGAAAAGAAAGGTGCATTTGTTTGAAATAAAAGGGGTAAAGAGGCTTCCAGACTGGCCCAACTGCCTTGTACAGTAAATGTGCTGGCGATTTTCACCCAAAGCTGCACCAACCCATTCCCTCTATAGCATATTTTTCTGTTCCTATGCAGGCTATCGTGGTGACGGATGGAGAAAGAATCCTAGGCCTGGGGGACCTTGGAAGCTACGGAATGGGAATTCCAGTAGGAAAACTTGCTCTGTACACAGCCTGTGGTGGTGTTCACCCCCAGCAGTGCCTTCCTGTCCTTCTAGATGTTGGCACAGACAATGAGGTAAGATGACTTGCTGGTTTTCTTTTAGAGCGCAATCCTAACCTGGTGGTAGGCCGGCACAGTTAGGCCAGCAAAATTTGGCCGGCACAAGAGACACTGTAAAGCATATTTGGACCACTCTCGGAGTTAGAGAGGCCAGCACGCAGATGTGCGCCATCCTGCCTGACTCCGAGAGTGGTCCAAACGCCACTCCCTTGTATCTGGCACTCTGAGGTAAATTTCTGAGGTAAAATTCTGAGGGAAATATGAGGTAAGTAAAGCAAAGTCTGGCTATCACGAGGGATACAGTAAAGCATGTTTGGACCACTCTTAGAATCAGAGAGGCCAGAACACAGACATGCACCATCCTCCCTGACTCTGAGAGTGGTCCAAATGCGCTTTACGGTGGCCCTTGTGCCAGCCTAACTCCAGGTTAGGATTGTGCCCTTAATGACATTCTGGAATCATATGTGTGTGTATAACGGGCAACCCAATCCTAACTACATCCTCCCCCAGCTGATGCAGCTGCGCCACTGGATTTCATGCTGCATTGTGCATGGGAGGAGGCAGTCCCTGGTTGGAAGTTCCAGGGAACATTTGCCTCTGCTGCCCGAATGTGTCTACTGGGACCTGTGCCAGCTGTTTTGATGGGGCAAGTCTGAGTGGACCCAGGAAGGCAGATTGAGACCAGGAAGGGGCTTAGAACAACAGTGGCACTGCTGCCGTCAACACTGCCCCTTCCTCACATTAATCTGCCCCTCTCCCCCTGGGGTCTCCACCCTGTTCCTGTCCCACTGTAAAAGTCCCTTTCCACCAGCCCAATCCGAGTTAGAATTGGACCGTGGTCCTGAAATGTATACTATTCATTACTTACGAACGCAATGATGGCGAACCTATGGTACGCGCAGTGGTGGTATCTAAAGCGGGAGGAACCGGAACGCTGGGCAGGACGTACAGTTGATTGGCAGCCCGTCCGTTCCGCCGCCTGCCCGCCTGCCGTGCGGGCTGCCCCCGGTTGGTGCACCCCACCGCTGCTCGCCCAGGCACCCGGCGCACCCCCCACACGTCCCCCCCGGCGAGCAGGTGCCCCCTCCGAGGCCAGGGCAGCCCGCGCAGCAGGGGGGCAGGCGGTGGAACCGAATGGACGGGCAGCCAATCACACGTAAGTCCTGCCCAGCGATCCGGTTCCTCCCACTTTAGATACCACCACTGGATACAAAACCTGAATTTGTTTTACTCATTTTTCATTATGGTAATTATTAGATGTGCCTTTTCGTAATACTTAACACCAGACATGATTGGACTGTATTTTTTGTTTAAATAAATGAATATAAAAAATGGGTTCTCTTTTGTTTGGGAGAGGGGTTGACGCGCCAGCAAAGCCAAGTTAAGCATTTTCCAAAGTTTTGACACACTGAGCCCAAAAGGTTCGCCATCACTGTACTAATGTTTGACATTCGGGATCACAGAAATGCAAAATGATAAAGTTTTGGGTTGCAGTCCTAACCTGGAGTTAGGCTGGCACAGCTAGGCCTGCAAAGTTTGGCTGGCACAAGGGCCACTCTTATGCGTCTTTGGACCACTC
>JAJKFI010000017.1:8310758-8346464 GCA_029204185.1 Lerista edwardsae | reverse complement strand
GGGGCGGGGAAGACGGCGAAACGGAGCGGTACGCAACGGGCGGGCTGCCGCTCACCCGTTCCTCGGGGGCGGGGAAGACGGCGAAACGGAGCGGTACGCAACGGGCGGGCTGCCGCTCACCCGTTCCTCGGGGGCGGGGAAGACGGCGAAACGGAGCGGTACGCAACGGGCGGGCTGCCGCTCACCCGTTCCTCGGGGGCGGGGAAGACGGCGAAACGGAGCGGTACGCAACGGGCGGGCTGCCGCTCACCCGTTCCTCCCGCCCAGCGTTCCGGCTGCATTACGCCGCTGCTATTGTAATGATCTGTCTGCTGGTACAACAAGTGGTGCCTGCAGTGCTTCAGCAGGTATTGTGAGAACAAATAAAAGCTGGCTCGCCTCCCATTCCCCTGGCGGAAAACTGAAATTGGTGTCCTCCCAGCAGGCGTTGAACAGGTCAGCTCCATCTTTCAGCGCAATAAGACAAGTGAAAATGCTGGGCCGATGCAGATTTTACTTTTCCTGTGATAATTGCAAGGAAACCCACTTTCCCGCGCCTGTTCAGAGGAGATTATATTTCAGCAAATGGAAATTCCCTTGGCGGAGGGCTTGAGCTAATTAATTTCAGTGTTTTGTCGAATCGCACACTTTAATGCATGCGATAATAATACAAGGGGATTGCATCTGTTTGTGATTTTCTGCTTTATGGCTCCAAAAGGATACAGTCCAGCAGTTTCAGCCCATGCCAGAAGGGACAGCTGCAAATATTTTTTTTGTGTTTTGGTCTGTATTACTACCTCGTGGTTATTTGATGTGGCAACAAAATAGGGAAAAAAAACGACAAAAAACAATGCTGGCTTCTCATTTGACAACTTATTATCTCAGCTATGGGCTGACAATGCAAAAGTGTTTCAAGCATGAGATCAAGGCTGAGTAGAGTTACTTGGAAGTACATCCTAGTTAAATGGATTTAAACTGGGAATTTAAATCCTCCAGGGCTGTGTGCGTGATTCCGCTCCTCTTCCATTATATTATTATTAATAGATTTTAATTACCGTATTTCCCCAAGTATAAGGCGCACCAAAGTATAAGACGCACCTTAATTTTGGGGCCAGAAATGTGAAAAATTTCTGCCCGGCACACCCCTTGAATAAGACGCACCCAATTTTTAGCCCCCGGTTTTTTGGGGAAAAGGTGCGTCTTATACTTGGGGAAATACGGTATATCCATACCGCAACCCTGTTGAGATGCAATCCTAACTTGGAGTTAGGCCGGCACAGTTAGGCCAGCAAACTTTGGCCGGCACAAGGGCCACCATAAAGTGTGTTTGGACCACACTCGGCGTCAGGGAGGATGGCGCACGTCTGTGTGCTGGCCTCTCTGACTCAGAGATTGGTCCAAATGTACTCCTAGAATCTTACTTGGTTTCTCCCCAGCTTCAGCCAAAACCCCAAGATTGTGGGTCCTATCTAAATTTCCAGTTCTGATGCATTGCCGTGCGGGGGGGTGAGGTAGGATTGGGCTGACAGTGTGTTAAGAACGGGCTAACCCTATCCAACCTTCCAGCGCTGATGCAGTCACAATACAACCTGCAGGCAAGTGAACAAATGTACCTTGAGAAGGCCTCTGTGACTGCCCACCACAGGATGCAGCACATGCCCTGTTGGCATGGCTGTGTCAGAGCTGGAAAGTCGCATAAGATTGAACCTTTTGTTGGTTGTACATGTAGGTTGTACATGTAGGGACATGGTGGCGCAGTGGGTTAAACCGCTGTTGCTGGGCTTTCTGACCGGAAGGTTGGGAGTTCGAGACCACGTGACGGAGTGAGCTCCCGTCGCTTGTCCCAGCTCCTGCCAACCTAGCAGTTCAAAAGCACCTAAAAATGTGAGTAGATAAAAAGGGACCACTTTGGTGGGAAGGGAACGGCGTTCCGTGCGCTACGGTGTATAGTCATGCCAGCCACATGACCATAGAAGCTTGTCCTCGGACAAATGCCAGCTCTACAGGCTTAGAAACGGAGATGAGCACCGCCCCCTACAGTCGGTCACAACTAGACCATTCGGTCGTGGGGAAACCTATACCTTTTTTTACCTTTTACATGTATGCAATTTTATTTTAAAATGTGCTTAGCCGTGGCGTTCCTACAGGAGTGGAAAACACTAAGGTCACAATCTTAGGAGTGCCCTTGAGCCAACGCTAACTGTGTGCATTGGCCCTATGCACGCAGCCCTGACGCGAGAGTAGCGTTTCGGATGCCCGTGCCCATGCTGTGTCTGCAGGGCCGATGCTGACAGCAGCATCGGCCCAGCAATGTCAGCCAAAGCCAGCGTTCCTGCACCAGCCAAGTTCGGCTGGAGCAAGAGCGTTTCCAGGCAGCGCAAGGGAGGGCAGAAGGGCGTTTCTGGGCAGAGGGTGGGCGTGCCAGCCCAGGTAGGGGGTGAAGTTTGAATGTGGCCGTTAGGCTGCACAGCCTCAATTCGGGCCGCGTGGCATCCTGAGGTCTGTGCATGCTAAATAGTAGATGCAGAACCAAGAAGCCCATTGGTGCGCCTACCCTGGGATAGGGGTGCAAGTATACCCTTGCCCCATGAAGGCTCTAGCCTGCTCCCAAGCTGCACCTGCCAGTTCCAGCACAGCTTAGGATTGCCCCCTAAGTTTTGCAGAAGCCTGAGCTCCTGTGTAAAGCAGCTCCTTTGCAACTTGGAGAGCTCTCTTGGACGCTTTACTCTCTGAGCTGTGAATAGCTCTGAAGGCGAGAGGGAGGGGCCGCTTTACATAGGAGCTCAGGCTCCTGCAAAACTTAGTATTCCCCCCCCCCCGGAATGGCACTGGTGCCTTCCTCCATTTGGCTCATTAAATCACATGCACTTTTTAAGCACATGTTTTGATTGCTTTCCATTTTATCATAACAATACAAAGTCTATAATAATAAATTGCATTTGGCTCTCTTCAGATTCTACAGATGTTGGCTCTGAACCTGGCTCTGGCCCCACAAAAAAACGTTTCTAATTCACATCACAACTCAGATGTGGTGCATTTGAGATGGTGGGTGCCCATTCAGATTACTGGCAGAGGGGTCAGGTTGGCGTTAGAGTGGAAGGCAACGTAGGTGAAAGAAGTCTCTGGGTACAATAGATAAGGACTAGAAACTTACCGCTTACTTGAAGCAACAGAAACGTTTCCTAGCCGATTATACTTCTGAATACCAACTGCTGGAGAAAAACAACTTGGGTGCTGTTGTTTTTGTGCCCTGCCTGTAAGCATTTCAGAGTGATGGGACTTGGTGATGTTTGGGCACAATCCCAAGCACCCCGCAGCGCCAATGCAGCATTGTTGCATAAGCACTACATCATTAGCGCCACCACAGGGGCGCTGAGCAGCACGCCCACGTCGGCAGTGGTGTCATCCTGGCGGAACGGCCTGGTACGCCGTTCCGCCAGTTCTGCGGACGAGTCCAGGCCATGCCGCCTCTTCCAAGGACGGGCAAGCTGCTCCTGGGCCCGCCCGCCCGCCCGCCCGCCCTCGCGTCCCGAATCGCTCTGAAATTGAGCAATTTGGGCTCTGTGAGGCGCAGGGAGGCTTGGCTGCCCTCCGCCATAGGGGCGGAGGGCTGTCAATCATCCGGGCGTTCCAGTTCCTGGCGCGCCCGGATGACGTCTCTGCACGTCGGTGCTACAGCGCTTGGACCAACGCTACTCATAGTGTCGGCCTGAGAGCGCTGACGGGGACAGGGGGTGTTATGCGAGGAGGGAGGGGAGGAGCAGAACTGGTGGGGTGGACAGGCTGGCAGGCATGCCCACCCAGGGAGGGGGCGGAGCTAGGATGCAGCAGTTAGACTGCATCCAAGGCCCAGTTGGGAGGCCGTGCAGCCCCAATTGAGGCCACGTGGCTTCCTTGGTTCTGCACCTGCGAAAATCCCCAGGCCACACCACCCTAGTTCTGGCCCTGCCTTGGGGCTACAGCTGCTATTTAGCAGGCACAGATCTGAGGAGCCCACTGGCAGAGGCAGATCTAAGGGAGGGCAAAGCTCTAATATAAGTGTTGCAAGGAGCCTTACCCTGTCATGTCAATCCCTCCTCTCCCTTGCTGCTGCAGCCAGTAAGCAACGCCAAAATGTTGCTGTTCCCTGTGAGGATTGGCTAAAACGATGCAGGAGAGGACTGATTTCCACTGCAAGGTGAGGCTTCTTGCAAAACTTAGAGCTCTGCCCTCCCTTAGATCTGCCTCTGCCCACTGGGGCAAGGGAGCAAACGTGCACTTGCCCTAGGGAGGCTCCCCAGTGCACCTAAGGTGTGCTGGGTTTGGCACAGGCCCACCAGCCTCACCAATCCGGCGCAATTTAGGATTGCACTGCCCATGTTGGATTTTTTTTTTTGTCCAATTCAGAAATACTTTTCTTATACAGACACCTCTGTATCAAGTGAGTGGAACAAGTGGGACCATTCCACCGCTGAACAAGTGAGTGCCTGCTCACCGAGGGGTGCCTGCTCGCCGGGGGAGACAGGTGGGGGGCATGCCAGGTGCCTGGGCAAGCAGCGGAGGGCCGCACCAACCGGGGGCAGCCCCCCCCCCCGAGGCCAGGGCAGCTGCAGAACGAAACGGGCGGGCTGCCAATCACGGTGAAGCCCCACATTAAGTCCCTCCCAGCGTTCCGGGAGTTCATTTGCGGATGACGATGCTGAGTACAATACTGGATCCATCGTGGCCCAGGATCCTGGCTGAGACCTGAAAAAAGCACAAGAAAGGAAGAAAACAATGGCTAAAAAAGATAGCAGTACCTTTTTAATGCTTTGGCAGAGTTTGCTGAGAGTACAGTCCTAACCTGGAGTTAGGCCAGCAACGTTTGGCCAGCACAAAGGACACCGTAAAGTATGTTTGGACCACTCTCGGAGTCAGAGAGGCCAGCACACAGATGTGCACCATCCTCCGTGACTCCGAGAGCGGTCCAAACGCTCTTTACGGTGGCCCTTGTGCCAGCCAAACTTTGCTGGCCTCACTGTGCCAGCCCTACTCCTGGTTAGGATTACACTCTGAATTTGATATCTTGCCCCTCATTTCCACCAGTGACGCAGGCAAGCCTTTGTCTGTGCAGAAAATATTGCTGTGAGATGTGGCCCTTTCCTCTGTAGACCTCATTATGGCACAATGGTGAGGAATGTGAGTCACAATCCGGGGAATCCCATTTTATGCTTCCTGATAAAGGGACACAGCTGTGCTTCTGCAGCTTGAAGAGAAGAAGGAAAAACCAATGAGGTGGAACTGCCTATATGCAATTTGTGCACCTTTGGAAAAGTTGTGCAGGACAATAGGCCATTTTAGGGCATGCCCTCCCACCCCTCGTCTTTGCTAGGGCTGTGTCAGCTATTGAAGCCTTCCAGGATGAAAACAGAATCCCTTTCCAGTTACTCATCCAGGCCAGTGAGTCAGCCAGCCAGCCAGCCAGCCAGTACACCTGTGGCCATTTCCATCACTTGATCCAGGATCCTGTTTCCCACCAGCTACCCCAGCACTTCAGTCCTTCCTTTGAGTCATCAGTGAGACAAGATATTCCAAGTTGGAATCAGCATAACAGGCTCTGGTGGAAAATATGTTTTTATACCAACAATGGTACACGTGCGTGACTCAGAGATGTAAAAATAAGTCCCAAACAGCTGGATGCTTTTGCCATCAAGTTCCAGATCTCCCAAGCTGAGATCTCCTTCCCTGAAACTGTTGTTAACTCTCTCCCTTGTGCCACTACATCGTCAGTGGGCTGGTTAGGTGGCTGACTGACCAGTCAGTCACTGAAGGCACTCGTCTGCCCTCATGCCTGTTTCACCACTATAAATGTGATCATGAGAGAGGGACTTTCATCCCTGCAAAAGAGCCCAGAGCCCAGACCCGCGCAATGATACCTTGCTGTCAAAAACAAATGCAGAAAGTCAGCTTTAGATTTTGTGATTCCAAAGTAATGGCGAACCTAGACAACTTAATAAAAAGCCGAGACATCACCCTGCCAACGAAGGTTCGCCTAGTCAAAGCAATGGTTTTCCCAGTAGCCATGTATGGCTGTGAGAGCAGGACCTTAAGGAAGGCGGAGCGCCGAAGAATAGATGCTTTCGAATTATGGTGTTGGAGAAGACTCTTGAGAGTCCCCTGGACTGCAAGAAGATCCAATCGGGCAATCCTCCAGGAAGTCAAGCCTGATTGCTCCCTGGAAGGACATATCCTGAAGCTGAAGCTCAAATACTTTGGCCACCTCATGAGAAGAGAGGACTCTTTAGAAAAGACCCTCATGCTGGGAAAGATTGGAGGCAAAAGGAGAAGGGGGCGGCAGAGGAGGAGATGGTGAGAGAGTGTCACCGAAGCAATGAACATGAAATTGGGCGAACTCTGGAAGCTAGTGGAGGACAGGGAGGCCTGGCGTGCTGTGGCCCATGGGGTCACAAAAAGTTGGGCATGACTTAGTGACTGAACAATAACAACCTGTCCTGTATAGCCTCTCTAAAGTATGTATAAGAAGGAGTTTTACATTGTCTGGCCTTTTCCTTGTTTACGCCTTCTGTGCCTGCAGATTCCCTATCCACTCTAACATGGAATTGACCTACCCCTTCAGCTCCGACTTGTCTCATCCCACTGCCGTAGGGCTTGTTTAGATGTTTGGTTCCCAACAGAAGCATCTCCATGGTGTGAGATCAGGAGAGGAAGCCTCTGCGTAGAAGCGAATGCCTGAACAGAGATTATTTGAACGCTAGGTTTCTTCTCACTCGGGAGGTTCGAAGCCACTTTCCCTAAAGGTTTTAGTTTCTGGGATTAGTGGAGGTTCCATGTTCAAATCATCAATGGGGTCTACCAGTGTGGGCCTTCACATTCCATTCATTCATTCATTCATTCATTCATTCATTCACAGCCCAATCCTACGTTGCGCTGGAGCAGGCTGGCCCACGGGCCTGCGCCAAATCCTGCGTAACACAGGAGCTCCTGGGGAGCCTCCCCAGCGCAAGGGCACGTTTGCGCCCTTGCAGCAGGGGAAGCTCCAGCCTCCCCAGTGGGCCCCTCGGATCTGAGCCTACTAAATAGCAGGTGCAGCTCCAAGGCAGCTACAGGGCCAGAACCAGGGCAGTGCAGCCTGGGGATGGGGACTTGAATGCCTCCTAACGGCACCATCCCAAACCCACTCCCCTCCCCGGCCCGCCAGCCCTCTTTCCCCCTGCCCAGTTCTGCCCTCTCCCCACCCAGTTCCACCAACCCAGAACCACCCCTGGTGCAAGGGTGGCTCTCCGCCTGCACTCCTAGGCTGGCACTACAGCTAGCGTTGCCCTGGGAGCCGTAGCGCCAATGCAGGGGTGCCAGTCAGTGCACCCGCATCAGCGCAATGGACATAGCGTCGACGCAACAGCATTGCATCAGTGCTATGTCCATTATAGGATTGCCCCCTGCCTTTCCACTGCTGGAGCAGATGCCCAAGGCAGTTCACAATTCTCAGTGAAAATATGCATGACAGCAATAAATAAAATCATAATAAAATAAATAAAACCGTTGGAGGAATTTCCCCACAATGTGCGGAGCAGAATGGAAATGTGCGAGCCGCAGGGTTGCAATATGTTTTGGCTGATTATCTCATCTCCCCGTCCCTACCATTCAGTCAGTTTTCTCTCTCTCCCTCTCTCTCTCTTTTCTTAGTCTCTCTTGAATGATCCACTTTACATCGGTCTGAAGCATAAGAGGGTTCGTGGGAAACAATACGACGACCTGATCGACGAGTTCATGCAAGCAGTCGCGAACAAGTGAGTGGCATTGAATGTGAGCGTGTCTTCTCCCCGTTAGCAGCTTTGCTTTAAAAGCCGTTCAAACTAGGCAAGTAAACATTCCGTCTTCAAATGAAATCTGAGCAACGAAAACCAGTTAAGTGGATGCCCCCATGGGTGGTCTGAGAAATTACCCTTTGTGCTTGAACACTCCAAGTCAAGGATGTTTATGTCCGTGGAAATCTGATGGGATCCAAAATAATTTCCTGCTGTCATCACAGGCCCTCCCAGAAGGGATTGATGCATCTCACATAGTCTCTAAAGACTGGAGCCTGGTTCTCAATGTATTCATAAGCCTGTATCTGGGCTATACCATTTCAGCCCAATGCTTTTTCGTACAAAGAATCCCCAGCACAAAGGAAAACAGCATGTCAGGGGAAAGCTTTGACTCGAATACTTCTCCTTGAATTGCTAGTTTTCTACTTGCAGAAAATTATTTTATGAATGAGCAATCATACATATTTTCCCAGTAGCAATGTATGGCTGTGAGAGCTGGACCATAAGAAAGGCAGAGCGCCGAAGAATAGGTGCTTTTGAATTATGGTGTTGGAGAAGACTCTTGAGAGTCTCCTGGACTGCAAGGAGATCCAATCGGTCAATCCTCCAGGAAGTCAAGCCTGATGGCTCCCTGGAAGGACAAATCCTGAAGCTGAAGCTCAAAGACTTTGGCCACCTGATGAGAAGAGAGGACTCTTTAGAAAAGACCCTCATGCTGGGAAAGATGGAAGGCAAAAGGAGAAGGGGGTGGCAGAGGATGAGATGTTTAGACAGTGTCACCGAAGCGATGAACATGACATTGGATGAACTCCGGAAGCTAGTGGAGGACAGGGAGGCCTGGCATGCTGTGGTCCATGGGGTCGCGAAGAGTCGGGCACGACTTAGCGACTGAACAACAAAATCATACATATCCTCACCTGCAACATGGTGGACTGATCTCTGTGGTCTTCTCTATATTCTTTGCTTAAGAACATAAGAAGAGCCCTGCTGGATCAGGCCAAAGGCCCATCTAGTCGAACTTCCTGTATCTCACAGCGGCCCACCACCAGGTGCCCCAGGGAGGCACGAGACTACAAGATGCTTGCATCCTGTGATGTCACTTCCAGCTTTCTTTCTTGTGATGTCGCTTTCAGGAGACTCTTCCGGGTTCTGCAGCTCTGTATCTAGGGCAACTGTAGTAACCAAGAGCTCTGTAGTGATGAAGTGTCTGTCCCTCCTCTTCTGCCAGCTCTGGAAAGAAACCGGAAGAGTTTTTCAGCTACTTTCAACTGTGGTGCTTCACACTCCTGGTGGCACACCTGCAGACCTTTCACGGCACACCACTATGTCGTGGCATACCAGTTGAAAATAGCCACTATAGTTTAATGCTTCTTTGACAGGCCAGGACACAATTGGTACAAAAGAGGGAAATAAGACCCTGGAGACTGGCTGCTGGAAGATCTGGTTTGAGGTACACACAGATACCTCCAGTTGACCTTGCCTGGGGTGCAAAATAGCCTGTCACCAAACCCTGCCTGGCACCTTACAATTGGCAACAAAGGCATTCGGAATTGTCAGAGTGATTAGCACACAGCCTGTTGTTCAGTCGCTAAGTTGTGTCCGACTCTTTGCAACCCCCTGGACCACAGCACGCCAGGCCTCCCTGTCCTCCACTAGCTTCCGGAGTTCACCCAATTTCATGTTCATCGCTTCGGTGACACTCTCTAACCATCTCATCCTCTGCCGCCCCCTTCTCCTTTTGCCTTCCATCTTTCCCAGCATGAGGGTCTTTTCTCAAGAGTCCTCTCTTCTCATGAGGTGGCCAAAGTACTTGAGCTTCAGCTTCAGGATATGTCCTTCCAGGGAGCAATCAGGCTTGACTTCCTGGAGGATTGACCGATTGGATCTCCTTGCAGTCCAGGGGGCTCTCAAGAGTCTTCTCCAACACCATAATTCAAAAGCATCTATTCTTCGGCGCTCTGCCTTCCTTATGGTCCAGCTCTCACAGCCATACATTGCTACTGGGAAAACCATCGCTTTGACTATGCAAACCTTTGTTGGCAGGGTGATGTCTCGGCTTTTGATTAGGTTCGCCATAGCTTTTCTCCCAAGAAGTAAATGTATTTTAATTTCATGGCTGCAGTCACCATCTGCGGTGATCTTGGACACAGCCTACCCCCCCCCCAAAAAAAGACTGATGTTCTTCCTTCATACTGATTTCATCCAGAGCACAATCCTAAGCTGCACTGGAACTGGGAGGCTGGTGGGCCTGCCCTGTATCCAGTGCAGCTTTGAAGTGCTGGGGAGTCTCCCATTCACGCTGTTGCCCAGGGGAGGCTCCAGCCTCCCCTATATGCTCCTCGTATCTGTGTCTTCTTTTTAGCAGGTGCAGAGCCGAGGTAGCTGTGCGACCTGAATCAGGGTCATGCAGCCTGGGGATGAAGGCTTGGATGTGCCCTCATGCTCACACCCCTGCCTCAGCCTCCTCTCCTGGCCAGCACACCTCCCGGCCTGCCCAGCCCCCGCGCAGTTCTGCCTGCCTGCCCTCCCTCCCTCCGGATCCACCAGCCGGGTTTGGCTGGTGCACAAGTGGCGCAGGGTGGGTGGTGCTGTTGGGCCGGTACCACTGCTAGCACTGGCCCAATGGCACCAACACCGATAGGAGGGTGCAAGGGTCTATCGTTGGCCCAATGGCCCTCGTAGGATTGTGCCCTCAATGTTTTCTTTTGCAGGCATAATCCCTAAAAACCTTTAAATGCCTTGTCTTCAGTGATGTCATTCAGGGGGAACGGACCAGAACGGGCGTTCCGGATCCTAACGGGCTCTGTGGCTGGTTCCAGGTTCCCAAAAAGTGAGTTCCTGTTCCTAAATCATTTGAATGACACCACTGCTTGTCTTCCTTGCTACTCAGAAAGCAGATTGTCAAATTCTCATGAGCTGGTTTTTTTGGCATTTCTTCCTACAGCCTCAGAGAAGCAAGGAATTCACTGAGACACAGGAAATAAAAGGGGACTGCGAACAGTCACCATTCCTGTAGTGCCATTCATTATGACATCAAGGCAGCTGTGCTGGTTTTCCTAGAGTCAGCCGGCTTGTAATTAACCACTTGATGATGGACCATCAGGCAGGCCATTATTCCCCAGAGTCAGCAATGAGTAGGTTTTGGAATTGCAATGCAATAGGAGGAGTCAGACAGGAGTCAGACTAACTGTTAATGCAGCCCATTCTCCCAAAGCAGAATCAATTAAAGAATAGCATGTTTCTAGTGCCTAAACCTCCAGTTTATCCTGGTTCTCCCGGCATGTATGAAGCATTCCTGTTGAGAATACCAAGGCAGGTGAACAGAGTTAATTGCCAAATTGGATCTCTGGGCTGTCTAACGCACTGTTCCCTAAACTGCCTGAGAGCGCAATCCTAAACTGGAGTTAGGCCGGCATAAATTAAGCCAGCAAAGTTTGGGCAGCACAAGGGCCACCATAAAGCATGTTTGGACTACTCTCGGAGTCAGGGAAGATGGCTCATGTCTGTGTGCTGGCCTCCCTGACTCCGAGAGTGGTCCAAACACACTTTTCGGTGTCCCTTGTACTGGCCAGACCTTGCTTTATTTACCTCATATTTACCTCAGAATTTTACCTCAGAAATTTACCTCAGAGTGCCAGATACAAAGGAGTGGTGTTTGGACCACACTCGGAGTCAGGGAGGATGGCTCACGTCTGTGTGCCGGCCTCCTTGACTCCGAGAGTGGTCCAAACATACTTTACGGTGTCCCTTGTGCAGACCAAACTCGGTTTAGGATTGCACTCTGAGGGTCGCTCTCGGCAGCCCAATACTGAGCTGCCTGGCTGCCAAACGGCTACTGCTGCATCCAGCAGCAGCCAGGCAACCACTGGAGTCTTCTTGGAGAAGGGGAATTTGGTCCCCTTCCCCCATGGTAAGGGCACAGGGCTCTAGATGGAAGTCCTCATGTCTGTGCCGGCAATTTGGTGGCACAGACAAGAGGGCCCCCAGGTTGGGCCATGCAGACTGACACAGAGATGAAGATCCAGTGGTGGAGGCCACCACCGGTCCCACCCCCGCCCAGGTACACCTGCCCCACCTGCCCAGAATCAGAGTGATGCTTGTGGCCTGTACATTGCTACACTGCCACCTCCTGGCAGTGAGCTCCAGTGCTGGGTCAGTGTGGGTGGTAAGAGCATACTGCCCGTGCTGAGCAAGACTTATGGCACTCTTGCAAAACCAGCACCCATGGGACAGGCTGGATTGAGCTCTTAGGCTTTAAGCAGATATCTTCCTCACTCCATTGCCAGAGAACCAAAGATATCCCTAAAGGAATTTCTTACCCATAGGAATGAAAGATAATGTGCTCTATCGTGAGGACAGACCTAGGTATGGTCCCAAGCGTCAGAGGTGGATCTACAGGGAGGGCAGAGCTCTAAGTGTTGCAAGAAGCCTTACCCTGTCATGTAAATCCCTCCTCTCCCTTGCTGCTGTAGCCAGTAAGCAGCGCCAAGATGTTGCTGTTCCCTATGAGGATTGGCTAAAACGGTGCAGGAGAGGAGTGATTTCCACTGCAAGGTCAGGCTTCTTGCAAAACTTAGAGATTTGCCCTCCCTTAGATCTGCCTCCGCCAAGCGTGTATTTGCTGCCCTAACAGAAAAGAAGAAAGTAAAACAGTGTTCAACAGCAGAAAGAAATACAGCACTCAATACAAGCAATACAAGGATTGGGCGCTGAAATCCTATAGTGCCCTCCCTCCCAGCAGTGCAGTGGTAGCCAGGTGGCTAACATGGCATCGCGTGGTAGCCAGACAGCCGTGGGAGGCTCTGTGGCCACAAGGCGGGCGATGGATCTCCTCGCTTTTGAGCCAGCTATTTCGACAGTGCAGAAACGGGGACATCCATGTAAGGCTGTGTGGCCTTCACAGAGGTGGGGGACCAGGGGCAAGAGTCACTGTCAGTCCTGCCCCTCCCCCCGCTCCTCTCCTCCCCCTGCCCTGGAACGCCCTCCCACCCCTCCTGGAAAGAGGAACCCTCTCCTCAGAATTAACATGCATAAGATTCAGCTGCACATCCCCCTTGGCCTCGTTCCTTGGCCACATGGTACAGTCACCGTGTCAGTCTTGACGCCCATACAGCCAAAAAGTGCTGGTCCCTGGACCATTCACAAAGCACCGTCTGGCTTCGCTTGCAGGACGTCTTGCGAGCAGAGCAGATCCACTCCCACACGCTCGCAGGCACTGTCGTTGAAGTCTCATTAAACTGTCAGCTCCCCACTCCTATTTCCTTTCACATCACAGCTCGTTTTGCTAGGATAATTGTGGAAGCGAGGAGAGTTGTCCTGTTTTGACAGCATCCTGAGAGATCAGATTCTCAGAGCTATCAAACCTCTGTGGTGAGACATGGAAAATCAGGCTTAAGCAGATCTTTCATTCAGCCAGTCCCCCTAATCCAATTGCAAGCACCTAGAGGCAATTCCGTTCCATGTTTGCCCATCAGGTAGAATTTAAAAAGGGCCAATCTGCACACTAATTAATAGAATAGAACCCACTAATGCAGTGGTTCTCAAACCTTTTAGCATCAGGACCCACTTTTTAGGATGACAATCTGTCCGGGACCCACCAGAAAGTGATGTCATGGCTGGAAGTGCCATCGTTGTGATGCCAGAACTTACTGCTTTCCTGAGAATGCAGCAATAAGCTGGGTTATTTCTCAGTGATTTTCCAAGAGGAAAGTGAATCAGAAAGAATAAAAGCCTATTTACACAGGCAACCCACCACACAACCCTCCCCTGTTCGAGCATCCCATCTTCCCATATTTTCAATATGGCTGCCCTAAGTGCTTCACAACCTGGCTCGCAACCGACAGTTTGGGAACCATTGCACTAATGGGTTTCAAGGCATGGACAAAGAGCAAACGCCATTCTCTCCTGTTTCCATCATTGTATTTCCAGGAGAGAAGCTATAAACCAGCCTGGTTCCTTCCTGTTTCACCTAGCAATATTCCACCAAGCAGCAGCATTAATTGTTTTCCAGAGCCCCAGCAAGCTCTTTTACTTGGGGAAGCATGCATTCACACCGTTTGCTGCCTGCGGTTTGAAATAGCGGTGCTCGCAACCGTCGTGATTGGAGGTCCCACTTCCCGTGTCTGGAACGAGCCCTGACTCTGATGTGCTTTGCATTCTTCCCATGTCCATTATGAATGTGAGTTAATATTCGTCAGAGGGAATCATCGGAAAGCAAGTCAGGGCGCAATCCTAACCTGTTGTGCTGACACAGCGCTCTTGCGCCAGACCAGCACTGTCGCAAACGTGCTGTAAAGGCACATTTGCACCGCGTAATCGGTCGCTGGGCCAGCAGCAGCAGCGCTGGCACCTGGGCACCACTGAGCCCATCAGCTGTGCCAGTTGAGCTCCAGTGTAGCTCTGTCTGTGCAGGGCTGAGCCAAGGGCATGCCAGAGGTGTAACGGTGGCGCCGTGAGTGGAGACGGGGGCGGAAACGGGACACGGCCATTGTCCTGCCAAAAACTCCCTGCTGGGCCTCCCCAAGGGCCCTGATGCCCACACTAGGCTAACTAGTTTCCCCTCCAGAGCAGCCTCAGAGATAGGCAAGAGGGAGGGGGGTTCATTCACCCACTGGGCCTTTGCTTAGATTCACCGGTTGGCCAGACTTCTTCAGACTGCCCTCATCGTGCTTAGCTCAAGATACCCTAATTTAGCACCAACAAACCCCACCAACAAACAATGGGCAGTCAGCTTGCCTAAGCCACACCTGCCTCCTCCACTCGGTGGCTCCCGGGGCGTGGCAGCCATGCAACGGTTCTCCAACCAAGGCACCACAGGAACCCACTCACAGTTCCAATAACCAAGTATCCAGTCAGTCCATCCAACAGTCCTTCAGTCCCTCCATCTATCCGTCAGTCAGTCAATCCACAGCCACTTTCCTTCCTACACCTGCCCAGTGCTGTACCTACCTGGTGCTAACGTACTGCAGCTCCTGCCTCCAACTTTATACTGAGGCAGGCCAATCAGTGTCTGTTGCTGGGCAGGCTTTAATTCATCAGCCACATCCATCTGCACCTGTGCTAATCACCCTTCCTAGCCAGGACCCTCATCAGCCTGCAGCTGTGTTTCTGCTGCAGGCAAAGACCTTGGGGGTTAACCCTGTAATCCCTGGTTTATTTGGACAAGGGGCCACTGCTGATACCATTCCCTATCTCCTCTGGGTATCTTTTCCAATACAGCCATTAGGACGTATCCAAACCCCATCCCTGGGCTGGGCAACCCCAATTCAGGCCGCTTCTGGCTGCGTGGACCTGTGCCTGCTATTTTAGGATTGGGCTGTTAATGGCACTTGCTCAGCCGGCATTCCTAAGCTGAGACACTCTCCGCCACGTTCCGCACTGTGATCACATGCTCAGACGTTGCTTATTGGGGTCCTTGAACATTTTCTATCACAGCTTGCTTGGTGTGCAGATCTGTGTTGGCAAACAAAACTTGCGTGAGAGTGGCCAGTCAGAGACCAATGTGTTGTGGTGCATGGCATAGTCATAGCTCATTGGGGAAGTAAAGCAACATTGCTCAGGGCAGATTCCAAACCTGGAGTTAGGCCGGCACAGTTAGGCCAGCACGTTTAGCTGGCACAAGGGATGCTGTAAAGTATGTTTGGATCGCTCTCGGAATCAGAGAAGATGGCACACGTCTGTGTGTGGCCTCTCTGACTCCGAGAGTGGTCCAAACGTACTTGTATTGGCCAAATTGTGCTGGCCTAACTGTGCTGACCCAACTCCAGGTTAGGATTGTGCTCTCAGTTGCCTTGGCAACAGCTCAGACACATTACATCCAAGGTGCACTTTGGAAATGCAAATAGGCTAAAAACTGAGCGCGGTTCAATTTTGATCCTGCATGGCAAGGGGTGCATTTCCTTCCCTAAACAGCATCATGTTTCCTCCATAAAATCAATATTCCCTCCATAAATGTCAGCTTCTGCAGTGCAAAGAATTTATAAGGGCAGTCAGAACAGGGCTTGTAATGGGTCTGTCCCTGTAAACGGCGCAATAAGTTCTTGAAGGATTTCCTGTGCTATTTGGATTTGTCCAAGCCTTATGTAGGGCACTTTGCCAATTTGATGTGGCACAGTTCAGCAAGACTGTACCATGTGCTGTCCGTCCACGTTTTGTGTAGATAACTGCATTGGGTGCCAATGAATTTGAGATGGCCTTTTGCTTTCTTCATCATTTCTTTTTCCCTTGCTGACTTTTGCATCGTCTGCTAACTAAAAATCCAGACACAGGCCACATACTTGCCATATTATTCATTCAAGCTGCGAACTGCATCAGGCTGTCTTGCCCTTCTTTCTTTGCAAGCTTGAGCAGAGAGGCAGCACTTGGGAGGGAAAACCTCCCTCATTCTTTTCACCCCGGCATCATCCGTCAGCAATGAGTACTCCAAGCAGGAATGCTGCCATTCGGTATTCCTTCCATAAATGTCAGAGCCTGCAGTGCACAGAGTTTACAAGCAGGGCTTGGAATGGGTCTGCCCCTGTAAAACTCGCAGGAAGTTGGCGGAGGAATGATGGCTTTCTGAAGGATTTTGTGCGCCGTTTGGATTCTTCGAAGCCTGACACAGAGCACAGGAAAAGGCATTCCCCGTTGGAACGGCCACAGGTTCTGAGTTCTTCCATGTTCCAGTTTCAGAACTGGAACATAATCCAGAGCACAATCCTAAGCTGCACTGGAATGGCAAGGCCGGCAGGCCTGCACCGTATCCAGGTGTGCTGGGAACCCTCCTGGGGGCAAGGGCACGTTCATGTCCTTGCCCCAGGTGAGGCTCCAGCCTCCCCATGCGTTTCCTTGGGTCTGCATCAGTGATGTCATGCAGGGGGAACACGGGGGAACTCAGTTCCACTAGTTAAAATTAGGGCTGACTCTGCCCACTTCACTCTCCCTCCTCCCCCCTCCCAATTCCTCTGCAAAGAGCTTTTCTTCTTGGTTGGCCAGCACTCAGAGGGTTAAAGGGAGCGACTCCGGATTCCTAGGGGGGTGAAGGCAGTGATGTCATTCAGGGGGAACGGACTAAAACAGGCGTTCCTCATCCTAACGGGCTCTGTGGCTGGTTTCGGGTTCCCGACAAGCGCCAATCAAAAGTGAGTTCCTGTTCCTAAATCATTTGAATGACACCACTGGTCTGCATCTACTAAATAGCAGTCGCGGAGCCAAGGAGGCTGTGTGGTCCGAATCGGGGCTGTGCGGCCTGGGGGCAGAGGTTTGGATATGGCACGGGCACTGGCACAAGGCTGCGCCGCCCTTGCGCCAGCCAAACGTGGCTGGCACAAGTGCATTTCTGGGAGGAGGGGGGGCTGGCAGGAGGTGGGCGGGCCAGTGGGTGTGCTGGCCTGGAGAGGGGGTGGAGACGTCGGTCATGGAGATGTCATTTTACCCAAGTATCATAATGACCTGAGCCTGAATCCCTCCCCATCTTATCGATGATGATCGATAAGATGGGGAGGGATTATCATTTCAACACACAACCCCTGCTAACTGGGCAAGAGGCACTTTTTCCAGTGGTGTTCCTCTTATATTTAGCAGGGGGAGAGTAATTGTCCCTCTTCACCCCTGCGCAGTCTCTCTAGTGGCTGTTGCTGGCGGTCTGCCTTTTTTTTAGATTGTGAGCCCTTTTGGGACAGGGAGCCATTTAACTTTATTATTACTATTTGCCTGTAAACCGCTTTGTGAACTTCGTGTTGAAAAGCGGTATATAAGTACCTGTTGATTGATTGATTGATTGATTGATTGATTGATTGATTGATTGATTGATTGATTGATTGATTGACAACAGACAAAGTTCACAAAGCAGCTTACGTAGCAAAAGAAATGAAAAGATGATTCTTCTCAGTTCCAAGATAAGAGGGTCCCAACCTCAAAAGGAGACACAAAGGAAAATAGCCGGTGGGACAAACACTATGACGGGACGAATAGGAACAGTTGCTCTCCTTCTACGAAATATAAGAGAGGATCTGCTCTAAAAGCTGCCGGTTTACCCATTTAGCAAAGGTGCACTTAGCAAAGGTGTCCCTCTTTGTCCAGTTAGCAGAAGTCTGTGTGTGTTTATGGATTGATTAAGGGTGCAATCCTAACCTGGAGTTAGGCCAGCACAGTTAGGACAGCCGGCACAAGGGCCACCATAAAGCACATTTGGACCACTCTCAGAGTCAAGGAGTGTGATGGAACAGTTATGTTCATGTACCTATTTCTGTTTCATACTTTTGTTTGCTTACTTTGTTAAAGTGCATTTCCAAGGGCCTGATCTGTACTCTAAGGATGTCCCAGCTGGGGGGAGGAGGAAGGAACAGATCACCTGTCAAGGTTGCCAACTAATCAGCTATTTTTCCAGCTAAGGATCCTGGGACTAGCAGAGTCTCCCTCTCTTTTTCCTGCTGGCTTCGCTACAAGATGGCTGCAGGGAGAGCAGCTCTGTTCGGAGACAGAGGGGTTGCTGCTGGTAGAGGCCTCGCAGTGAGGAGATTGAGGCAGGATCTGAGTGGGAGAAAGACCCCGTCAGGCTTATGGTTATTTTGTTCTGTATCTTCCTAGGCCATATTTTACAACCCCTTTTATGGTTAGCAAACTGTTAATAACATATTTTCTCATAAAAAGATAAATGAGATTATCTTTCTCATAATCTGCCTTGTTCTGGATTCCAGTGGAGAGGAGTTTAGCCCAGGAAACTGGTAACCTGATACCTGGGCTGGTGGCAGCGGATTTAACCTACCAAGGTATTTCCCACTAAGCTGCGGGTGCAAACCAAGTGGGCAAGTAGGGGAGGTCAGAGGTTACAACCCCCCCCCTCGTTCATGACAGGACCACTCTCAGAGTCAGAGAGGCCAGCACACAGATGGGCACCATCCTCCCTGACGCTGAGAGTGGTCCAAACAAGTAATATGGTGGCCCTTGTGCCAGCCACACTTTGCTGGCCTAACTGTGCGGGCCTATAAGACTTCTGTCTCACCTATTTGCCCCACAATGTCCCAGGGTGGCTTACAATGTAATAGAGATACAAGATAATTGCAAGAAAAACAATACAGTAAAACAAAACAGGCAGCACATTAGAATAATACAGTGTTATTCAAACTGTAGGTCATGACCCCTTGGTGGGTTGCGACCTAATGTCAGGTGGGTCACAGAAAGCTGGGAGCAGCCATCTTGGAAACTGCAGACCTTACTCTTGTTATATTCCTTTTGTGAGTGTTAACAGTTTGAATTTTCAAGTGGATTTTTTTTTAAAGTGTTTTTAGTTCAGTGCTTTTACATAATATTTTATCCTAATCTAGTATTCTGTCAGGGATGTTTCATGGTTGTACAATTGCTGCAGTCCAAGAATGCCAGTTGTGTTCAAGAAGTGTCATTTTATTATGTCGCAATGACAGCACTTCCTGCTTGATGATGTCACTTCTGGCTATGACGTCACTTCCAGGTTAATGACATCACTTCCAGTGGGTCCCGACACGAGTGCCATTCTAAAAAGTGGGTCCTGGTCTAAAACGTTTGAATACCACTGGAATAATACATAATACTGATAAAAACAGACAGCATAAAAACGAGTAGCTCCAAATAAGAAACTGCAGCATATATTCTATGCATACGAGAGAGTTCATGAATTCTGTAATGCACCTCCGCCCACATCCTGGATCTAGGTGAGTCCCTGTGGAGCAGAGAGGCAAAGTTCATGGCATCCAGGCAGGAATTTGATGCTAGTTTGTTGCTAAAAGAAAAGGGGGAAACAGTTTTAAAAGCATATCTTCTGAGAGGCCTCTAAAGAGCTGGTCCTTGTCTAAAGAATGAATGAGATGAGGGGATGCCTTTGTAGGAGGTCATTGCCTTTTTTCTTCAAAGCAAGCAGGCTGACAAAACATGACCAAATTCCTTGTCTGGACTTATAGAGGGGAGGCCATAAATACACCTTCCATTGTCTTGCTGCTGACAGACACATTTCAGAACTGGGGGGAAAAATGAACAAATATCAAAATACCAACCTCAGTTGTGAGACAGGCAGACAAAGACCGAGGTCCTTTTTAAAGCCGCACTGAATGGGGTTTTCGATGGCCCAAGTATAAATGAAGCGTGACTTGTCTGGTGTCAGTTTCTGATTTCAGGTCCGTGGTGTGTCCCTCTTGGTCACATCAGATTTCTCAGGCGAGAGCCAGGAGACTGAAAAGGAGGCTGTTCTGTACCAGAGTTGTCTCACAACACTTGGAGTCCCATAGGCAATATTATTCTTTTTAATACAGTGGAGCCATTAAGTCTCATTTTCTTTACATTGTTGTTGTTGTTCAGTCGCTAAGTCGTGTCCGACTCTTCGCGACCCCATGGACCACAGCACGCCAGGCCTCCCTGTCCTCCACTAGCTTCCTGAGTTCGCCCAATTTCATATTCATTGCTTTGGTGACACTATCTAACCATCTCATCCTCTGTCGCCCCCTTCTCCTTTTGCCTTCAATCTTTCCCAGCATGAGGGTCTTTTCTAAAGAGTCCTCTCTTCTCATCAGGTGGCCGAAGTATTGGAGCTTCAGCTTCAGCATTTGTCCTTCCAGGGAGCAATCAGGCTTGACTTCCTGGAGAATTGACCGATTGGATCTCTTTGCAGTCCAGGGGACTCTCAAGAGTCTTCTCCAACACCATAATTCAAAAGCATCGATTCTTCGACGCTCTGCCTTTCTTATGGTCCAGCTCTCACAGCCATACATGGCTACTGGGAAAACCATCGCTTTGACTATGCGAACCTTTGTTGGCAGGGTGATGTCTCGGCTTTTGATTAAGCTATCTAGGTTCACCATAGCTTTCTTCCCAAGAAGTAAACGTCTTTTAATTTCATGGCTGCAGTCACCATCTGCGGTGATCTTGGAGCCCAGGAAAATAAAGTCTGTCACTGCTTCCATTTCTTCCCCTCCTATTTGCCAGGAAGTGATGGGAGTGGTTGCCATGATCTTAGTCTTTTTAATGTTGAGCTTCAAACCAATTTTGGCACTTTCCTCTTTCACCCTTTCTTTACATTGCTCGGCCATTAAACACACTAATGACTTGCTGAGCAATTCCATAAGCTCCTGTTGCTTATTCAGGTGTGTTTCAGAGCAGGCTGTGAATTTTATTTTGTCTTTCAACTTGGGCCACAAATGTGCAAGTACTGCCAACTGGAGACCTGTATCTCAAGATCTCAGTTTTATTTTGTAGGTCTAGGGCTGCAGTTTTCAAGCTTTCTCCTTTCAGCCTCTGCATTCCATGTCTGCCGAGGAACCCTCAAGAGACTCCCATCAAACCGTGGCAATTTGCAAAGGATTCTGGGAGCGCAATCCTAACCTGGAGTTAGGCCGGCACAATTAGGCCAGCAAAGTTTGTCCAGCACAAGGGACAAGAGGCGGATCTACAGGGAGGGCAAAGCTCTAAGTGTTGCAAGAAGCCTTACCCTGTCATGTAAATCTCTCCTCTCCCTTGCTGCTGTAGCTAGTAAGCAATGCCAAGATGTTGCTGTTCCCTGTGAGGATTGGCTAAAACGGTGCAGGAGAGGAGTGATTTCCACTGCAAGGTAAGGCTTCTTGCAAAACTTAGAGCTCTACCCTCCCTTAGATCTGCCTCTGCAAGGGACACTGTAAAGTATGTTTGGACCACTCTCGGAGTCAGAGAGGCCGGCACACAGACGTGCACCATCCTCCCTGACTCCAAGAGTGGTCCAAATGTGCTTAATGGTGGCCCTTGTATGACCAAACTTTGCTGCCCTAACAGTGCCGGCCTAACTCCAGGTTAGGATTGTGCTCTGGGTCATGCTTCATGGCACAAACCCAGTTCTCACAGGGCGCTGATCAGGCCTTCTCCTTGGGCCTCTCCTTTACCCCCACATGAATTGTGAATGTCCGATAGTTGGAACCCCACCCAACATTCCAGCTGTGTAAGGCAGCTGTGTAAGGCCAGGGCGTTGGACCTGATAACCCAAGCTTAAAAACTGTAGCCTCCACAGAAAACACACCAACAGAAGGTGCTGTCTCGACTCTTCAGAGCCTTCTTTTTTTAATCCCTGCAGATACGGAATGAATTGCCTCGTTCAGTTTGAAGACTTTGCCAATGCCAACGCATTCCGCCTTCTCAACAAATACCGCCAGAGATATTGCACATTCAATGACGACATCCAGGGTAAGAGATACAAATGCTTGCTGATGAGGTTCTGGTGAATTGAGCCATGCAGTTGTTGCAGGACTAGGCTCTCCACTTCTTGTGGGGGCTTCCTGACCTTTCCTTTCTTTTTAGTTTTGGTTTGGAATCAGCAAACCGTAATCTCAGTGATATTCCCCTGCGTCCAAAATACATTAATGTTGATGTTTCTTGAGTAACTAGAGAGTAGGAGAGCAATTTATGGAGACAGAAGGATCAGACCGACATTCTAATGAAGAAAATTTATTGCAGCCTGTTGTCATTGAGCAAAAGTCTTGCACCCTTTCATCACTAAGAGCTCAATCCTAACTTGCACTGGAGCTGGCATGCCGGCCATATCCAGTGCACGTTGGAGCCACCTGAAGCCTCCATGGGGCAAGGGCATGTTCATTTAGCAGGCGCAGATCCGAGTTCCCCATGTGGGCCGAATTGGGGCTGTGAGGCCCGGAGCCGGGGGCTTGGATGCAGCCTAACAGTTGCGTTCCAGCTTCACCCCCTCCCTGGGCCAGCCTCCCCTCACCTTGCGGGATGTGAGCCCCCTATTGGCAGCATGGTGTGCCTTGTCAAAAAATGGGTGGTGTGCCTTCACAGTTCTAATAATAATAATAATAATAATAATAATAATAATAATAATAATAATGCTAGTATTTATATACCAGCTTTCTTTGGTCATTAGATTGCTCCTCTGACTTTAATTCAAGGCGGTTTACATAGGCAGGCGTTATTTCTCTAAACCCCCAAGGGGTTTTTACAAATTACAAAGAAGTTATATCTTTCAAGAACTACAACATACAGATGGAACTTTCGTGGTTTAGTCCTTCTTTCTGGCCGCACGATTGCCTTCCTGCTGGCTGATGAATGGCTTCTCTGCTCCCACCAAAGAAACAGCTGGCCCAGCACAACTCCTCTCTCACAGGCAGCTGGAGACAGCTCTTATCAGTCACAATTCTCAAGGTCTGCCGCTCATGAAGACTTCCGGTGTTGTCGAACTGGCGACCTTCGGATCTTATCTTCAGGCAAACGGAGGCTTTAACCCTCTCGACTGAACCTCCTGCCCTTTGTCAGTTTTAGCACTTTGTCAGTGTGCCATGAGATTAAAAAACGTTAAAAATTGCTGCCACTGAAGATGCACGTGTGATTTGGGCCTTTCTTTTTCTCTTCTGGACAGATTTATGGCTACAGTCCTCATCACAACTTCCTTAGAAGGAGGTTCCAGTGAAATCAATGTCACTTACTTAACAAACACAGTGAAGGCTGGGCAGTGGTTGATTTGGTCTAGCCCCCCCTTCACTAAAAGTAAGAAAAGCTTTGTTATGTTCGAAACGGAAACATCCAAGGTCATGGAAAGCAGAAGGGCCAGTTTTACAAATGCATCTCTTGAGCAGGCTGTAGCAAGTTCATCTTCTTAATTTTTAAAAACGAGAGCCCCTTTGGGATTAAAGAAGCACTCGTTCGCCAACAGTTTATGCAAAGCAGCTGTGAACACTTTAGACTTTCTTTTTAGTTTTGGTTTGGAATCAGCAAACCGTAATCTCAGTGATATTCCCCTGCGTCCAAAATACATTAATGTTGATGTTTCTTGAGTAACTAGAGAGTAGGAGAGCAATTTATGGAGACAGAAGGATCAGACCGACATTCTAATGAAGAAAATTTATTGCAGCCTGTTGTCATTGAGCAAAAGTCTTGCACCCTTGCCATCCTATCTGTAACTGGAGTAGCAGCATATCCTGTCTCGCAGGGATATTAAAGCCACATCACAAAACAGACTGAGTCATAATGTCCTCTATTCTCTCTTCACTCCCTTCACCCTTTAAGATAATTGAGTTTTATAAAAAGCACCAGAGTTCTTTGGTAAGGTGGCCGTCTAGTTGGATATTATAGGCTGCTTGTCTGCTGCTTTGATGAGAAAGATGCATCCTTAGCTCCCCCTGGAGTCCAGAGGTGTGCAGAACACTTTTAAGTAGATGGGAATATTTTAAGATTAGACTGGGCAGAAGATAGAACTACTGACAAAGCTACGGACAATGTGCAGTACATCATCAGCAAGCAGGTATCATCCCCAATCTTTTAGCAGTAGTAACAAGTATAAGGCTGCAGTCCTAAGCACACTTTACTTGCCAGAGCTAAGGGCAGATGTCAGATTTCTAAGTGTGCACCTGCTGTAAAACAGGACTTTATAATTAAGAGTGCTGATACAACTAGCTGTTAAACCACTAGTTTTAAAAATCCTCTGCCATGACTGGCATTGTGACCACTGGCATAGCTAATGAAAGTGTAGCCCAGTGCAGAGGGCAAAATGATGCCCCAGAAATGATGTCACAACAGGAAGTGATATCACAGTTACATTTTCATGCTCTTTTCTTTTTTTGGCCACACCTTTTGATATAATGAAGATATTACACTCTGTTTCGTTTGATTGCATTCTGCATGAAATTCTGCATCGACTGGTATATAACAAGATGGTATTATTCGTACTTACCAAGGTTTTCACCATTTTGGCCACTCGTGTCAAGCTCATCTTGTTGCCCTCTAAAGCTTGCTGCCCGGTGCAGTTGCACCCCCTGCACTTCTTTAGCTACGCCCCTAGTTGTGGCAGCCACTTATTTCTCACCCTCTGTGTTCCCCACCTGAAAATAGCATTAATGGGTTATGGGTTGGAGTTTTAGGGAGAATCATGTCATCTGTCCCTAAGCAACCTGTTGGACAAAGTTGCTCAATTCATCCCTCTCCTTCCCCAAAACAGATATCAATCCTTCCCCAATCCCAGATATCAGAAATTGGCCAGTCCTTGCTTTAAAGAGCTTCATTAATTTTTGTTTGGTCTTTGCATAACTAGCTAAGGGCGCAATCCTAACCCAGTTTCCAGCATTGGAATAAGGGCAATGCAGCCCTAAGCTAAGGGAACTCCTCCCTTACCTTGAGGAGGCCCAGAGGCGGCTCTAAGGGGGGGCAAATCTGTAAGTGTTGCAAGAAGCCTTACCCTGTCATGTAAATCCCTCCTCTCCCTTGCTGCTGTAGCCAGTAAGCAACGCCAAGATGTTGCTGTTCCCTGTGAGGATTGGCTAGAACAGTGCAGGAGAGGAGTGTTTTCCACTGCAAGGTAAGGCTTCTTGCAAAACTTACAGATTTGCCCCCCCCTTTGATTCGCCTCTGAGGAGGCCTCTGTGACTACTACTCCACTGCAGGATGAATAACATTCCCCTTTGGCACAGCTGTGTCGATGCTGGGAAGTGGGTTAGGATTGCGCCCTAAAAGACAAAAGAACAGAGTACGACCTTGAGGACCTGCCCAGGCTTGACTTGCAATTGCCTGCTGAAGCTCGTTGGTGCACAGCCACACTGTGTAGGCTACTTCTGCGAGGATTCAGTGAATTACAGAATCATAACATTTTTAAAGCAGAGGGGCCAGTTTAGAAGCACCTTCAAAACATTCAGTACAAATGTATGTTTTTTTCTGTTCCGGGGAGTTCACTAAAAGAAAATATGTGTGTGTGTGTGTGTGTGTGTGTGTGTGTGTGTGTGTGTGTGAGAGAGAGAGAGAGAGAGAGAGAGAGAGAGAGAGAGAGAGAGAGAGCGATGTGTGATGCAAACTGCAGTGCCAAACTTGTGCTGCACTGAAGGAACTGTTGTGATTGCTTTGGAAAAACTGTCACTTTCCCTCTCCAGTCTTTGAAGTAAAGTCTTCTACCATTTAAAGTGGGGGCTGTCGCGACCTGCCGGGTTTTTTGAGCTCCTGTTATGTTTCTTAGGGCTGCGTGCTTATGCAAGGTAACGCTGAAGTCTCTCTCCTCTTCTGAACCGTTTAGTATTTTATTTTATTTTTACAGTTTCTGTGTGATAGATTGAGACAGGCATGAAAAGGAAAAGAAAATCCTAATACATTTTAAAAGCACCATTGAATAAACAAACTGTGATGGAAACTGTGCTATTCCTTTTCATCAGTATTCAGAGCTAAATGTTTTCATTTAGTGAAGAACCATTTGCTGCACAGGCTTTTCTGTCTCCCAGAAATGCCCACCCAGGCAGGTTGAGAAGATATTCATGCTTCATAGGATACTTTATCTGCTTATACCAACAGACGCTAGTAGCTGGTACCAGCATTTATTTTATTTTCATGATGTGCTGCTTTTTCATTTTTAAAAATGTATTTCCTCAGTGGCTTACTAGTTTAAAGCTGCAAACGGCAATGCAAAAAGAAAAAGAAGACACTAAAATGGTGCAATATAAAAGCAGCATTAAAATAATTCAGCGTTATGTGATACATAAAATGTATGTTTAAAAAAGTAAAGGTAAAGGTTTCCCCACGACCGAATGGTCTAGTTGTGACCGACTTTAGGGGGCGGTGCTCATCTTCATTTCTAAGCCTGTAGAGCCGGCGTTTATCCAAGGACAAGCTTCCGTGGTCATGTGGCCAGCATGCCATAGCGCACAGAACGCCTTTACCTTCCCACCGAAGTGGTCCCCATTTATCTACTCATATTTTTTACGTGCTTTCGAACTGGTAGGTTGGCAGGAGCTGGGACAAGCAACGGGAGCTCACTCCATCGTGCGGTCTCGAACTCCCAACTTTCTGGTCAGAAAGCCCAGCAGCAGCGGTTTAACCCGCAGCGCCACCACGCCCCCATAAAATGTATGTACGTGTACATAAATAGACAATGTTATAGCGATAAAAAGGTCATCACATGGCATCAAAAGGAATGTTGATGTCACGAAAGCCTCCTAGAGTGGAGCTTTCCACAAATGGGGTGCCAACACTGAGAAGGCCCTCTCCCAATTGCCATCTGTCTTGCTTCCTCTTGGATAGCTGGAGCACCTGGAAGGAAAGACTCTGAAAGGGCTGGTGTATTGGCATGAGCCCTGCTGGCTGGTGCCCAGATGCCTCTGCTCCCCTAAAGATGCTGTTCATCTCTCGGGGACTCTCAGTGATTTGCCTTCCTGAAACCAACACGACAATAAATAATAATTACATCTGTCTCTGTGCATCTTACTTTGCAGGAACTGCCTCTGTTGCTGTCGCCGGCATCTTTGCAGCCTTAAGGATCACAAAGAACAAGCTTTCTGACCATAAGTTTGTTTTCCAAGGAGCTGGAGAGGTAGGAGTCATGCTCCTTTGAGGGGAAAACACAGGGAAGATCGCCATGTTCCATATTCTTTTTAATTGTTGAGCCAACATGTAGAATCAGTGAGGGTATTGCAGGGTTTAGGTGTGTGGAGGGTCTCAAAGGTCGTCGTCATCAGAGGCGAATCTAAGGGGGGGGCAAATCTGTAAGTTTTGCAAGAAGCCTTACCTTGCAGTGGAAAACACGCCTCTCCTGCACTGTTCTAGCCAATCCTCACAGGGAACAGCAACATCTTGGCGTTGCTTACTGGCTACAGCAGCAAGGGCGAGGAGGGATTTACATGACAGGGGAAGGCTCCTTGCAAAACTTACAGATTTGCCCCCCCCTTAGATCCGCCTCTGGTCGTCGTCCCCCCAGTCCTTGCAGAAAGGGATTAAGTAGCTGTGCAGGAAATGCCCCAGAACAGTCAATACTGGGGAACAGTTCATTACAGAGGAAAAGCTCTCAAATTTGTGTCAAGAGCCTAGGAAATAAAAGTGTTTTGTACATGAGAAGCAATCTAGCCTTTGCATTGGCTTCTGTATGTCAGTGATTTCAGAAAAAGGGAAAGGACCTTTTCTCCCTTCAAGGCATTGTAGTGGAGGAGCCGTAGCTCCCAGGCTCAAGGCAGAGCCTTTTTTTTCTTTTTAAACCAAGTCCCAAATTCAATCCTTGGAATTTACAAGTTTTTGTTAGACCTTGGAAAACTACTGCCAGCTGGAACAGGCAGTCTTCGGATTGGAGGATCAATGGGTTTGGATCGGTGCCAGTCATTCTGCTATCTACTGCAGTGCTCTCCAAACTGGTGGGATGCAATCCTGAAGAGCCTGAAGAGCATTGCCCCATTTCCCTTTTAAGGGGCGGGGAAAGGGAGAAAGCAGCAGCAACGCGATCCCCAGGATTCCAGAAGTGGTTTGCGATCACAATTTTGTCTAAAAGACAGGCTTAAGGAGCCCTGCAGAGACTTAAGAACAAAAGAAGAGCCCTGCTGGATCAGGCCAAAGGCCCATCTAGTCCAGCTTCCTGCATCTCACAGCGGCCCACCAGGTGCCCCAGGGGGGCACGAGACAACAAGATGCTTGCATCCTGTTGCCACTCCCTTGCACCCGGTACCAGTAGCCCACCACCTTTGTAAGGAGGTTGCACAAATCCATCATGGCCTATAGCCCACGATGGACCTTTCCTCCAGAAATCCGTCCAATCCCCTCTTAAAGACTTCCCTGGGACTTCCCGCACCCCCTGTGGGCCAGTGCAGTTGGAAGGCACACTCCTTCCTGCCAAAACAGCAGCGCCATCCTGGGGATCGCGTCACTATTTAAGCCCCATCCCCGCAAGAACTTAACATGGCCGTCTCCTCCCAGGGAGGGCTTTGAAGACCACTGATCTACTGTCTATCTGTTCCACAGGTGAAATAACCATCTATGTGCATTTTCAGGCTGCAATGGGAATAGCTCATTTGATCGTTATGGCCCTGGAGAAGGAAGGCGTTTCAAGAGGAGAGGCTATCCAAAAAATCTGGATGGTGGACTCCAAGGGACTGATTGTCAAGGTACCTCTGCAGATTTGGGTCTTGATTTTTTTTTTTTCCAGTGCTTGACGTATGGCTGCAACCCTTGCAGTTGTTCCAGGGAAGATGGATGTGACATTTTAAGAACGGTGGGGGTGATTTGAAAGCCAAGTTCCACCTTCTAGCTGCCTGTTTTTGGCTGAAATGGCTGGCTGCTAAATCAGTAATAAACTAAACTCAAGTACATATATTTTTAGTTCTGGGGCAGGCTAAGCTCTGAAAAGAACAGTTCTGCACGTTTTCAAGATGGGTTATTAGACTGCGAAAGAAGGCAGCTCTGGTGGGCAATGATTGGCTACCACCTCATCACCAGAGGCAGATCTAAGGGGGGGCAAATCTGTAAGTTTTGCAAGGAGCCTTACCCTGTCATGTAAATCCCTCCTCTCCCTTGCTGCTGTAGCCAGTAAGCAACGCCAAGATGTTGCTGTTCCCTGTGAGGATTGGCTAGAACGGTGCAGGAGAGGCGTGTTTTCCACTGCAAGGTAAGGCTTCTTGCAAAACTTACAGATTTGCCCCCCCTTAGATCCGCCTCTGCTCATCACCAGCACTGATACATACCCGTTCAACATTTGCTTTGCCAATAAACATATCAATAACACAAGGTTCTGTGGTCCTTGCAATTGCATTCTCTGTCTTCATTTTCCGACGGAAAATGAGTCCAATTCTCAAAAGGTCTTTGTATTTAACATTTGAAAATGAAAATCTCTTTGGTTTTAAAAGATTAACAGCCCAGTCCTATTCTTCTCTCTCCCTCCCCCCTCACCATGCATCAACACCAAAACGGCAACTACTTTATCCTGAAAAGAGGGTGGGGGAGTTGCAAAGGGCTTCTCTAGGTAAGTCTCTGAGGGCACAATCCTAAACTGAGAGCGCAATCCTAAGCAGCACTGGAATGGCGAGGCCGACGGGCCAGTGCCATATCCAGCACTGCTTAGGAGAGGCTGAAGCCTCCCTGCGGCAAGGGAGCGTTTGCTCCCTTACCGTAGGGGAGGCTCCAGCCTCCCCTATGGGCTCCTCAGATCTGAGCCTGCTAAAAAGCAGGTGCAGATCCGAGGAGACCACGCGGCTTAAATTGCAGCTGCACAGCCTCCCAAACGGGTGTAGGATTTGGCTGTATGGCCGAATCCTGAACCTGCCCAAGTCCTACCCACTTTCCGTCCACTTCCCGCACTCCTCCTGCCAATCCCCGAGGCGCCCTGTCACGGCGCCTCCCTTGTGCCGGCCAGCTTCGGCTGACACTAGGAGGCGCTGCGCCAGTCCCGTTGCCTTAGCACCAACGTGGGGTGCCAATTGGTGCCCCCGCAACAGCACTAAGTGCGCTGGCTCGGCGCAACCCCGTTGTGCTGATGCTGCACAATCCGTAGTATTACGCTATGAGTGAGGCCGACATAAGCTAAGCCAGCAAAGTTTGGCGAGCACAAGGGCCACCGTAAAATATGTTTGGACCACTCTTGGAGTTGGAGAGGCCAGCACTCAGACGTGCACAATCCTCCCTGACTCCGAGAGTAGTCCAAACACGCTTTATGGTGGCCCTTGTGCTGGTCAACGTTTGCTGGCTTAGATTATGCCAGCCTAACTCCAGTTTAGGATTGCGCTGTGAAGCACTTAATGGCCTACCAGGGCTAAGGGCACAATCCTAACCTGGAGTTAGGCCAACACAGGCCAGCAAAGTTTGGCCAGCAAAAGGGCCATGGTAAAGCAGGTTTGGGCCACGCTCTGAGTCAGGGAGGATGGCGCACGTCTGACTATGAGACTGGTCCAAACATACTTCACAGTGTCCCTGCTACTAGTCAAACTTTGCTGGCCTAACTGTGCCAGCCTAACTCCAGGTTAGGCTTGCACCCTGAGTCTGGGAAGGATGCTAGAATTCAGTGGCCACTACTGAAGTCAGTCCTCATTATCCACTAGGGTTAGATTCCTGGAAAATCTTTTGGATAGCAAATGCACAGATAATGGCCAATTAATCCTATGGGGTTAGGTGCAAGGGGTACCTTACCTACCATCAGAAGAATCCAGCAGAGACTCTCAGGAAGCCAGCAGAGTGCAGCAGGAAGTGCCAAAAGATCTCTAAATGCTGCAGAGACCTTCCAGAGGCTGCAGGGAGCTTCAGAATGGCACATGCAACCAGCATGGATCCCTTAAACATGGCTGGGAGATGCTTCTGCCAGCCATTTTAATTGGGTCCGTGCTGGTCGCAGTGCCATTCTGAAGCTCCCTGCAGCCTTTGGAAGGTCCCTGCATAGTGGATAACGAGGACAGAGGCACAGATAATGAGGTAAACAGCAATTCTGCCCAGAGGCGTTTCTACAGGGCGGGCAAAGCTCTAGGTTTTGCAAGAAGCCTTCCCCTGTCATGTAAATCCCTCCTCGCCCTTGCTGCTGTAGCCAGTAAGCAACGCCAAGATGTTGCTGTTCCCTGTGAGGATTGGCTAAAACGGTGCAGGGGAGGAGTGATTTCCACTGCAAGGTAAGGCTTCTTGCAAGACAGAGCTTTGCCCTCCCTGTAGAAACGCCACTGATTCTGCCCCTCACAGATAAGCGAATTCATAGATTGTGAGCTTGCATATAAAGAGGACTGACTGTATCACCCCTGCCCCATCCTCCCTGTCTGCATTCTGTCTTCACTCCACCCTATCTGGCCTCCGCTGCCAACTTACCTGTAATGGCATGTCCAGGGGGATCTGCCAGCATGTGCAGGAAAGCTCTGGCTTTCCTGCCAGTGTCCAGCAGCATGCACCTCTGTGTGCTGTTGGTGTGCGTTTTATGACTGCCATAAGGCAGTCAGCACCAATTGGATGCTCCAATAGGATTGGGCTGCTGGCACTTAAAAATCCATGTACGAACCAAGAAGCATGAATATTTGAAGGCAGTGCTACAGTCTGAACCTCTACAGCATGTATAGTAAGCAGGAAACCCACTCCATAGTCTTACATGCTGTGCCCACTTAAAACCTAGCCTCTCTGTACCCACACTTTCCCTTGTCTTTCAGTCCTTTCCTCTGCAGCCTGTGGGCATATTTTTACTGGGAAAGGGTGCAGGGAAGAGTTACCAGCATGGCCACTTAGCTGCCTTCTGTCAACTCCTTGCTAGTTGCCATCATTGCCACCAAAACGTCAGCTCAGCAGCAAACTGCCTTCCAGAAATTTCCAGTATTGTTCAGGCTTGGATTTGGGGGCAAGTCTTCCGAAGAAAGAGGGTTTCACCAATAATGCAGCCTGGAATAAATAAGACGTCCTCCCAGCAGATCTACAACCCTGAGGAGCAAGACATTGGGGGGAGTGGTCCAAACACGCTTTACTGTGTCCCTTGTGCCGGCCAAACGTTGCTGGCCTAACTGTGCCTGCCTAACTCTGGGTTAGGATTGCTCCCTCAGTTCGTTTCCCTCTGTTCTTGACCTCCTCTTGCTTTCTGCCTGTACTTGGCCTGTCTCACAGGGCAGGAGTCACCTCAACCATGAGAAGGAGATGTTTGCTCAGGATCATCCTCACGTGAAGACCCTTGAGGAAGTGGTGCAGACAATCAAGCCAACGGCCATTATTGGTAACTGTTGGGCATCTTTCCCTTCGGTATAGAGGGCTTTTCCTTCATTGCTTCAATTCTTCTAGTAAAGCTTTGATCCGCCACTGAAGGTGTAGCGAATTTCCAGTTCACATCACTGGGGCCGATGGTTCAGGGTACCTGTTCCTTGTTCAGACTGCTATGCAAGTTGCAACACCTGGTTGCTGTTGCCAAGAGGTCACAGGAATGGGGAGGATCCAGTGATGTCATGCAGGGGGAACGCGGGGGAACTCAGTTCCACCAGTTAAAATTAGGGCTGACTCCGCCCACTTCACTCTCCCTCCTCCCCCCTCCCAATTCCTCTGCAAAGAGCTTTTCTTCTTGGTTGGCCGGCACTCAGAGGGTTAAAGGGAGCGACTCCGGATTCCTATGGGGGGTGAGGATCCCTTGAGAAGTACCATCAAGCGCTGCTGGGAGTTAATAGAAAGAGGGACAGACCAAGACCTTCTTGGATCACAAGATGAACCTGAGTCGGCCGTGTGTGATACAGCTGCAAAGAAGGCTAATGCAATTTTAGCCTACATTCGTAGCATCCAAGTTGCAAGAAGTTGTGGTTCCGCTTTACTCCGCATTGGTGCGACCTCACCTGGAGTCCTGTGTTCAATTCTGGGCACCTCAGTTCAAGAAAGATGCAGCCAAATTGGAGCAGGTTCAGAGAAGAGCAACGAAGATGATCAGGGGGCTGGAAAACAAGTCCTATGAGGAAAGGTTGAGGAAACTGGGTATGTTTAGCTTAGAGAAGAGAAGGTTGAGAGGGGATATGATGGCGCTCTTCAAATATCTGAAGGGCTGTCATAAGGAAGAAGGGACAAATGTGTGCTCACCTGCCTCTGACAGTAGAACTAGGCCCAATGGGTACAAACTGCAAGAGAGGAGATTCCGGCTGGACATCAGAAAGAATTTCTTGAGGATAAGGGCAGTTCGACAATGGAACAGTCTGCCAAGGGAGGTGGTGGCTTCTCCCTCACTGGAGACCTTCAAGCAGGGGCTTGACAGGCACCTGCTGGAGATGCTCTAGGAGGATTTCCTGCTACAGGCAGGGGGTTGGACTAGATGACCTTGTAGGTCCCTTCCAACTCTATGATTCTATGAATGCAAATAGCAGCCCCAGCTCAGGGCCGGTTCTAGGAGTGGCAGGGCCCAATGCAAGGCATTCCTGTGGGGCACCCCACCCTCCCCGCTGGGCCCCCACTCACCAAGAAAAGCACTTGTAATGCCATGCACGGCACCTGGAAATAGTTGGTGGTGATATGATGACGTCACGGCCAACTGCAACCAAGAGGCCCATTTTCAGCTGTTCAGAGGCAGGGGCAGTTGGGAAGGCCCAGGGTGAAGCTGCTCTGCTTGCCCCCCCCCCCCCCGGCCTGCAGCCCACGGAGATCCCATCTGCTGTAGCAGGCGATCTGCTGGCTGTGCTGGTGCGGGGGCCCCCAAAGTGCGGGGCCCAATGTGATGACATTGGTCCCATTGGCTTAAGGCCGGCCCTGCTTCAGGTTATGGGGGAAAAGCGTGCAGGGGAGGTGGACAGCAGCTGGATTTAGTGGAGAAAAAGCCAAGCAGAATCCAAAGCACAGGATTTTAAGAGGTGCTGAATATCACCTGTTGTTCGAGATTCAATGCAGTAAAAAAAAGGTACAGCAATAATCCACCCCCCAAGCTTGTTTTGTGTGATGAGAGTAGCAGGCCACAGTCAGCTGGGGCCAACCAAGGTCAAGTATACAATGGTGCAACGTAATTCTGAAGCAGGGGTTGTGCATTATTTCCCATATTACTATGCAGGGGTCGTGCATTATTATTTCCACGGATCAAGGGACGGTGGCAATTGAAGCTGCTGGTCTTTGCATATTGATCAATTTGTTATATTTTTCTATGCCTTCCTCCCTCTGAAGCATTCAAAGCAGCACTTTGGGCTGAGAAACAAGTTAAGAAACAAAGCCACTGCAAACATGGATTGTTTTCCTTACATTTTGTATGTTTTGCACACACAAACACTTGTTTTAGGTGTGGCCGCCATTGCAGGAGCATTCACTGATCAGATTTTGAAGGACATGGGAACGTTCAACAAGAGGCCGATCGTGTTTGCCCTCAGCAATCCCACGAGCAAAGCCGAGTGCACAGCTGAGCAGTGCTACCGCTTGACAGAGGTGATGTTTCTGGCTGCTCCTCCGCATGACTCCCTTTGCGCTATTCCACTGCAAAGACTGTAGGGTGGACATCTCACATGTGTGGATGCTTGAGCCACCTTCTCATGATGCCTGGAATCGGTAGTGTCACAAGAGAGGGAGACGGCGTGTTAAGTACCGCAAGCACCACAGTGCACCATATAAGCAGCCCCTCCCACTTGCCGTCAAAGCCATTCCGGGCAGCGACAGCAACACATAGGTGTCTGCCTGCGTGTTGCTGTTGCTGCCCAAAATGGCTCTGACAGCAAGTGGGAGACAGCGCTTTGCAGCTCCTGTAGTACTTACACGCCAGTCCCCCTCTTGCTACAGTACTGCCTGGAAACCTCCCCACAGCTCTAGACCCTGTTGCGTTACAAATGCCATCACTGGGGGCACAATCCTAACCTGGAGTTAGGCCAGCGCAATTAGGCCTGAAAAGTTTGGCCAGCACAAGGACCACCATAAAACATGTTTGGACCACTCTTGGAGTCAGGGAGGATGGCGCATGTCTGTGTGCCGGCCTCTCTGATTCCGAGAGTGGCCCAAACATACTCTACGGTGTCCCTTGTGCTGGCCAAACTTAGCTGGCCTAATTGTGATGGCCTAACTCCAGGATAGGATTGTGCCCTGGGAATGGTTTCAAATTAATGTCGGGCATCTAGTAGAGATGCTCCAAATTAATCCAGCTTTAAACGGCCCATTTCTTTCTCGTATTCAAATGGCGTGTAATTCCTGTAATGTTCCGATTGGTTATTATGATCTTGCTCTGTTGGCAGGGCCGGGGCATATTTGCAAGTGGGAGCCCGTTCCCGAAAGTGACGCTGCCTAATGGACAGTCGTTCTTCCCTGGCCAAGGCAACAATGCCTACGTATTCCCGGGAGTGGCCCTGGGAATCATTGCGTGTGGAGTCCGGCACATCTCCGACGACATCTTTCTCACCACAGCAGAGGTTTGGAATTTTGCATTCATTCAGGGGATTTTATAGTACGATACACAGAAATTTTAAATATTAAGATTGTGCATGGGATGACTAGAGCAAAGTTATGTGCATGCAGACAACGTAATGTTTGCCTAGCCCAGTGATGACGAACCTATGACACGCGTGTCAAAGCTGACACACCACAGCATTTGGGGTGACACACCAACATTCACCAATGCCTGACTAAAAACGAGTTTGTTGTACTCATTTTTCGTTTTTGTAATTATTTGCCGTTTCTTTATATAACACATAGCACCACACATGATTAGACTGTATTTTCTTGTTTAAATAAATGAATATGAAGAATGGTTTTTCTTTTGTTTGGGACGGGGGTTGACACAGTAGTGCTATCCAGCCGGTACGCTGGGCGGGACTTACGTTTGATCGGCAGTCCGCCCGTTGCGTTC
>JAJKFI010000017.1:8273740-8310358 GCA_029204185.1 Lerista edwardsae | reverse complement strand
ACGCAACGGGCGGACTGCCGATCAAACGTAAGTCCCGCCCAGCGTACCGGCTGGATAGCACTACTGAGTTGACACACCAGCAGAGTCAAGTTAAGCATTTTCCTAAGTTTTGAAACACTAAGCCCAAAAGGTTCACCATCACTGGCCTAGCCCCATTCTCTTCTTTCAAATGCCCGCTCATGGGTCTCGTGGATAGCCGCCATCTTGGAAGCTGCAGACCTCGTTCTTGCTTTATTCCTTTTGTGAGTCTTAACAGATTGAATTTTCAAGTGAGGGGTTTTGTTTTTTTTAATTGTTTTCAGTTCAGGGCTTTTACTAAACTATTTTGTCCTCACCTTGATTTCTGTCGGGGGGGGGGGTCATGGTTGTGCAACTGCTGCAGTCCAAGAGTGCCAGTTTGCATCCCAGGAGTATCATTTGCAGTTACAGACCCAGCCAATGGGCCACCCAGGGACAAAGGAGGAGACGGTCTGCCAATCCACTGTTTCCCCGCCCCCCTGCACTGCTCTGTTCCGCCCCCATGCCACGACAGGCTCCATTTATGATGGCAGGGCTGGCAGAGAGGGCAGAAACCGATCCTCTCTCAGCAAGGAGAGGTGCCTTGTCTCCACCCTCTTCCCTCCCCAAGAGGGCTGTGCCCAGGGACACTATGGATGCAATGGACCATTTTGCCCCCACGGACGTAATGGCAGGTCCACAACTGGTCATTTGATTACATCACAATGACAGCACTTCCTACTTGTCACTTCTGGCCATAACATGACTTCTAGGCAGCGGTGTTATGCTGCCGGAACGCTGGGTGGGACATCCGGGTGATCGACAGCCCGCCCGTCGCATTCTGCAGCGTTACGCCGTTTGCGTAACGTACACAAGCGGTGTAATTGGTTACACAAACAGCGTAATGCTGCGGAACGCGACGGGCGGGCTGTCAATCACCCGGATGTCCCACCCAGCGTTCCGGCAACATAACACCGCTGCTTCTAGATTAATGACATCACTTTTGATGGTGCTATCCTAAAAAGTGGGTCCCGGTGTGAAAAGTTTGAGAACCACTGCTTATATCCTTTGTCATGCAAAACATGAATTCTACCACTGCCTACCAGCTTCTCCCTCATTGATATGAGGAAGTGGTAGCGAGGTGGCTGAGAATGTCTTGGGGGAAAGTCAGCCAGAAACCAAAGACGTGCTTGTTAGGCAGGGGCACTGCTAGGGAGAGCACAAATTTAGAGTTTATCTTCACATTGGAAAGTTAATTGCTACCGGGAGAAACTTGACCCTGTCAGAGAATGTGACCCAGTGCCAAATGCACTCTCTTTCTCCCCAGTCAATTGCTGAAGAGGTCACGGAGGAGAATCTGGCTGAAGGAAGGCTGTACCCCCCACTCAGCTCCATCCGAGACGTCTCTTTCAAAATTGCTGTCAAAGTAAGACCTGCCACCCTTTTGGTTGTGATTTCTGGGCTCTTGTTGAAATCAGATCCTCAAAGGCCTGACTGGTTATACTCCTATTTTTCCTGATACTACCAAGGGTTGATAAGAACATAAGAACATAAGAAGAGCCCTGCTGGATCAGGCCAAAGGCCCATCTAGTGCAGCTTCCTGTATCTCACAGCGGCCCACCAGGTGCCTAAGTTCAGTAGACAACAAGATGCTTGCATCCTGTTGCCACTTCCTTGCACCCGGTACTCTGAAGTAGCCCACCACCAATGTAAGGAGGTTGCACAATCCACCATGGCCTATAGCCCACGATGGACCTTTCCTCCAGAAATCCGTCCAATCCCCTCTTAAAGGCATCAAGACCAGATGCCATCACCACCTCCTGTGGCAAAGAGTTCCACAGATTAACTACCCACTGGGTAAAAAAGTACTTCCTTTTTATTTCTCTGTTTTAACTCTCCCAACCCTCAGTTTTAGCGGATGCCCCCTAGTTCTGGTGTTTTGAGAGAGGGAAAAGAACATCCCTTTATCGACTCTATCCCTCCCGTGCATAATTTTGTATGTCTCAATCATGTCCCCCATCAGGCGCCTTTTTTCTAGACTGAAGAGCGCCTTTGTTCTAGACTGATGTGTCAGTACTTCATGGAAAGCTACCAGGGCCTGACTGATCTAACCCTCTGCGGTTATGGCTGCCCACACAGACATGGGCCAAGTGGAGCCTTTCAGCCCAATCCCATGCAGGTCTACTCAGAAGTAAGTCTCATTGTATTCAATGGGGCTTACTCCCAGGTAAGTGTGGATCGGGTTGCAGCCGTAGTCCTCTGCCCCCAGCCCCAGAACATAAATAACTGGTGCTTCTGGCCCTGGGGAAGAAACAGGCCAGCTGGAGGTAGCTGGGGAAGGCACGCATGAGCCCCCATAACAGGCCGTGGGCCGTGCACAATGTCTGCCCCAGTTTTATCAGCAGTATAGCAAGCATTTGCTTGGAGCAGTGCCTTTTCAGTGGTGGCACCAGTTCTCTACAGCACCCTCCCCTGCTCTCATCCTGTTTGTGGTTTTGGTGCCACATGAGATCATTATTTTAAAGAGCATTTATAGCGCTTCCGTGATTGGAAAAAAACACACCAGGAGCAAGACAAAGACAGAGATCCACTTTCCACTCTCCCTCAGCGGGCAGAAAATGGATCAACACGGATCATATCCATGGCTGTCTAGAGGGAGACAGTGGCGGACTCAGTGTGAATGGTACTCCGAATCCACCGCCCTCTTGCCCCCGTAGCAATCTGCCGCTGATACAGCCTGCATCACATAGTCTCATGGATGGGTCTGTTCCACTCCACTTAGTGGCCCAGTGGGGGATTTGACTCCTGGGTCTAGGTGTCTTCAAAAGTGACTGGACAGATTTCTGGCGGAAAAGTCCATCTCAAGCTACGGTCCGTGATGGTTAGTGCAACCTCCATACTTGAAAAGTAAGCTAACTCCGAATACCAGATACAGAGGAGTGGCAACAGGCTGCAGGTATCTAGTTGTCTCAAATGCTCCCTAAGGCATCTCGTGGGCCACTTGAGATGCAGGAAGCTGGACTAGATGGGCCTTTTGTCTGATCCAGCAGGGCTCATGTTCTTAAGGCCTAGACTGAGTTGCAAGTTATTACAGCTCCCTCCCCACAGACAGGATAGCAAATTCTGTTTTATTTACCTCATATTTCCCTCAGAATTTTACCTCAGAATTTTACCTCAGAATGCCAGGTGCAAGGGAGTGGCAGCATGATGCAGGCATCTAGTTGTGTGCTCCCTGAGGCACCTGGTGGACATCTTTGAGATACAGGAAGCTGGACTAGATGGGCCTTTGGCCTGATCCAGCAGGGCTCTTCTTATGTTGTCTCTGCCTCTTCTTCTTTCTCTCATTTCAGATTGTTGACTATGCCTACAAACATGACTTGGCCTCCTGGTACCCAGAACCAGAAGACAAAGAAGCCTTTGTTAAATCCCTCATCTACAGCCCCGATTACGATTCGTTCGTTATCGATAATTACAGGTGGCCGCAAGAAGCGATGCAAACTCAAAACGTTTAAATGTTTTCTTTTGCTCTTAAAGATGCTCTTTTTACTCTTAAGATGCTCCTGTTTCTACCACTTTGAATATATAAATATGCCTTCCAGCTTGTAGCTCTCAGCAGAGGGACAAGCGGGCACCCATCTTTTCCTTTGGGCAGCTGAGCCGGAAATAGTGCAAAATCAGCAGGGGCCCCTTGAGTCCCCAGGAAACAGACCGAGATGCCAAAGGTGGGATCTAGATGTTTCCATCTTGTTGTCTCCCCTTTTAGGCTGGGCATTACCACTGAGCTTACAGAGAGGGTCCTGCAATAGGAGCACCCCCCCCCCATTACACTGGCATAACCCTGCCACCCTCTCCTATGTAGCATAGGCAGCTGAACCTCAGTAAACTACCTTGGCCAGGGAGACTTCGTGATTCAACTACCATCCGACATCCATTGGCACTGCTATTGCTTGGAATAGTCGCAGCAGCTCCCAGCAAGGGAATGGGGCATGTGGCTGATTAGGGGTGGGTGGAGGTTGCAGCTGTTTCCACCAATCAGAGCAGCTTTGCATGTTGCTGCTCAACATTTAGACCAGTGTTTCCCAAACAGTGGGTCAGGACCTACCAGTGGGCCATCATGAGCCAATTTCAGGTTGGTCTCAAAACACCAAGAGCAGCCATATTGAAAATCTGGGAAGATGGGACGCTGGAAAGCGGGAGGGCTATGTGGTTTTTTTTGCTTATGTCAACGTTGCAAATTGACTTTTTTTTCTTTCCAATTCACTTTGCTATTAGCAAATGGCTGAGAAATAACCCAACTGATTGCTGCACTCTCAGGAAAGCAGCAGATTCTGGTGTCACAATGACGGCACTTCCAGCCATGACATCACTTCTGGTGGGTCCCGAACAGATTGTCATTCTGAAAAGGGGATCCTGGTGCTAAAATGTTTGAGAACCGCTGCAGTAGACCATGCTCTAGTATAGTGGTTCTTAAACCTTTTTCAAAACCTAAAAAAAGTTTGAGAACCACTGATTTAGACAGTTCAGTTTCTTGACCCCAAATTTGTCCAGAGTTTGCCAGAGCCATCAGGAGGCAAGCCGTTTCCCTCTGCTGCCCCCACTGCAGTGCTGTGTGTTGTCACAGGATTGTAGACAAGGCTCTTAGCAAATACACTAGAATTCCTACTAGCCAACAGTCATCGAAACATCGACGTTATCAGTGGACATAATGTTCACCTCGGAATTCCACTTTACCCTAATGTTATGGGGTGCCTGTTGAACTGAACAGTCCATATATTGACCTTACCAAAGCTAAAGACGTTTGGGTCAGGCCAGCACCCAATTGGGAAATCACATTGGGGCGCTGCTCGAACTGCCATCATGGGAAAAGGTAGCATATAAATGAAATGGATACATATTGATATCTGTGTTGGCTAGTAGCTTTTTCGGACTTGTTTGCAAGGCTGCAATAATATCATGTGCCTCCCAAGTGTCATCAGGCATTCAGTCTGCAGATACAGTACAACTATGAACGTGTGATCTCAGGGACTAGACTTATTTTCTTTTTGTTATTTATTTCATTTTATTTCATTAGCCACAAGGCACCAGGATCAAATAGGAGAAGATGCATTGGCAGTCCTAGTGCAGGGTTGTTGGTCTCCTGCAACGCTGAACTGGGACTCCATAGAGCCCTTTGCCCCACCCCCGGCCAATGGTACACTGGCTGCTGTCACTGCCACTGGTCCTGAGTACCGAGTGCTCAAAAGTTGGCTTGACCAAGTGGACCCTCCGATGGGTAGGGGCAGTGGTGTCGGGAACCCGGAACCAGCCACGGAGCCCGTTAGGATCCAGAACGCCCGTTCTGGTCCGTTCCCCCTGAATGACATCACTGCCTTCGCCCCCCTAGGAATCCGGAGTCGCTCCCTTTAACTCTCTGAGTGCCGGCCAACCAAGAAGAAAAGCTCTTTGCAGAGGAATTGGGAGGGGGGGGGAGAGTGAAGTGGGCGGAGTCAGCCCTAATTTTAACTAGTGGAACTGAGTTCCCCTGCGTTCCCCCTGCATGACATCACTGGGTAGGGGTGCTCAGCCAGCCCCCAACCTGGACAACCTCTGACAGCACCCCTGCGTGTGCGCTCATGTCCCAGGGCTCAAGACTGGATTCAGGAGCCCGAGCCGCCTGGTGCTTAATACCACCAGTCATTCATTCAGGTATGTTGTTGAGACCAGAAGTCATGAGAAAAAAGCCTTGTTGGGCCAGGTCAAAGGTCTCCCTAGTGCACCATCCCAGTGGCCAACCAGGTGCTTCCAGGAAGCAATGGGTTAAACCACTGCTGCTGGGCTTTCTGACCGGAAGGTTGAGAGTTCAAGACTGCGCAACGGAGTGAGCTCCCTTTGCTTGTCCCAGCTCCTGCCAACCTAGCAGTTCGAAAGCACCTAAATGCAAATAGATAAATAGGGACCACTTTGGTGGGAAGGTAATGGCATTCCGTGCACTACGGCGTATAGTCATGTTGGCCACATGACCACAGAAGCTTGTCCTCAGACAAAACGCCGGCTCTACAGGCTTTGAAACGGAGATGAGCACCGCCCCCTACACAGTGGTGTTATGCTGCTGGAACGCTGGGCGGGACATCCGGGTGATCGACAGCCCGCCCGTTGCGTTCCCCAGCGTTACACCGTTTGCATAACCAATTACGCCGCTTGCGTACGTTACGCAAACGACATAACGCTGCAGAACGCGACGGGCGGGCTGTCAATCACCCGGATGTCCCGCCCAGCGTTCCGGCAGCATAACACCACTGCCCCTACAGCCGGTCACGACTAGACCATTCGGTCATGGGGAAACCTTTACCTTTACCTTTACCTTATACAATGGTTAAAGGTACAGGCACTCTGTCCCAGTTTGTACCTGGTCACCCTAGGTATGCCCCATTGGCATAGCTGAATCAGTGCTGGTAATTTGGATAGGATTGGGCTCCCAATATAATAAGTCCCCAAGATAACGTACCAGTTCCATTCTAGGGATGTGTTAAGAAGTTGGAGCTTTCATCAATAGAAAGAGCCAGTTTTTGCTGCTTCAGTACTTTCACACCTGTGCAAAGTCCATGACAGTTATTTGGGTCACCTGCTCCTAATTTTGTTCCAAGTCACTTTATATCAGCAATACTACAGTCTTCAGTACGTTTTAGATGTTAGCAGACCTATCTCTGCACATGCTCCTAGACCTGTTCCAGTTTCCTTAACATGCTCCAAGGAGTTGGTACGAAAAGACTTTTTACAGCCAGCAGGATGGGACCTGAATGCCCTTCTGAAATTGGACTGTTTCCTAAATAATGCACTTTCTAGAAGTGAAATGAGCGTCGTGATCAAAGAAATTGTTGTCTCACTGTCAGCTTTCTCACAATTTTGTCTTTTCATGGTCTGAGAGATGCCGTTTGTGGCACTGAATGTAATTCTCATTATAAACTTCTAGAATGTGTCACTCATTTCTTGAGAACCTCAGACAAAGATGAATGTGTGAGCTGTTGTCTTAGAAGCTGCAAAAAAAAAAGCACAATATTAGTGACTCCTGGTGCAAGGAATATTCAATGCAGCACTGCAAACTTAAATGTGTCTGTATGCATATGCATAAATGCCTAATAAAATTCTGATTCAAAAAATGCAGTTGTGTTCTGTTTAAATATCACTTGCTATAAGAATCTAGCACTGGACTTGGACCTTGCTTGACCTTTGTTATTCCTTCAAACCAGTCAGTTCCACCTACATCTAGAAGCCTAACTAATAGGTGCTCATAGAATCAGAGGAAGTGAAGAGCTGGATGTAACCTTAGAGGTCATTTCGTCCAACTCCTGCTCATTGCAGCCAACTGCTTCAGCATCCCTGACAAATGATTGTCCACCCTCTGCTTGGAAAGTTGCAATGAAGGAGAGCTCACAATTACAGGAGGCAGATTGATCCACTCCCAGGCAGCCCTCCCAGTTAGGAGGTTCTTCCTCAAATCTAGCTTAAATCTGCTACCTGTAGTTTCATCCCATTGGGTCTAGTCCCACTCTAGGAGCTTCAGAGAGCATGTTCTCCCTTTCTTCTGTGTGGCAGCCCTTCAGATATCAAAACGACAGCTATCCTGTTCCTCCTCAGTTTCTTCCAGGCTCTGTTCTCTCAGGACAAGCCTACTAAATCCAACTATTACTGCCACTACTCAGCGTTGACTACACCCGGGCTTCTCAAACGATGAGTTGGGACCCAACCTGATGTCAGGTGGGTGGCGGAAAGCCGGGAGCAGCCATCTTGGAAGCTGCAGAATTCACTCTTGCTATACTCCTTTTGTGAGCGTTAATAATTTGAATTTTCAAGTGAGGATTTAAAAAAAAATTTAGTTCAGTGCTTTTACATAGTATTTTGTCCTCATCTTGTTTACTGTCGGGGCTGTTTCAACGTTGTGCAATTGCCACAGTCCAAGAATATCAGTTTTCATTCCAATAGCATCATTCTATTATGTCACAATGATGGCACTTCTGGCTATGGCATCACTTCTAGGTTAATGACATCATTTCCGGTGGGTCCTGACAAGAGTGTCATTCTAAAAAGTGGGTCTAAGATATCTACAACAATGGTTCCCAAACTCCTACCAAGGAGTTGGGAGCCACATAAATCCTTGCGGGAGCAGGGCAAAGGAAGCAATGCAATGCCCAGGATCGCTTCTGGGGTGTGTGGGGAGCCGTGATGACACCCCCTCAGAGCTCCCCATGCCTCACAATGTGTGAAAAACGCTATTGTGACCCACTTCCAGTTTGTGATTGCAAAACTACTGAAATAGTTGTATAAGAAGGAGTTTAGTTATTGTGTAATTGTGTATTCGGAAACAGTGCATTCACTGTGAAGTGGCCCTTGACATATTAGCCCGGCCTCCAGGCTGCTCCCTTCCCTTAGACTAGAAAGTCCCTACTGCGGACCTGTTTCAGGAGGCTACCAAAGAGCTGCATAGAGCCTTTTCTTACAGCCATTATAGTATCAAGTCAACACTTGAGAGAAGCTTGAACCCAATACTGTAGTCACAATTCAATAGACCAGGAGTGACAACCGTAAGGCCGTAAGCAACCGTAAGACAACCGTAAGCAACTTCTCTGGCCCTCATTATAACTGGGCTCTCCCAGTGTGATAATTGGACTCTCTCATATCTTGGAATTGTGAAGATTTGCACATTTTCTCTTCTGTCATTTGCAGCTAATGAGTTTCTATGTGAGAACAAAGTGATTATTTCCTGCCATCGCCTGCATAATGATGTCACTTGCTGCTTAAGACTGTCACTTCTGGCCTTCAGAAGGCACCATGAATGCTATTCGGCCCAACACATGAAATGAGTTTGACACCCCTGCGTTAGGCAATACAATGCCTATGATATTTTAACAGCTTGTAACTTGACCTATGACAAAGAAAGACCTATGTAGAGAAAAAACAGGTTAATTTTAAAACCTAAGCAAATGGCTACCACACGGGTCAGTGTGGTGTTGCCATGACACCAGGCCTACAGGAGGGCTTTGCAAATGCCTGAGGCAGCCTACGGTGTCCACCAAGCCTGCTGGACTCCAGTGAGTGCTGGTCTGGCAGTGGCGTCTCTACAGGGCAGATCTCTAAGTTTTGCAAGAAGCCTCACCTTGCAGTGGAAATCACTCCTCTCCTGCACCGTTCTAGCCAATCCTCACAGGGAACAGCAACATCTTGGCGTTGCTTACTGGCTACAGCACCAAGGGAGAGGAGGGATTTACATGACAGGGTAAGGCTCCTTGCAAAACTTAGAGCTCTGCCCTCCCTGTAGAGACGCCACTGCGGTCCGGCAGCAGACCTAATCTCACCCCTCCTAAACCAAGCCTTTCTAGAAACTTCTTGGACCAAGGAAGAAATGTCCCTCCTATGATTACCTGCCAGCAAATGCCACGGGCCCACAAACCCCATGTAAACACTTACTTTCTGAACCCAAATTCTTCCTTTGTTTATCAAATCTATCTTCTCCAGTCTGTGGAAAATTGGTATCAGCCAAGCCTGGGTGAAGCTCCTAAGGCTGCTGCAGCAGCCAGAAATGGCCGTGGGAACCCACAACTCCAGCTGCCGCTACCACCCATCATCCTGCCATATAGTAGTCCTGTTGCCCTGGCATTTAAATGTGACAAACCAGACCACAGTTTTTGCGTGAACATGACTTCTGAGAAACCCAAGTGAGACCACAGAGGGTTCTTTCCTCCAAATCATCCCCACTGAAAGAGAAGCAGGGCTGGAGTTGTTCGACTTGCTCCCAATGTCCATGTGGATGCTGGCCCTGCTCTCCAGGTCACATAGTGTGGATGGTCTAGATGGGTGGGAGCAGGGCCGATCCAAGTGCTTCTGGTGCAAAATCTGTCCCTTTACCTGATGATGCTCCAGCCTCTGCTCGTCCCGCTCACCAATGTGCTAGATCAGCATTCTGCTCCCCTCCACATTTCCCTTCTTTCTCTTCCAGTTCAGGGAGGAGGAAGGATGGAAAGAAACCAGCGGAGGCACGTAGGTGGACAGCTCTAAGTAGGGTTACCAGATACAAACCTGGGACAGTGCCTTTAACCAGTGGTATCATTCAAATGATTTAGGAACAGGAACTCACTTTTGAGTTCAAATTCAAATGTTGGGAAAGCAAAACAAAACAAAAACCCGGAAGCAGCCACGGAGCCCGTTAGGATCCGGAACGCCCGTTCTGGTCCGTTCCCCCTGAATGACATCACTGCCTTTAACTATTGTATAGAAGAGGGAATTAGGGCATGGGCAGCTCATCAGGGGAGGGTTTCAAAAGCCACACCTGCCAAAATGCCCCCTTCTATACAATGGTTGAAGGTATAGGCTCTCTGTCCCAATTTGTATCTGGTAACCCTAGCTATAAGTAGCATCTGCCGATCTGCTGCCTGAGGCGAGTGTTTCAGTTGGCCTCATGGATGTGCTGGTCCCAGATGAGCCAGCTCATGCGCATATAGCTGTCCCTGAGCAGAAGTGTTGTATGCACGCACTCCCCAACCAATACACACATGCAAACAATTTGGCCTCGCAACAACCCTGTGAAATAGGATAGAGAGCCAATTTTAGGTGGGTTGCAAAGCACCTAGAGCAGCCATATTGAACATATGGGAAGATGGGGTGCTTGAAAGGAGGAGGGCTATGTGGTTATTTTGCTTGGGCCAAGGTTGCAAATAGGCTTTTTTTCTTCCTGATTCCCTTTGCTATTGGAAAACGGCTGAGAAATAACCCAACTGATTGCTGCATTTTCAGGAAAGCAGCAGGCTCTGGCATCACAATGACGGCAATTCTGGCCATTCCGTAACCTCTAGTGGGTCCCGGACAGATGGTCATTCTAAAAAGTGGGTCCCGGTGCTAAAAGGTTTGAGAACTATTGGGATAGAGTGTTACTAGTTGGTGCAAAGTTCCCCAGTAAGTTTCATGGCTACATGGAAATGCGACCCAGGCAGTAATCCTATACACACTGTCCTGGGAGTAAGCCCCATAAAATACAGTGTGTCTTGAGCAGACATGAAAAGGATTGTGTTGTCAGCCCTGAAGCTCTCTGTGTATCACACTCTTTCGGGCTCACCCACCTCACAAGGTTGTTTCTAGGGGAAGAATGGGTTACCTTTGTATATCTCCCTGAGCTTCTTGGAGGGAGGGTAGAATAAAAATGTAACTTGGAAGGAGACCTTAGGCACCGTGTCCATCACTCTCCACAACACCCCATTAGTTTTTCAGACAATGTTCTGAATTTCCGTTAATCTATTGTGGTCAATTGGCACAACAAGTTTGTTGTTGTTTAGTTGCTAAGTCATGTCCAACACTTTGCAACCCCTTGGACCACAGCACGCCAGGCCTCCCTGTCCTCCACTAGCTTCCTGAGTTCACCCAATTTCATGTTCATTGCTTCGGTGACACTCTCTAACCATCTCATCCTCTGCTGCCCCCTTCTCCTTTTGCCTTCCATCTTTCCCAGCATGGGGGTCTTTTCTAAAGAGTCCTCTCTTCTCATGAGGTGGCCAAAGTACTTGAGCTTCAGCTTCAGGATTTGTCCTTCCAGGGAGCAATCAGGCTTGACTTCCTGGTATGGAGGATTGACCAATTGGATCTCCTTGCAGTCCAGGGGACTCTCAAGAGTCTTCTCCAGCACCATAATTCCAAAGCATCTATTCTTGGGTTGTGTCTAATTAGCGCATTTCTCTTCTTGCCCCTAACTTTGTGTCAGGCTCTCTCTCACACACAGACACAGACACAGACACACACAGAGAGAGCGCTGTTTATTTATGTATCATTTGTCTTTTCAGGCCTCCCCGATTCCAGCGTAGCACGTCCAACTGGCCGGCAGCCTGTAGGAACTGTTTCCAGGCCTCCTAAGCAAGGCACAGCCATCTTTCAGGCTTTTCTGCAGAAGACAGCTCTGGTGCCATTTTCAGCAAATTCTCATCCAGTCACCAAAGCAGGCAAACAGTGGGAGGCCCAGAGCTCACAGCGAACAGTGGCAGAAGGCAAAAAATCATGACGTGCAAAAATAATTGAATGAGGAGAGTGAAACGGAGCCCTGATGTACCCCGAAGAGCGCCAAGCTACTCCTTAGGGGACATTAAAAAAAAATTAAGAGAAGAAAATATTCTGGTCTGGTCTCCTCCAAAGTAGACAGGCTTATTCCATTGCTAAAGGAACAGCAGGAAAAAATAATCTGCTCAAGTTTGTTCTTTATACAGCATCTGCTGCTTCTAAGCTTAGACAAAGGGAGCAATCTCCCCCCCCCACAAATGTACCATTTACTCAAGAAAGACAACACAGACTACCCCCAAGCACAGAATGCAGCACATGCCCCACTGGCACAGCTGGAAAGTTGGTTAGGATTGCGCTCTAAGTCACCCAAAATGTGGCAAAAATAAAGAATTCTGCACTTCAGCCACAGGCAGCGGCGTCATGCAGCCGGAACGCTAGGTGGGAGGAACGGGTGAGCGGCAGCCCACCCATTGCGTACTGCTCTATTTCACCGTCTTCCCCGCCCCCGCGGGTTGACAACCTCACAAGGCTGTCGTGAAGATAAAAGGATGGACAGACCACATGTGCTGCCCTGATCTCCTTGAGGAAGGGTGGGCAAGAACAATAATTATTTGTGGGTGACAGGAATGAGACAGACCAATGCAAGAGATCCAGCGATGGGATTCACAGATTGACAAGGGGAACGCTGGGCGGGACTTAGGCGGGACTTCCGCTTGAGTGGCAGCCCGTCTGCAGCGTTCCGCAGCTGTCCTGGCCTCAGGGGGGGGTCCCGCTTGCCACGGGGGACAGGTGAGGGTCGCGCCGGGTGCCTGGGCAAGCAGCGGTGGGGCGCGCTAACCGGGGGCAGCCCCCCCCCTGAGGCCAGGACAGCTGCGGAACGCTGCAGACGGGCAGCCAATCACGCGGAAGCCCCGCGTTAGTCCCGCCTAGTGTTCCCCTTGTCAATCTGTGAATCCCATAGCTGAAGAGATCCATCCGAACTAGCCTCTCTCTCTGCTTCCACAGAGGTCTCCTTCTCTGAGCCTTTCTCAGATTTCACAGATGTAGTCCCGAATCTACTCACTCATTAGAAGCAGCCATAAAAGAAGCTATACTGGATAACGACCAACAAAAAAGGCAATATGAAAAGACTTTATCACAGTGATTCTCAGTTTAGACCGGGATACACCTTTTAGAATGGCACTTGTGTTGGGACCCACCAGAAGTGATGTCATTAACTTGGAAGTGATGTAATGGGTGGAAGTGACATCATCAAGCAGGAAGTGCAATCTTTGTGATATAATAAAATGACACTCCTGAAATGCAAACTGGCATTCTTGGACTGCAGCTATTGCACAACCATGGAACATCCCTGACAGAAAGCAAGATTAGGACAAAATGTTATATAAAGACACTGAGCTAAAAACAAAATTTTTAAAACCCTCACTTGAAAATGCAAATGGTTAACGCTAATCTTGCTCTATTACTTTTGTGAGTGTTAACGGTTTTAATCTGCGGCTTCCAAGATGGCTGCTCTCAGCTTTCCGTGAACCATCTGACACGTCACAACCCACTAAGTGGGTCCTGACCCACAGTTTGAGAAACACTGCTTTATCATGCCAATAAAACACACACACACACACACACTTTAGTTTAAGTCACATATTTGGGACCAAAGCAATAAATTTTTCGTTGAAGCACATCTTTATTATTTTGACATAATTCTCCACAAAAACCAGATATGACAGGACAAAAATCTTAAGCCATTAAGTAGCAGAAATTACTAAAGTATATTGCATCCAGCTGAATCAGAACTGAATCAGAAGCACATCACTACAATCAAATTTCTCATTTTAATTCTTTTTTTTTCTCTTAAAGTCTTTGCCAATTGAAAGGAAGTAAGAAAATAAATGGGGAGGTAATGTGGCTTCAAACAACCAACCGGGATCCAGGGATGTATTTTGTGTCTGCCCAAATATTGGTTTCCCCGGAGTTGTCTAAGCGCTTTTTGCACTGGTAGCAACGGCGATAATTTGCACACTGGTCAAGAAGCAGGAGCTTGTCGCCGGCACTGCAATTAAAGGGAATAAGGTTTGAACAACAAATGCAATGAGCATCCTTGGCCAACCACCACACCTGCATCCACACACTGCAGTTTCAGAGAACTGCACCTGCTCCCTGCAGCCTCTGGAAGATCTCTGGAGACCACGGAAGTCTCTAACTCAGTGCCACAGCAGGTGCTTTGCATGCAACAGGACCCAGGTTCAGTCTCCAGTTAAAGGGCCTTGGATGGTAGAAGGGCCTTGGAGGGCAGGCATCTGCCTGAGGTATCAGAGAACTGGAGCCAGCCCGAACAATCAATCTACATTGAGAAGCCCTTTACGGCTCGGGCCCAGGGTATTTGAGGGACCGCCTCCTCCCATATAATCCTACCCGTACTCTGAGGTCATCTGGGGGAGCCCTTTTGACTGTGCCGCCACCAGGAGAGGTGAGAGGGGTGGCGGCCAGGAATAGGGCTTTCTCGGTGGTGGCACCCCAACTTTGGAATACCCTCCCCTTAGAGTTAAGAACTGCTCCCTCTTTGGCGGTATTTCGGCGGGGGCTGAAGACCTTTTTGTTTCAGCAGGCTTTTAGTTGCTGACAGGCTGGCTGGTCTTTGCATTCTTTTATATTTCTGTACTTTTATGATTCATGGGATGATTGTTATACTTTTATATAGTGTTTTTATATTGTTTTTAATTATTGTTTTTAATTATGATGTATTTTATTCTGTTTTTAACTTTGATTTTGTAATGCCGCCTTGAGTGCCTTCGGGCAGAAAGGCAGGGTAGAAATTCAATAAATAAATAATAATAATACATATCAATCAACATCAGACTAGACCTAATTATTTCTGACTCAGAATAAGGCAGCCTAGAGTAATGCCAGCTGCAGGGCTCCATGACCAAAATGTCTGAAAACATTCATAAGGGAGGAGGCATTTCCTGTCCATACGCTGAGCCAGCCCTGAATTTTGACTTGGTACGCGCAGTCCAAGAAAAAGTGCACTGTTAAGAACAGAGGAAGCCCCTTTCTAGATCAGATCAAAAAGTCCATCTGGTCCATGAGGCACCTACATGAGAAGAGCCTCGCTGGATCAAGGAGCAGGCCAAGGACCCATCTAGTCCAGCTTCCTAGATCTCACAGTGGCCTACCAGGTGCCTCAGGGAGCACACGAGACAACATGACGCCTGCATCCTTTTCTCACTCCCTTGCACCTGACATTCTAAGGTAAAATTCTGAGGTAAATATGAAATAAAACAGAATTTGCTATCCTGTCTGCGGGGAGGGAGCTCTGGCCCATGGTCTAGGTCTGGTGACCACTGTTTCCCTCCGGCGGGTGACCCACGCTCACTGTTCCATGGGGGAACAATGTTACAGCCCAGATTACAGTCTGTAAACTAAACTGAGGGTTTAAAACTGAGGGTTGGGAGAGTTAAAACAGATAAAAGGAAGTACTTTTTTACCCAGCGGGTAGTTAATCTGTGGAACTCCTTGCCACAGGAGGTGGTGATGGCATCTGGCCTTGATGCCTTTAAGAGGGGATTGGACGGATTTCTGGAGGAAAGGTCCATCGTGGGCTATAGGCAATGATGGATTGTGCAACCTCCTTAAAAAGGTGGAGGGCTACTGGTACCGGGTGCAAGGGAGTGGCAACAGGATCCAACCATCTTGTTGTCTCATGCCTCCCTGGGGCACCTGGTGGGCTGCTGTGAGATACAGGAAGCTGGACTAGATGGGCCTTTGGCCTGATCCAGCAGGGCTCTTCTTATGTTCTTATGTTATGTTCTTATGTTATGTTACCCCAAATGACCCCAGGGCCAGTTGCTTCCAGGTTCTGTTGCCCCAGTAGGCTGAGCGCCCGGCAGGCACGGCTAGCCGCAGTGACACTTGGGGACTGTAGTCCTGGCTGTAATGTCGCTCCCCGGAGGAACGGTAAGCACAGGTCGTGCCGGGGAGACTTTTGCAGTTGCAGCAGTCTCCAGTTTGACTACCTCTAAGTTCTAATAGTAAGGGCTCAACATTATTTTGCTTTTGTTACTCCTCAGTTCTAGAGCTGTCCTGTTCCCCTCCTAGATGAGAAAGCATTTTGATGGCCTGGGCAGGCATGGGTCACTGGGGTCCCCACGCCCCCTGATAAAATTCCTCTTGGAGGCCCTGATCAGGAATTTGCACCATGGAGAGGCAGGGATAGAGGGGCTCCCCTGTCCACAACCACAGAGTATCATGGTATGCCCCTCCCACGGCATGTTTCTATTCAGTGTCAAAACGAAGTTCAAGCTTTTGGTGCTCTTTACCGTTTGAAGAGCTTCTCTTCATAGTCTCGTAGCCTTTTCAGCTCTATGCTCTTCTGCCAATCGTCTCGCACAGCTAAATTCATTTGGAAGATCTTTTCAAACCGTGCTCCTTTCTCAGCAAGCCACCTAGAGAAAGGAAACACGAAAAAGCCGTTCAGAATTACCCACTTTTTGGTTTGCAAAAATACTGTCCGTCCTTTTTGTACTATCCCACCCCCAATTAAACCTTCAGTCCTTATAACAGAATACCAGACCTCTCCCCAATATGATCAGTTCCAGGGCTGACCTGCTCACAAGAACGGAAGCAGAAGTTTTTGGGGAGCAGGCTGAAATTTACTGCAGAGCAGTAGGGGTGCCCTGCCAGCCCTGATCACTTGGTCCCTCTGCTGACCAAGAGAGCAAACTGGGTTGAGGGCACTCTCTCAGCCTGTCTCTCTGGGGTGGAGGGAGGGGGCACTTGGTCATGACATGTTTTGTTCATGGGGGAGGGCAGGGAGAAATTGTGGGGTGGGGGGTTGTGGCCATAACTAGACGATGTCCACTAAAATTGAGCGTTGGGAGAGTTAAAACAGATAAAAGACACACTTTTTTACCCAGTGTGTAATTAATCTGTGGAACTCCTTGCCACAGGTGGTGGTGGCCTGGATGCCTTTAAAAGGTGATTGGACAGATTTCTGGAAGAAAATTCCATCACAGATTACAAACCATGATGTGTGCGTGCAGCCTCCTGACTTTAGAAGGAAGCTATCTCAGAATGTCAGGTGAAAAGGAGTAGCAACAGGGTGTCTTGTTGCCTTGAGTGCTCCCTGAGGCATCTGGTGGGCCACCGTGAGATACAGGAAGCTGGACCAAATGGGCCATTGGCCTGATCCAGTGCGGCTCTTTTTATGAAGCACATTGAGGCACTGGGCTGTGCCTGATCACTTCCAAATATAGCTTAGTCCCCAAGTAGAATTAAGGCCAAACTACATGTTACACTTCCCATTTCATTGTTAAAACAAAAAGCAGCTGTCCCAAGCTACAGTCTGGAACCAGGGTGTCAAACATGTTTCACAGAGTGGGCCAAATAGCATTCATAGCACCTTCTGAGGGCAGGAAGTGATATCATTAAGCAGGAAGTGACATCATTAAGCCAGAAATATGAAATGTGATGATAATGGCCAGGAATAAGCACTTTGCTCTCACATAGAAACTCATTAGCTGCAAATGTCAGAAGAGAAAATGTGCAAATCTTGTTCACAATTCCGAGATACAAGAAAGCCCAATTATCATGCTGGGAGAGCCCCATTATAATGGGGCCATAGAAATTGCTTCCAAGGGCCACATTCGACCAATGGGCCTTATGTTTGACATCCCTGGTCTAGAGCATGGCACTGTTGGCAGGAAGAGATGCTCTGGGGAAAGCATCTGGGGGAAAGGGGGCTTTGGGAGATCTGTGTCTTTGCAAAGTGGAGGCCAGAATGGCATGCACAGGTACACCTCCAATGTGTTGAGCTATCGATGTTATCAATGACCACAGAACAAGCTGGTGGCCTCTGGAGTAGCAAGAGGCTGGTAACGTTATATAATATGATAATATCATTATCTAGTCTACTGTAGCAAGGCTTGGCCACTGACCAGAATCCTATCTAGCCTCCCTGGACACAGGTGTGCCATTTTGTACAGTGCCCCATCCAAATCCTGGTGCAAAATTTCTTATGCCTTGAAATTCAGTGGCGTTCCTAGTTTAGAAACCACCTGCATATGCAGCTCAGGAGCTCACAACGAGACGCCCACCCCTGCACATCTGCCGGACAACCACAACGCAGCACTTTTGCTCTTACTGTTTCTTTGCCCTCCGGAACATGTCCAGTGCTTTCCTCTGGTCCACCAGCTGGCTGAGGATCGCTGCCCGCTTGCGATCGGCCGCTGCCTCCAGCTGGCATTTGGCATACTCCTGGGCTCGCTTCTTTGCTTCCTCCATTTTTTCCAGATTCATGTCATACTTCCCGAAGATAACCTCGTTCGAATCCGGCTCAAAGGGAGGCAACGGGGTTGGTTTCATCTTTATCTGCATCCAAATTTGGAAGGAAATTTCGTCAAGGATCCTTGCAAGCCTGGTCCACATTGTTCTTAGGAAGTAAAGGGCTTACACAGGACTTTTATGCACACAGATGAACATTAACACACAGTAGCAGCTCAAACCATGCCTAGTTTGGCCCCAAGTTTTTTCCCCATGAACCTAACCACTGGAAGCTGTCAGCCAGCAGCTCCCAAATTAATCCCTGTTGATCTGTGACTTAAGTTAGAATCAATCATCCAGGAGCACAGATTAATCAGAGCTGGCAGCAAATCTAATACTTACCTGCGTGTCCAGTGCCCTCTTGTAATATTTTATTTGCTCCATCCTGTTCTTCAGAAAATTTGCCCTTTGGGCAGCCAATCTAGAAAAAACAAAGAGCCAGTTTGAATGATGTTTTGAAACACCAGAGACCCAGAGACACAACCCAGAGACACACCCACAGGCTTTACCCCAGTGTTATTCAAACTATGGGTCAGAACCCATCTGGTGGGTCGCAACCTGAATGTCAGGTGGCTCATGGAAAGCTGGGAGCAGCCATCTCGAAAACTGCAGACCTTACTCTTGTCACATTCCTTTTGTGCGTGTTAACAGTTTGAATTTTCAAGTGAAGTTTTTTTTTTAATTTTGTTTTTATTTCAGTGCTTTTACAGAATATTTTGTCCTCATCTTGCTTTCTGTCAGGGATGATTCATGGATGTACAATGGCTGCAGTCCAAGAATGCCAATTTGCATTTCAGGAGTGTAATTCTATTAGGTTACAATGACATCACTTCCTGTTTGATGATGTCACTTCCTGCCACAGCATCACTTCCAGGTTAATGACATCACTTCTGGTGGGGCCCAACACGAGTGCCATTCTAAAAAGTGGCTCCTGGCCTAAAAAGTTTGAATACCACTTATTTATCCAGTTGTGTCGGGGAGGCTTCACTCCCGGCTGGTGGTTGACATGGTAGGAATTATTTCATCATGCAACAACAGAATTGCCAACTCTTACACCAGAACAGGGGTCTCCAAACATTTTGGCACAAGGGCTGCAGCATCTGACAAGGTGTCAAGGGCCAAAAAATGAACGAACGAACGAACGAACGAACGAACATGTGCATGTGTTGCCATCGAACCAAAGTGCAGTCATCTTAAGTCTTTTGCTTAGTCACTTGCCTAAAGCTGCTGAAGTATGTAACTTTCTCTCTCTTTGCTCTCATTGTTTTCACTCACTTGTTCCTACCTGTAACCTTCTTCATCCAGTACAGCTAGCCCTGCACAATAGACAGGGAACTGGTTCAAGCCAGCAGGGCTTCCTTCCTTATCGGAATGGTCACAGCATATTCTCAAGGCCCAACTGACACAGGGCTTCTCATGTCCCAGCCCCTGTGTAGTAATTTTCCACCAAGCAGCAGTTTGGGGGGAGAGGGATATAAAAACTATTTGGAATTGTATGCTCTTGCTTTTCTTCTCTGCTTGCAGAGTGGAGCAGGGAGATTGGCCCGCCTGCGCAGGTGTAATAAAGATGATCCTCATACTGTCTCGTTTGGTTGTTTGCCTTTTTAAATGCTTTCCCCGCAATGGAAACTATTTTGGGGGCAATTTTCGGCAACAGATGCATGGAGAGTTTGATTGAATACAGTAAGTGGTTGGAATGGAAAGAGGAAGGGAGCAAAGGGCTAAACTGACTTGCACAGGAAGAGGGGCAATGTATTTTGAAAAAGCATCAACCAACTTAAAATGCAAATCACAAACATTTTTTCCAGCATGGGTATTTACAGCTTATTCAGCTACTAGAGATATTGAATGTAATGCAGAAATTTCTTTCCATTCCATAGCATTGCATTCAGCACCTCTAGTGGCTGAATACGGTATATACCCATGCTGAGGAACCCAGAAGTGTGCCTTTCGAGATATTTTTTTAGAGAGGGTGGGAAATCCTGAAGGCTAGAAAAAATCCTCTGGAGGGCCGGATATGGCCCGCGGGCTGAAGTTTGGAGACCCCTGCACTAGAACATTCTGGTACCAGTGTAGGGAGGTTAGAAAACCGTGAGAAAAGTCGAAATGAAGCTGCCCAATGCTGGGTCGGTCCTTCGGTTCACGTACAGCAATTTTCAACCAGTTTGCTGTGGCCCATTGGTGTGGCCTGAATGGGCTGCAGGTGTGCCGTGGCAGTTTAATTTATTCGTACGGCCGTTGGGGTGAGCCCTCTGCTGGCAGCTTGGTGTGCCTTGTACACTGTCAAAAAAATGATGGTGTGCCCTGAAAATTTTAGCGCCTTGTCAGTGTGAGATTTAAAAGGTTGAAAACTGCCGATCTAGTCAATATTGCCTCTTCTGATTACCAGCAGCTCTCCAGGGCATCAGGCAGGGAGGTCCTCCCTAGCTCTGCTACACACCGGTGTATATTGGAAAAGGAGGAAGACACCCCAAGGAGTTAGGGAATGGTGTCAGCCGTGGCCCCTTGTCCACATTAGCCAGGGATGATGGGGTTAAAAAACCAGGCAGAAGCAGTGGCCGGGCTGCACAGCTGCAGCCACTTAAGACCCTATAGTGGGACATAAGGAGCCCCTGAGGGAAAGAGAAGCTGTGGGTTGTAGAGAGAGTGGTGGAAGGAGTGGAGGTTTGCTGGCTTGTTGGACTGACCTTCTGGCTTGACTAACTGATGGATCGGACTGAATAAAGGAAAGTAAGGTTGTTGTGAAAGACTATCAGGGATTGTTGTATGGCTGACATGCCCCTGGAGCCACCGAGTGGAGGAGGCAGGTGTGGCTTAGGCAAGCTGACTGCCTATTGTTGGGTGGTGGGGTTTTGTGGTGCCAGGTTGGGATATCTGGAGCTAAGCCGGTGATGAGGGCAGTCTGGAGGAGGCTGGACAGCCGGTGAATCCAAGCAAGGCTGCTGGAAGAGAGGAGGCCCAGTGGGTGAAGGAACCCCCTCCGTCTTGGTCCAACTCTGAGGCTGCTTGAAGGGAAACCAGTCAGCCTAGTGTGGGCATCGGGGCCCTCAGGGAGGCCCAGCAGGGAATCTCTGGCAGAACAAGGTGCCAAGGGTCAACTCAGCCCAGGGCAGCCTCCTCTGATCCCCAGTCTACACTGAAGGCAACTACTTACTCTTCTGCCAGCTGCACATGCTCCAGTCGGTCAATGAGATCCTGGTTTTGCTTTTCCTTTCTCTCTCTGACCTCCCTCTCCTCCAACTGCTTGTTCAAGTGTTGTGCATACTCTTCTTGCTTTTGATGAGGGGTACAACTCGTGGGCCTCTTCTCAAAAATGTAGGATTTCTACAAGGAAAGAGGTATATACACGTAGGCTTTGCTTAGCGCCTAAGGACCGACTGACCACATATACAACGGAGACCAGCACAACAAAAAAGGCTCTTGGGTTTCCAGTAGCCTGCCTGCAGCAGCAGTGTCTGTTTGTTCAGCAAAGAAGAGGCTCTTAATGCAATCCCAAATTGCAGCTGCATCCAGCCAGTGTCTGTTTATACAACAAAGAACAGGCAATTGGGTCTCCCTTAACCTGCACAGGGAGTGGATAGTCATTCAGCAAAGAAGAGGCTCTTAATGAGACAATTGGATCTCCAGTAGCCTGCTAGCAGAGCAGCCACAGTTTTTGCACAACAAAGAAGAGGAATGAGGCAATCAGGTCTGCACGAGATGGGGCTGAATGTCCTCATAGTGACCTAATGGCATAGTATATGCCATTAAGCAAAGAAAAGAAAAAAGCCTATTTGCAACCTTGACACAAGCAAAACAACCACACAGCCTCCAGCATCCCATCTTCCCATATTTTCAATACAGCTGGCTCTAGGTGCTTTGCAACCCACCGGAAATTAGCTCACGACCAACTGGTGGGTCTTGACTCAAAGTTTGGGAACCACTGCTCTACACTTAATTTAAAAACAAATTTTTATGTGTAAGAATCAATATTAGTGCTGCATATGTCTTTGGGCTATGTATGTATTGTGCATTTCATTTATTTGAAATTTGAGGGGGGGGGAGTATTGTCTTACATAGGCCTCCGCTTGCTTTTCATTCTTGTGGTTTCTCATGGCTTCAGCAATCCCCAGATTAAAAGCAGCAATTTTCTGGCTCTTTTCCCTGTTGGCCAAAGTTTTCGCCTGCAGGCAAGGAAATGGTTATATGCATCCAAGATAAAAGGAAAAAAGATGTCAAATATACACATGGAAAATCTCGAGGATAAATTCTCCAGAGAGATAATACAATTGTATTTTTTACTGCCCTTCTCCACTTTGCACATGCAAGGAGACATTAACAAGCAATCTTCTCCCCACATGGGTTTGGAGGGGGCCCACAAGAGAGGGGCCTTGGGAAATATCTGAACTTCCTTTTTGTCCTCTGGCTCTAATCATCGTCATACATGTAACCTGAGATTCTTGATTGTACTTACCCGATTCACTGGCAGACCCACAAGGCTGGGCTAAGCTGGTAAAGGTTAGCCAACCTAGTTATGCCATTTTGGACAGTCACGTTTCCTTAAAGGTTGCCCTTATTGTTCCTGGAGGGGTAGGGGGATGTCTAGAAGGTAGCACTCCCCAGCAATTAAAAAAATACTCTCCTTTTCTTCCCGCAACAATAACTTCTAATTTCCCAAGCATCTGGGAGAAGGAGAGAGCAGCAGGGCCAAAGACAAATGTGATGTTAAATGTATTAAATAATATGCCTGGTATTCGTGTCCTCTCTCTTTTTTAAGCTAACAGCAACTGGAGAAGGAGGGGGATGATTTGCTAACCCAGCTCAGATCAGGGCATGGGGAAAGGGGGCTAATCCTTTCCTCCGTGGCATTTTCCCACTGAGGGAGTTCCCCCCCCCCAGCTGATGCTATTTGCACCAAACATTTCTATGTCAGCACACTGAAGCTTCTAGCTTCCATTTGGTTATGGAATGGTTTTCCCTGCTAACTGGGCAAACCCCTGCTAACTGGGCAAGAGACACTTTTTCAAGTGGTGTCCTCTTATATTTAGCAGGGGGAGAGCAATTGTCCCTTTTCACCCCAGCACAGTGTCTTTCTCGTGGCTGTTGCTGGTGGTGTTCTCCATTCTTTTAGATTGTGAGCCCTTTTGGGACAGGGAGCCATTTAACTTTAATGTTATTATTTGCCTGTAAACCGCTTTGTGAACTTTGTGTTGAAAAGCGGTATATAAATACTAGTGATTGATTGATTGATTTTCAGTGGAAAACAACAAGCTCCCCCTTCTCCCAATTTCCAGCCACTCCAGCTTCCTTTACCGGTTGAAGGTTCAGGGTTCAGAACAGCCAAAACCAGGCCATTGTTCACAGGACTTGTGTTCAACATTGGGGGGGGCCATAGCCACACCCCTTGATGCAGCCACGCCTCCTGAAGCACCCAATGTCGTGATGTCACAACGTTATAACGTTGGGTTGTGTGGCCACGCACTTGGCCAGCTCCCAGAGCAGGGAAGGCGTGCTTGTTCCCCCTGCTGCTGCTCAGGCAGTTGGGCAGACCATCAGTGCCTGCTTTCCTACTTACAGTGACTCGCACGACCTACCAGTTTAGGTCTAGTTCTCCCAATAGTCTATTACATGTTTTTGCACTCTGAGAGATTTTAGAAAGTGCAATTTCAAAAAAAGGGAGAAATTACCAAGAAATCATGTTTTTAGCGCAATGCATCATGGTTGCAAGGAAACGCAAATGAGCTCACAAATTCTTCCCACTTTGAACCCCGCCCTCTCTAGTTGGAAGGGGGCAGGAGGGCGGGGCTCAAAGTCTTCAAATCCTTATGGCCAAATCCCAACCCCAACCCCGTCCCAGGCTGGCACACCTGCCGGCCCACCCACCGCCCGCACAGACACGCCCCCCCTGCCCACTCCCTCCCCCATCCCAACATTGCACCTCCCTTGCATCAGCTGGCTTCAGCCCGCGCAAGGGAGGTGCAGCGTGGGCGCAACAGGACCAGCGCTGCCTGCAACGCTGTTCCCATTGCTGTAGCGCCAAAGCTGGGGTGCCACCTCGCGCTCCTGCGTCAGCGCAATCAACATCGCACTGATGCTATGATGTAGTGTCGGTGCGACGGGCACACTAGGATTGTGCTGACATTGCCCTTCCAGTTTTTAAATGCATCATTCCTTTTGCCCATTTCTGTAAATGAGCACTGGTTTGCTTACGAAGGAGCATCACATCAGCAGATCTCTCAGCATCACCTGGCTTGTGACTGTCACCTGTTCTCATGCCACAGACCTGATGGACTGGGTCACAGCAACATTGCTGGTAGAAGATGTCATTTTGGAATGGTCCAAATGAGGTCTTTTTGTTTGTTAGTTTTAAAAAAATCCCTCACTGCAAGTAGTAAGCAAAGACTGCAGGGAGAGATGCTCTAGCTTGCAGTAGCTCCCTCCTTGCTCTGCTAGTTTTCCTCTTGCAAGGAGGAGGAAGTTTTCATGCAAAGGGAGCATTTGAAAAATGGGGCCTCCCACCTGTAGTCTGAAGTAGTGCCACGCATTCTAGCACCCCAAGATTTTTTAACACCCTCTTTTCCTTTATGTGACTACAAGAACTGAAGGTGTGATGTCTGAACATCATGTGGACCAATAAGAAAACTCTCTCTGTGGTAGCTGGCCTGGGATGGCTCGTTCACACATGATTCACATATGACTCACCTCAAGTTTACTCACCAGGTGAGTAAACACCAAGTGAGTACTCACCAGGTGAGTAAACAAGGTGGTCTTTTTTGTTGTTGTTTTGGAAGAGATGCTGTTGAAGAAGAAGAAACCTTGCTATTTCTCTACCCCAGTACCTGTTGCCTCTGAACTGCAGCTTGATCTTTTAATGCCAAGTACTGGGCCAAGATCCTGTCCTCTTCCTTCTCTCTGGCTCTCTTGTCTTCACCTAATACGACAGGGATGGACCTCTGGGCTCTTTGCATGCACAGGTAGCACATTTCCTGGGAGGTACATGGAACATAAGACACAGGCGGGTCTAAATTGTTAGGAGAACAGATAGAAGACCCATCGGTTAGTCCTGCATTTACTACTCCGCAACTGCAAACAAATGTGCTTGGCGTGTTCGAAAAAGAGATCTGCTAAGGCTCCCGTTGCTGCATGCACATCTGTGACGTGGGAGATGCAGAGGGCATCACATTGTTAGGATGTCAGACTTTTGTTCTTCTTCAGGGACAGATTGCTGAAGGAAACTCTTGACACTATAAATCCTAAGAGAGAATAAGAACTGTGTACTATTATCAGTTTTTGAATTATGGTGTTGGAGAAGACTCTTGAGAGTCCCCTGGACTGAAAGGAGATCCAATTGGTCAATCCTACAGGAAGTCAAGCCTGATTGCTCCCTGGAAGGACAAACACTGAAGCTGAAGCTCAAGTACTTTGGCCACCTGATGAGAAGAGAGGACTCTTTAGAAAAGACCTTCATGCTGGGAAAGATCGAAGGCAAAAGGAGAAGGGGGCGGCAGAGGATGAGATGGTTAGATACTGTCACCAAAGCGATGAACATGAAGTTGGGCGAACTCTGGAAGCTAGTGGAGGACAGGGAGGCCTGGTGTGCTGTGGTCCATGGGGTCGCAAAGAGTCGGACACGACTTAGCAACTGAACAACAACTATTATCAGTAGGGGTGTGTGTTTTTGGTGATATATTTTCCAAAATTTCTTGATTAAAATAGCAAATTGCAGGGTTATGCATTTTTAGTCTACATTCTCAATCTAAGTTCTCAATTTTTATTAATTTTAAATGCTTTAGAAGTGTACTAAGTAGATGATACAAGTGATACAGTGTCAGCAGATGAAGCCACAGTATTATTTCTAATTGGAAAAGTGGTCTATTTTAATTTCTGGAAAATATCTTAGACACCAAAATACAGTATTTTGTGTTTTTATTCAAATATTTTAACCGCCAAAAGGTGGTTTAACAGCCCAAAAGTGGTTTTCAACAACAAAACAAAACAAGCCACCCCTAGTCATCAAATGGGAAAAAATTGTAATGCAGAAGGTTGCTACGTTTGCTCTGTGGCAGCCCAAAGAACTTGGTATGCATGCATGTAGTCAGATGTGATGTGCCAGGGATAAATCAGCATCTCATATGAGAGCCCAACACCATCCTGGAATTTGCACTGGAGGAAATGATAGCTGCTTGTCTAGATCTGAAAAATTTTATCTAGGGGAAAAACACTTTCTCATCCCAAATTCTTGACGGTATTCAGGTCCAATTTTTGCCTTTTCCCTGTTAGTGAAAGAAGAAAATGTTAGTCCTGGGAGAAGGAGGGCTAGCCAAGGGCACTATAGCCTAGTGCAGTGTTATTCAAACTGTGGGTCAGGACCCACCTGGTCTAAAAATACCACTGGCCTGGTGGTTCTTGTTCTCTCTTGTTCTCTCCCCTTTACTAGATCAACAGATGAATGAGGGGAAACCCTTTGTACATAAGAGCATAAGAAGAGCCCTGCTGGATCAGGCCCATCTAGTCCAGCTTCCAGTATCTCACAGCGGCCCCACCAGGTGCCCCAGGGAGGCATGAGACAACAAGATGCTTGGATCCTGTTGCACTCCCTTGCACCCAGTACTCTGAAGTAGCCTACTACTAATGTAAGGAGGTTACAACCCATCATTGCCTATAGCCCACGATGGATTTTTCTTCCAGAAATCCATCCAATCCCCTCTTAAAGGCATCTAGACCAGATGCCATCACCACCTCCTGTGGCAAACAGTTCCACAGATTAACTACCCGCTGGGTAAAAAAGTACTTCCTTTTATCTGTTTTAACTCTCCCAACCCTTAGTTTTAGCGGATGCCCCCTAGTTCTGGTGTTTTGAGAGAGGGAAAAGAACATCCCTCTATCGACTCTATCCCTTCCGTGCATTATTTTGTATGTCTCAATGTCCCCTCTCAGGCGCCTTTTTTCTAGACTGAAGAGCCCCAAACGCTGCAGTCTTTCTTAGTTTGTATCTGTCACCTCTCTAAGCTACAAAAATGAGGTAGAGGAGGGTAGTCTGGGAATAAAATCCCTCCCAGCGCTGAACTCCAGGGGTTCTTATTGAAAATCAAACCACAGCAGTGTCTACAGGGAGAAGAGATGTAGACCCACAGAATTACCCATGAACATAGAACAGGCAGACAAAGGGTCAAAATGTAACTAGTTTATTAGAAGTCTAATGAAAAGGGAAATTAAAATATAGGAAAATAAAGTTGACTAGTACCATAGAAGACTGATGAAAAAATACCTGAGAATGAATACCTGGGGGGAAAAAAAAAAACCTGGTCGGAATGCACAAAGGAAAAGTTGATCAAAAGGATTCAGTAACCGTTAATGCCCAGCAGATGGAGCCATCATTCTCTGCCCACATTTGGACCACTCTCGGAGTCAGGGAGGAGGATGGTGCACGTCTGTGTGCTGGCCTCTCTGACTCTGAGAGTGGCCCAAACATACTTTACGGTGTCCCTCGTGCCAGCCAAACTTTGCTGGGCTAACAGTGCTGGCCTAACTCCAAGTTAGGATTGTGCTCTGTGTTATCTGCACTGATGCCACTGGCAAGGAGGTTGGCTGGAGCCAAAAGACTCCTTCACTTGCTAGAACAAGTGAGTGGTAGAGAGCAATAAACATTCATCTAGGAGCCAAATATGGGCCGTGAACCACCTGATCCCAGGGCAACATCTTCTTCTACTTGCGATGGCCTCAAGGGTGTCATTCTGCCACGATTGTATTCAGTCACTGGGCACAGAGGGGCACTTCTGTGGGCCTTTGGGCCTTGGCAACTGCCCAAGTGGTGCTGATCCCTGATCAGCCAGCCCTACCTGTTGCCTGATACCAAACAGCGCTCCCAGAGCAACACATATACAGAGCCCAAGAATGAAGAAGATCTACATAGTGTACCTGTCCCGCCCTACCATGATCGTCACAAAGTGGAGATGGAGACCTGGATCTGGGAGCGGGAATTTGGGTGGGCTTGGCTTCCTGTTCTGCCTTTGAGGGATCTGGAACAGGTGTGACTGGCCTAAAAGACATGCAAGACACAATCAGTAGGAGCTTATGAATTTCAAGGACATCCACAAGACAATGGCACATGCATAAGGCTTCCAGCCCAGGCTCTTCTCTGGACACTGTAATACACAACCAGAAGGCCAGGACTTTGCTCCTGGAAGAGAAAAGGCTACGCAGCCCCAAGGCACTCCTGGATTAACGACAGGAAAACTGCAACATCAATTGCAAAAACAATTCGGGTCAAACAGTCCCCCTAATCATAGTGCAGACAGGGGAAGGCATGTGTGTTTTTTCCCAAGTATCCCAGGAAGGGCCTTAGAAATACAGCATAGATATTGCATACAGAAGGTCCCAGTTTCAGTGCTGGATTTTCCAGCTAAAAACTGCCAAGAAGCAGCCTGATTGGAAAGACTTCTGAACCTGAAACAGCCACCTCAAGGCAGGGTAGAAACCTTTCAGCCAATGGCCCACCTTTCAAAACGGAAAAAAGTACCCATATAAAAGAGGCATGTTAAACTCACGGTGTGCCCATTCCCACTGCTGTAGCTGTCCATACTAGCATCCAGGGTCGTGACCCTTGATGTCACCCTCCCTCAGTGATGTGATGACATCACTGCCAATTGCTGCCAGGTCACGGGATCTTGGAGTGGTTGCACACGCTCTAAGCAGCCAGCCTCTTTTTCAGAACCGGAAAAAAAAAAAAAGGGTCAGCCACTCAGAGCAGTGCGCAACCACTCGGAGAGCACAGTCCTAACCTGGAGTTAGGCCGGCACAGTGAGGCCAGCAAAGTTTGGCCAGCACAAGGGCCACCGTAAAGTGTGTTTGGACCACTCTCGGAGTCAGCGGGGATGGCACATGTCTGTGTGCTGGTGTCTTCTGACGCAGAGAGTGGTCTAAACATGCTTTACGGTGGCCCTTGTGTTGGCCAAACTTTGCTGGCCTCACTGTGCCAGCCTAACAGCGCAATCCTGCCCCTTGCGTAGCGTCGATGCAACGTCATTGCTTCAACACTACATCACTAGCACTGATGCACCCCCGCATCGGCACTAGAGCTGCCAACAGCGAGCCTCTCCCGCATCCCAGGCCGGCTTTGGCTGGCGCAGGGGAGGTGCATCGCGGGCGCACCAAGGCCGGCGCTGCAGGCAGCGCAATTCTCAATGCGTTAGCGCCAACACAACAACGTTGTGTCATTGCTACGGGCAGCCGGGGATTGCGCCGACCGAGCGGTCCAAACATACTTTACGATGTCCCTTGTGCCGGCCAAACTTTGCTGGCCTAACTGTGCCGGCCTAACTCCAGGTTAGGATTCCGCTCTAAAACAGTTATTACAAAGACCGGTCTCCAGCACTCTGTTGATCGACAGAAACTAAGCCCGGTAATGCTGCTCCTGCAGTGTCTCACCACTTGTGGAACTGGAGAGCACTGAGCAGCATTATCTCTAGGCTGTAGAGGCAGCTGTTCCGTCAGTCTGTTCAGCAATGGCATTCCTATTGTGCGCGACAGTAATAGAAGGCTGAAGAAGACGCCTCCGCAATGGCACAGAAAGCCCCCAACACATAATGGAGGAAGGTCCCTCTGGCTTATCTCCTCCGATTTCCCCTCAGCCCTGCACAAAGGAAGCCTCCCGATGAAAGCAGGAGGCCCGCTGCATGTTTAATCGCTCTCAAAGCCCTTCTCTGGGACGGCTTTTCAGCGACAGCTTTTCCAAGAGCGACAGCTGGCGTCCTGCACGGCGCAGGCATTAAAACATTTAAAAGCCCCCCAGCAGAGAGGACCCTGACCTCGGCCGCCTTCAGCGCCGGCTTGTCATCAGGAGGAAGGGCAGGGCTCGGGTGACTCGAGAAAGAGGATCCGCACCCTTTTCAACAAGACATGCGATTCAGCGGTCACAATAGCCGGGATGAAGAAGAGAGCCCAGGGTGAGGGGTGGCGGGAGGAACCGTAGCGGGCCTGCCGCACGTCCCAGTCCGGGTCATTACCTTCAAATGGATGAGAACCTCAACAGCCGAGGGCCTACACAACCTTCTCCCACACAAGCCTGTCCTCCTCTGAGGCCAGCGGAGAAGGCCCTCCTGTGAAGGCGCCGTTGGCGGGGGTCACACAAGGGGCAGTGGCGAACCTACGATTATGTGGCGGGGGGGGAGCTCTGGCCGCGGTGCTCCGGGAGCGGTAGGAGGGCAGCCACGAGGCGGCTCATCTCTCAACGAGGCAAGTGGTTTTGGCCAGTGGTGTCATTCAAATGATTTAGGAACAGGAACTCACTTTTGATTGGCACTTGTCGGGAACCCGGAACCAGCCACGGAGCCCGTTAGGATCTGGAACGCCTGTTCTGGTCCGTTCCCCCTAAATGACATCACTGGTTTTGGCCCGCCTGCCCTCCTTTGCCAGCTCCAAAATGGAGCCTGGCCTGGCGTGGGGGCGGAGCAGAGCAGCTCACAGGGGTGCGGAAACGACGGAGGGGGCGGGCCTTCTCTGTCCCTGCGTAGCCTATTGGCTGGGTCCACAACTGACAAGGGGGCCCTTCTCTGCTGCTGCACCGAGTCCTCCGAACCGCTTGCAGCGAGACACTAAGCCATTTGGCATCTGGGGGGGCCGTAAATTTTTGGCACTCCTCCCTGACAAAATTATTTTCAGCAATAGTCATGACATGAAATGAGTAATAATGGCTAGAGAGGGTGTGTGTGTGTGTGTGTGTGTGTGTGTGTGTGTGTGTGTACACTGACTTCGTACATTTGCATTTGTATTTTTATACATAACTAGCTGTTTGTGACCCGGCGTTGCCCGGGGGCAGACATTATCCCCAGGCTCTATTAGGAGGAGGAATGAGTTTGTTCTGCAGTGCACCCCCACCTCTGGGGGCGTAAGGGGGGCCCTACCCCCACAGTAGATCTGTCCAGATCGTAAGGAATAAGTGCACCACGTGTGGTGAACATCGTTCCAGGCGTTCCAGAGTAATGGTGGAACATACACACAAATATACAAACCTCCCTCAAACGTATGACATAGTGAGATCCATAGATAGACATATAGAACTCGTCCCTGAAATAACACAGTATTGCTGACGTGGAACCCAAAACGCACACTATCACTGTGAAATGAATGAGGAAACAGGGACACCCTAACCTAAGAGAGCAATATGAAGGTCCCACTTACTGTCTGCAGGCCCTGTTGCAGGATAGCCCTGACGTATGAGAAACAGGCAGAGGTGGCCTGTTAGCTCCCTGGACATAGGCCCCTCTCAGATCCGATTGGGTGCTGGAAGTCTCTGGATCCTGCTCTTTCCACCCTGGGCCAGTCAGGCAATGCAGGCAAAGCATTTAGTTTCGCTTTCTGTTCTGCCTCTGTCTGGTAGCTGAGCTGCTGCAGAATCGTCTGTGACCATAGGGTGGCAGCAGACCTGTAGCCCAATGCAATCCCCTTGGTTCCTGACGATCCGGGCCCCCTCCCTGAAAAACGGGGGGCTGTAGAGGGGTCTGACCCCCGCAGTGATTCCTTCCAGGCTGCAAGGTACGTGTGTGCCAAGTTTCGTGGCCGTGGGTCAAGGGACGGAGACGTGTATAAGGAACATACATACACACACACACACGTCCGTTTTTATATATATAGATTTTGTGACTTCATAGATATAATTATACCAATAAACATGCTTCTCTTATGGGAAGGGGGTTGCAGCCAGCGCTAAATTATTATTATTTACCTATGTCACACAACGGCAACTCACACTAGCCAAATCGTGCCATCCCCGCTGCCATCTTGGGCAACCTCTCAGACACCTCCCTGCAGCCTGGAACCTGGGGCCACCCCCCACCCCCGGCCACCCTCTTCGTAGGAGGGGTTCTGGTGGAGTGTTAGCACATGTCTGCTGGCCGCCCACGGAACAGGCCCTGCCCTCAACAGCCCATTGGGTGCTTCCCATATCAATCAGCATGGAGCTTTCAAGGGTTGGTTTGGCCAAGGGGGAGGGTCTCTGATGGGCACAGGTCCTTGGTTAATGCCCAACCTGATAAGCCCAGGCAGTATCCCTGCCAGTTTGTAGCTACAGATGGTGCTGGTATGGCAGGTGCTACAATGCGCCGTGCAAGAGGCCCCTCCCACTTTGCCATCAGAGCCATTCTGAGCAGCGACAGCAATGCATTGGTGTCGCTGCTCAGAACGGCTCCGATGGTGAAGGCCACTTACGTGATGCCTTGTGGCACCTGCCCTACTTACACCACAATCCTTTGTAGTTACACTACTGGATACAACCAGAACACAATCATAACCTGGAGTTAGGCTGGTACAATTAGGCCAGCAAGGGCCACTATAAAGCGCATTTGGACCACTCTCGGAGTCAGGGAGGATGGCGCACGCCTGTGTGCTGGCCTCTCTGACTCCAAGAGTGGTCCAAACATGCTTTATGGTGGCTCTTGTGCTGGCCTGACTGTGCCGACCTAACTCCAGGTAAGGATTGCGCCTCCAGTGAGATGAAATTGGAGGAATGCAGATTTTGGCAGAATCCTCATCCCTGCCGGAAGCCTGATCTGCCTGCTATTTAGGAAAAAGAAGGAACAGAGGAAAGAGCCTCAAATGCTAAGCACATGGTAAACACCTCATCTAGTATGACCCTACATCCTTCTGACAGAATGGCCTACATGGCTCAATCATTTTTAAAAGTTAAATTCCCAGATGAACGAGACCCGGAGAAGCCTGTCGGCGCCCTCCGAATCCATCTCTCACCTTGCAGGTGGCGACTTCTGCTTAATGTTCTTCTCAAGGTCTTCGGTCAAACTGACCCCCGTGACTTTGGCAGGAGAAATCGGCTGGCGAGAGAGGAGGCGCTTCATTGGAAGATTTTCTGCACAAGAAGAGAGCGGAGGTTTGGTGAGTCTTCCACATGGCAGCTGCAAGTGGGCAGGGCAGGGCCATGAACTGTAACTGTGGACACAGAATCTAAGGGTAGAAACTGAACAGAGGAAGTCGTCTGTGCTGAGCCAATAGTCCACCTAGCTCAGCATTGAGCGCTGCGAGAGTTAGAACGGCTAAAAGGAAATACTTTTTTACCCAGTGGGTAATTAATCTGTGGAACTCCTTGCCACAGGAGGTGGTGATGGCCTGAATGCCTTTGAAAGGGGATTGGACAGATTTCTGGAGGAAAAGTCCATCATGGGCTATAGGCCATGATGGGTTGCGCAACCTCCTTACGTTAGTAGTAGGCTACTTCAGAATGCCAGATGCAGGGGAGTGGCAACAGGATGCAGGCAGCCTGTTGTCTCACGTGCTTCCTGAGGCATCTGGTGGGCCACTGTGATATACAGGAAGCTGGACTAGATGGACCTTGGCCTGATCCAGTGGGGCTGTTCCTATATTCTTATGGCCTTTCTAACTGGACAGTGGCTCTACAGAGCTTCGGGCAAGGGTCGGAAGGGCTTAAACTCCATGCCCCATTCTCCTTCCCTCGCCACCCATCCCAACCTTTTCATTTTGCCTAGCATCTGTCCAGCCTGAAGAAGGCTTCTGAAGAACTCGAAAGCAAAGCTGACTGTAGCCGTCTGCAGACATTCCGGTCCAGTGTAGAAGCATTGCGTGCTTGCAGGAAAAGAGTAGCAGGTTCAGTGGCATAGCGAAGGTGGGACCACAGGGGTACATTGCCCTCCATACCACACCTTGAGGGGGTGTCAGAAGCCTCCTAGAGACCTGAGAAAGGCACTTCCAATTTTCACCAAAAATGCCTTTCAGAGGCCTCCAGAAGGCCAGGGTGTGTGTATGGGGGCATGGGGAATGTTAAAAAAGTATTTGACCCAGTAGCCAGATTCCCCAGCTATGCCACTGAGCAGGCATGTGTCAATAGGCCCTCCTTGTGCCCAGAGGAGGATCTACAGGGAGGGTGGAGCTCTAGGTTTTGCAAGGAGCCTTACACTGTCATGTAAATCCCTCCTCTCCCTTGCTGCTGTAGCCAGTACGCAACGCCAAGATGTTGCTGTTCCCTGTGAGGACTGGCTAAAACGGTGCAGGAGAGGAGTGATTTCCACTGCAAGGTCAGGCTTCTTGCAAAACTTAGAGCTCTGCCCTCCCTTAGATCTGCCTCTGCTTGTGCCAACCGCAACTACAGCATTTGCAGTGGCAGACCTGAGGAGGGCAAGAGGCAAATGCCCTCAGCGCTGGCCTGGGGGGCAGGGACACCAGTCGCCCCCCGTCACCACCAAGCAAAGCCACCACCGCCCTCCACTACACAGAGGAATCCTGCACGTTAGAAGCTGCGTTCGAAACCTCCAATGGACAGAGGAATCTCCCACCCCCGTAACCTTGCAGTGAGAGGCAGCTTCGCAGTGTTAGAAGCAGCGCAACCTTTCAGGAGTGCGATACTCCGCCTTCTGGAGGGTCCCAGTGGGAGTGACTGCAGTGACGCAATGACATCACCATTCTTCCTTGCAGGATGCATGGGGCTAGCCCTCAGGATTGGCTCTGAGCATCTGCCTGCAGCAATAATTGCTGTACACTGGGAGAGATAAGACCATAAGAAGAGGCCCACTGGATCAGGCCGAAGGGCCATCTAGTCCAGTTTCCTGTATCTCACAGTGGCCCACCAGGTGCCTAAGGGAGTTCAGTAGACAACAAGAGACTTGAATCCTGTGGCCACTCCTTTGCAATTAATATTCTGAGGTAAATTCTGAGGTAAACACACTGGTGGCCAGTCAAGGTTCTCCACGGCATTTCTCTTTGACAGCCACCAGAACCAGACGCTCCTCTTCAGACATGTACTCATAGGAACATAGGAACAGCCCCGCTGGATCTGGCCGAGGCCCATCTAGTCCAGCTTCCTGTCTCTCACAGTGGTCCACCAGGTGCCTAAGGGAGCTCAGTAGACAACAAGATGCCTGCATCCTGTTGCTACTCGCTTGCATCTGGCATTCTGAAGTAGCCCACTACCAATGTAAGGAGGTTGCACCACCCATCATGGCCTACAGCCTACAATGGACTTTTCCTCCAGAAATCTGTCCAGTCCTATTTTAAAGGTATCCAGGCCAGATGCCATCACCACCTCCTGTGGCAAGGAGTTCCATAGCTTAATTGCCCACTGGGTATTTCCTTTTATCTGTTTTAACTCTCCCAACACTCAACTTCCGTGGATGCCCCCTGGTTCTGGTATTGTGAGAGAGGCAAAAGAACATCCCTGAGAGTGAGACCATCAAGAGAGATGCTCCCCGCGATCTGGAAAGCCAGCCAGGCTTAGAAGCATGTCAGCATGGAGCTGGGGTTGGCAGGGCACTCTCATTTCTCCCCCCAACCCAGCTGTGGTTCCAGTCTGAATTGCATGACCTGCAGAGGGCTCAGTCTGCCATGTTTGCATTGGTCCCAGCAAAACAAAACAAAAAAATGGCCCAACTGTGGCGTTTGAAAAATGGTTTGGCTACTCAACCTTTCCTGCTGCTCAGTCTTTCTGACGGCTCCTTTTCCTTGCTGGGCGCGTCCCCTTCTTCAGGGATGGTTTCCATTTCCTTCACCTCAATCCTAAAGAAAACCAAATCAATGGGACTCGACGGCCCTTTCCACAGCCTACAATCATAACCTTTTCAGGTCCCCGGCACAGGCTGGACTTGTGCACGTGATGCTTCAAATCCGCACATGGCTTTCAGGGGAAGCTGTTTTCTCTACTGTAAACAGCATGCAGGAGGAGCACAGTTGGGGTTCTCTAGGCAAAGCTCCAAAGACACCCCCCCCCACTGTTTCTTGCTGGTGCCCCCACAACTCCCAGTATGCTTGTTCTTTTTTAAAGAAGAAAAACAGGCCGACTCAGATGCCCTTCATAACATGCATTTGGCCCTCAGCAACCAATGGTCTCCCTACTGCTGTTATTGTTAAACAATACGAAGTCAGAAAGCCATGAAGTCTATAGCTAATCACTCAGAGATCTATCAAGAGATCCTGATCCACCTTCTTCCAGCTCTGAAATACCTTACGTATTTGCGGGAGGGAAGAGAGAGGGTGAACGGGAGAAGTGAATGTACCCCTGCTAACTGGGCAAGAGGCACTTTTTCCAGTGGTGTTCCTCTTATATTTAGCAGCGGGAGAGTAATTGTCCCTCTTTACCCCTGCGCAGGCTTTCTAGTGGTTGTTGCTGGCAGTCTGCCTTTTTAGATTGTGAGCCCTTTTGGGACAGGGAGCCATTTAACTTGATTATTACTATTTGCCTGTAAACCGCTTTGTGAACTTCGTGTTGAAAAGTGGTATATAAGTACCTGTTGATTGATTGATTGATTGATTGATTGATTGATTGATTGATTGATTGATTGATTGATTGATTGATTG
>JAJKFI010000017.1:8091620-8269867 GCA_029204185.1 Lerista edwardsae | reverse complement strand
GCTGCCGCTCACCCGGAAGACACGCCCAGCGTACCGGTAGGCTGACACGTCTGCTCTAGTCCATTGGTCTTCAGTCTTTTTCATTCCTGTAAGTGGCCGCAACCCCACAACTGAGGCTTCGTGACCCCATTGGGGTTCCAACCCCAAGCCTGAAGAACTCTACTGTAGTGCAAAGCACACAGAGCGGGAGGCAAGCGTTTCTTATTGCGCTGACTTCAAGGCAATGGATACTGTACCTTCACAGTACGGTCAATAAATGGCAAACAGTGGTTGTCTTGACCATCATACAGCATCTCCAACAAAAACTGAACTATGCATTAGTAAATTGTTCCAAGGTCCATTTTTGGTAGTTTTAATTACAGGTTGATTATCCACACTGCTTGGGACAGGAAAGTGTCTAGATTTTGGATTTTTTCTGGATTTCAAAATAATTGCATCACTATAATGGGAACTGCTTCCTCTTGTTCTTCTCGGTGTCTTGGGTGTCTCGGTGTCATTTGGGTGTCTTGACATTTTCAACCATGTCTGTATAGACACACACCGCAGAGCAGAAAATAGAACTTACAGTCTGTACGTGGGAATGAGCACAAGACCTTCTTCCTATAGGAAGTTTTAAAAAAGGCTTTTACTTTCTGTAGAAAGTTAAAAAAAAAGATGTCTGCATTTCAGAATAGTTGGGATTTTGGATGTCCAGATAAGATATAATCTGCCTGTGTTGTAACTGGACAATGTTGCAATTCTCCACACAAAATGTTATCTGACAGACAACAGCAGCCATAGTTTACCATGTTATTGAAGGTATCCTGAGCGCTATGTAGCCATGCATTGTCTTGCATCTGATAAGCATACCTATATAATAAACTAAGGGCGCAATATGTGGGACGTGGTGGCGCTGCGGATTAAACCGCTGAGCTGAGCTTGTTGACCGGAAGGTTGGCAGTTCAAGACCACACAATGGAATGAGCTCCCGTTGCTTGTCCCAGCTCCTGCCAACCTAGCAGTTCCAAATCACCTAAAAATGCGAGTAGATAAATAGGTACCGGCAGCTTCTGCTGGCACTGCAGTGTCTACGCAAGCTGCTTGTGTCAATGCTGCTGCTGCAGTGTTGGCGCACATGTGCTTTACGGTACGTGGGCAACAGTGTTGGCCCAGCGCAAGCCGCTTCAGCTGTAAGAATTATAGTTATCATATTCGCAGCAGAGGTCTTTTAATAATTCAAGCAAAGGCTCGACAGACATGCACTGAAGATGCAGTAGAAGAATTTCCTGCTATAGACAGGGGGGTGGACTAGATCACCTTGTGGGTCACTTCCTAACCCTAACCCTTCCAAAACTATGGTTGTTATACGGTATACCAAGACAACATCTAGGCCCAGAAGGAAATGGCAGACTTACATTGGAAAGAGCTTTCAGCAGATTCCCACTCCCATCCATGGTTTGAAGGAACTCTTTGAAAAACTTCATTTTCACCTTGCTGTCCCGAATAACGAGGACTCCAATCCCCTTGAACGTGAACTCGACGGTTTGCTTGGTGGCAATGGACCGTGAGAAGGACAAGAGGGTCTCCCGGATACATCCTTCCACAGTCTCCCTGTTAAAGGGGCCCTCCAGGGATAATACAATGAAATTCAGCTTAACAATTGGAATATCACCTAGAGGAGGGTGATGGGGAAAAAAGCGGGGTAGGAAGGGAAATGGTTTGTACAAGAAGCAACACCACATGAATACATTCTTGGAACACTAAGGGAGGGGGCTACGGCTCAAGGCCCGAGGAAATGCCAAATTTGCATTCAGAAGGCCCCAAGTCAGGGTGACTGGGTACAATGGAGGACAGAATGCTATACCATTAGCCGTTGCATGGAAGAGGGAATTTTGGCAGGTGCAGTTTTTGAAACCCTTCCATGTTGAGCTGCACCTGCCAAAATTATCTCTTCTATGCAACGGTTAACGGTATCGCACTCTGTCCTCCATTGTATCTGGTCACCCTGCCCTATATCAATCCCAGGTCTCCCCAGGTAGGGACGAGAGAAATTCCTGCCTGAAACCCTGGAGAGTTGTTGCTAGTCAGTGTTAACAATACTGAGCTGGGTGAACCAAGTGCTTGACTCAGTAAAAGGCAGCTTCATATGTTCTAAAGTCTCACAAAACAGTCCTGACCAGAGCCGGAACAGCCAGGCCACAATGGCCTGCGTTGTATCCATAAGAACATAAGAAGTGCCCCGCTGGATCAGGCCAAGGCCCATCTAGTCCAGCTTCATCTATCTCACAATAGCCCAGCAGATGCCTCAGGGAGCACACGGGACAACAAGATGCCTCCATCCTGTGGCCACTCCCTTATATTTGGCATTCTGAGGTAAATTTCTGAGATAAAATTCTGAGGTAAACATGAGGTAAATTAAACAGAATTTGCTATCTTGTCTGTGGGGAGGGAGCTGTAATAACTCACAACCCAATCTGGGCCTTAAGAACATACGAACAGCCTTGCTGGATCAGGCCAAAAGCCCATCCTGTCCAGCTTCCTGTATCCCACAGTGGCCCACCAGATGCCTCAGGGAGCACACAAGACAGCAAGATGCCTGCATCCTGTTGCCTCTCCCTTGCACCTGACATTCTGAGATAAATCCTGAGGTAAACACTCTGGTGGCTAGTCAAGATTCTCCACAACATTTTTCTTTGGCAGTGACCAGAACCAGATGCTCCTTTTCCCACATGTACTCAAAGGAACATAGGAATAGTCCCACTGGATCAGGCCAAGGGCCCATCTGGTCCAGCTTCCCGTATCTCACAATAGCCCACCAGATGCCTCAGCGAGCACACAAGACAACTAGATATATGCATCTCTTTGCCATTCTCATGCATCTGGCATTCAAAAGAACCTGCTTCCAAAAGCCTACCTCTCCCCAGCACCTCCAATGCAGGGTAGGACGCTGCTGGAGATCACCTCGAGGCAAGGAGATTTTTCCCTCCTTGCCCCGTGTAACACGCCAGCCTGCCCTATGGCGCTACTCAGATCTGTGCCAACAATTTAGCTGGCTTAAATCAGAGCAGCCCATATTGGAAATGGGGGTTAGGATATGGCGTTCTCTGCCACCACTGATCCCAGGCCTGATCCTCCTCCTCGTTTGGCCCTTCCCCCACTCAGAAACGCCTCATCCCCACCCCAGAATGCCCTCCTGCCACCCCTCCAACCCCCTGCATTGCCCACCACAATCCAACCTGTGTTAGCTGGCACAGCTGTGGTATCAAGGAGCAGCTGGCCAGGGCACCTGCTGGTGCTGCCAGCTCTCGAGTCGACACAAACATGCATTGCAGCATGGTTGCGACACTCAAGAGCTGGCACAGGGGGGGCTGCATTGGCTCAAGTCCATGTTAGGGTCTGGCTGTCACTCACACATACAGCCAGACCTCATTATCCGCTAAGGTTAGTTTCCTGGAAATCTTCGCCGATAGCAAATTGGCAGATAACAAACCATTGATCCTATGGGATCAATGAGGTTAGGTGCAAAGGGTACCTTCTCTGCCATCAGAACAATCCAGTAGAGAGCCTCAGGAAGTCAGCAGAGTGCAGCAGGAAGTGCCAAAAGTTCTCTGAATGCTGCAGAGCCCTTCCAGAGGCTTCAGAATGGCACCTGCGACCAGCAGGGACCCCTTAAACATGGCCAGTGGATGCATTTTAAAGGGATCAGTGCTGGTTACAGGTGACATGTTGAAGGTCCCTGCAGCCTTTGGAATGTCTCTGCATAGTGAATAATGAGGCACAGATAACGTGGAAAGTTGCAGTTCTGCCCTTCACAAGTAAGCAAATTCGCAGATAGAGAGGACTGAGATTATCTAACATCTGAGCTCCAGGACATGGTCGGAAAATATACTCTGCAGTTGCTTTGCTAAGCAGAGTGAAAGCAAAGGCCTGGGTGAAAGCCCTTCTTACAACACCCAATTTGGCTCAATTTGCCAACAACCAGTCCCTGCTTCACCTCCTTGGTCTGCTACTTCCACAACTCTGCTGAGATCCTTAGTACTCCTACATCACAGCCCTTCTCTCTCTCTCTCTCTCTCTCTCTCTCTCTCTCTCTCTCTCTCTCTCGGCATTGCATTTACTGCTCAAAGATCTGCTTGCACGGAGCAAAGTGTACACAGCACACATGTCACAAGGCAAAACACATACTGCAACTAGATTTCCTACCAGGAGTGAATATTTTGGTATACTTCAGCCCATGAATCTGTGCGAGTTTCTCAGACAGAAGAAACACGGGCCTTGTTACAAACTTGTTACTGCCAACTTCAAGCTTCTGTCTTAAGAAGGAGAAGGTCCCCAGTCCTGGTATCAAGACACCCTGAAAAAGAAGCAATTGCAAGCATATTGTTGTGTAATGATTAAGGAGAGGAGCAGCCACAAACTTGTCAACCCAGACATGAACTCATTCAGTAGTGGCAAGCAAGCCATCGCCTGCCACATTTTTAATAAGCAGGTAAAAACAGGGGTCTACCTTAAAGGGTTGTTGTAAGGATTAATGGGATAAATGGCAAAAGGTTTGCAAGGGGCATTCCAAAATATATGTGCAATTTGGATTTTCCTGCCTGCTCATTTAAAGAAAAACATATGTACACTCTGGGTCCTTTCACAGGCCAGGATGGAAAAGTATCTGAATCGTTCATCATTCAGTCCCACCTTATTCAAGGAGAGTTGCTTTTCAACAAATTCGGAAACTGTACCCCAAATACTAATGATTTCTGAAAAAGAAAATACAGATTTGTCATGGATTAATCATAAAACACCCTAGTCCTGTAAAGAAATTAGACTACTGTATTTGCAAAAGCGCCACATTGTCAGATCACCTGTGAGACATGCATCAGTTCTGTTCTGCAAGTTTGCCCAGAAGACAGAACATATGAAATTGAAAGAGCCTGGCCGTTCTTGAACCAGCACTTTTTCACCTGTGCAAAAGTGCAAAAGCACCCCAAAAGACAGGCTGAGCTGGTGCAGAAGCACCCACCAATGCGGCCATCTGTAATTTGACATCCATAACTCAGAGACCCAGCGGCATACGCAAATGGCCAATTCATTCTCCCAGCAATGGATGGGAACGATCTCAATATCAATTTGAATTTAATTTACAGACTCCATGTTTTACTGTGGAAACATTAGAGAATATTGCACTAGATCAGTGATGGTGAACCTATGTCAAAGATGACATGCCATGACATTTGGGTGACACACCAGTGTTCGCCAACACCCAACAACAACTGAGGGTTTTTTCTACTTGGATTTCATTTTCGTAATGATTTGACATTTATACAATGCACAGCCTCACACATGATTGGACTGTCAGTCAATCAGTCATCCTTTATTGGCATAAGTAACAAATACAAACCCCATATATAAAATAGCAATTGAACTATATTTATTTTAAAAAATAAATGAATATGTAAATGAATGTGCATTTTTGACACAGCGAGCCCAAAAGGTTCACCATCACTACACTAGACAGATATTGGAAAGTTATGACAGCTCCAAAGTCCTAGTGGAATATTCTCTCACAGTGGTCAATCTGATGAATCTGGAAAGCCCATAAAAGCAAAACACAAAGGCAACTGCTTTCCCCTGCTGTTTTCCCCTGCGTGAGCATTTTATGTCTAAATTTGGTGTGTATTTCTGTGTATATTTTGTCCATTTTCTTACATGGAAGCCAGCTGGGAAGTCAGTCTGTTGTTCAGAGCTGAGATTCCATTGCTCACGGCTTGTTGTAGTTCAGTCACTAAATCGTGTCCGACTCTTTGCAACCCCATGGACCACAGCACGCCAGCCGTCTCTGTCGTCCATGGCTTAGAGAAGTGGAAATGCAACTCCTTGCCACAGGAGGGGGTGATGGCATCTGGCCTGGCTGGCTGCCTTTAAAAGGGGATTGGACCAATTTCTAGAGGAAAAGTCCTTTGTAGGCTACAGGCCATGATAGGTGGTGTAACCTCCTTAGGTTAGAAGTAGGCTACTTCAGAATGCCAGGTGCAAGGGAGTGGCAACAGGATGCAGGCATCTTGTTGTCTTGTGTGCTCCCTGAGGCACCTGGTGGGCCACTGTAAGATACAGGAAGCTGAGTTAGATGGGCCTTTGGCCTGATCCAGTAGGGCTCTTCGTATGTTCTTGTTATGCTCTTATGGGGTTCAAAGCAGCCCAGACCAGTCAAACTGGCTGATCAAGTTTCAGGAAGCTGGTACTCCTCCAGGCAGAGACCAGGTAACAGGTGACATCATCACAGCTAAGGCTCCTAAGCAGAAGAAGTCAACCTTTTGTTCCAGCAGCCTGAGAACCTCGCTCAGTTTGCTCTTGGGAAGAGCTGGTGGTTCCATCGCCAAAGGTACAAACAGAAGGAACAGCAAGTAGTCAGGAACCGTAAGATATTATTTAGTGTTTCATCTGTTTTTAATCTGTGCTCTACACGCTCTTTTATTTGTTCCTGGTAAAATGGAATTAAACCATGCATGCATGAATGAGATTCCTCAGCGCCATCTGCTGATGACCAGTATGATTGCAGAATTAACCCTTTTTACCAAAGTCAATTCTTTTTACTTTTTTCTCTTGTTCATTTGATTTTGTTGTTTTTCTTTTTTTAGCATTTTAATAAGCTTTTTGCATACTATTCTGAGTCTACCTTGCTCTGGGGAAAAAAATCAGTGGATTGTCACATCCCCTCACTCTGCATGGAGCTCTTGTGGGAATGATTTTGCTGGGAATGATATTGTGGGAATGAGACCCCCAAGATTCTGTCCAGGGAATCTGTATGGCTAACCTGATCTCCTGGGCTGGTTGCAGCAGATTCAAACTACCAAGACTTTTCCCCAGTAAACTGTGGGTCCAAACAACAGGAAAAGAGGGGAATAGGAAGGAAATGAGCGCCAAACACTAGCTGCTATTGCCCTGGATCAGAATGTAATTGCAGCGGGTAATTAAGCTATGGAACTCTTTGCCACAGGAGGTGGTGATGGCATCTGGCCTGGATGCCTTTAAGAGGGGATTGGACGGATTTCAGGAAGAAAAGTCCATCGTGGGCTATAGGTAATGATGGATTGTGCAACCTCCTTACATCAGTAGTAGGCTACTTCAGAGTACTGGGTGCAAGGGAGTGGCAACAGGAAGCAAGCATCTTGTTGTCTCGTGCCTCCCTGGGGCACCTGGTGGGCCGCTGTGAGATACAGATAGCTGGACTAGATGGGCCTTTGGCCTGATCCAGCAGGGCTCTTCTTATGTTCTGGACCCTAAGAGAAGCCAATCCAGCATGGCTTTAACATCTACATGGTGCTATTGCTCCCTCCCTTCAGCTCCTTCCTGCAAAACCCCACTGATTCCATGCAACCTTAGTTTAATTCCATAGCCCCCCAACTATCCACAAGACCACAAAAGTTTATTTGCCCACTTTCAACTCTTGCCACCCAGGCCAGTGGTGGAGCAGCACAGTAAATACTGCAGGCAGCGCCCATCGGAGTGGAGGGCTTTTACATTGGCGTGCTGCAATGTAATGCCATCCAACGACCTACTTGGTAGGGTTAGAAGCATTCCTTGGGAAGAACGCCTATGTAACTGCAAATCGGGTGAAGTAGAATCCCTTACACACATGATGCAGCGCGGCACCAGGTACCAGGAGTTAAGACAACAATATCTTGTCCCATTGCTCCGAACTAAAACAGGGTAGCCAGAGAATGTTATCATTCAATTTCTGTTGGAGGGTGATAATGAGCACATAACTCTCCCAGTGGCGCCGTTTATAAATCTGACCACTCTGAAACGCTCCAAGTTGCTGCTACTTAGTATTGAGGAGTCCTGAGTGTAATGAGATTGGCTGTCTGTTTTGTTCTGCCTTGGTTTTTTTCCTTTTCTATATTGAAGGATATATATAAAACATCCTTCAATATAAGTTTACTGTTTGTATGATACAGTAAACATAAGTTACTGTTTGTATGATACTGCTGTGTGTGTTCACTAATTTGTGCATGCCAATAAAGATCTGCAATGCATAATGCACACTGCAGGCACCGCAATGCGCCGTGTTAACAGCCCCTCCCCCTTGCCACTGGAGCCATTCTGGGCAGCAATGGCAATATGCAGGTGCTCAGTGAATGGTGAACACCTGCACATTGCCATTGCTGCCTGGAATGGCTCTGACGGCAAGTGGGAGGGGCCACTAACAAGGCATATTGCAGCACCTGCAATACTTATCATGCTGCTGCCCCTCTCATAACTACGCCACTCACCCAGGCCTCTCCTCTTTTTCCCTTGCCTCTGTCATCTCCACTTAGGGCAGGAGGCATCTAGACAAAACCACCAGGACAGACCAAAGGTACCATTTAACCCAGCACCCTGCTTTCAGCCATGTCAGCCAGATCTTTTCCAGAAAACCCACACGCAGTAGTCTACATCCTCACCCTGTCATGTGCCAATTGCCGCAGCAATTAGTATTCAGCGGCACGTTCCTTTCTGCAGGTTTATCCAACCCCCCTTAAAGCCATTTCAGAGCGCGACTTTTGCCTTATCGCACAGCAGCAAACTCTGCGCATGAATTATACATGGCGCCAAGACAGATTTTCTTTCCCCCGTCCTGAATCTCAAGCCAATCCATTTCATGATTGGGTGCCTCTGAATTCTGGTGTTGGGGGAGACGGAGACTCTGCGAAGGATCGTATACACTGAAAGTGCTAAACTGAATAGACACACGTACTATGGGTTATTCGGTCAGAGCTCATCTAGCCCTGTAAGAGAAGGGCCCATGGGGTACTTACCCTCTGAAGTGAGCTTGGGGAGTGTTAGAAAGACCCGCTTGCCATTTTCTAGCAGTGCCGCGTGGATGGTGTCCAGCATTTTCACATTCTCCCCTCTGCCTAGACCAAAGCAAAGAGCAAGTCGAAAGCCAGGTAGACTGGGCTGATTCTTGGAGGCTTCTCCTCCTGTCAGTCACATGCCTTCTTCCTGCACCCGCCTTCCCGTTTGCCCCCTTTGCTCACTGGACTTTCAGACACAGCCTTGAGGGACTCTCCCCCATGCCCTTCTCCCTCCCTTTCCTCCTCATCAATGCAATGGGAAAAGGGAACCCACTCCAGCAGCGCAGGGGAATTCGCAGCAGGGGCGGGGCCATGTGGGCATGGGGCGGGGCCGTCTCTAGGACGCGAGTCTCATTCATTGTTGCCAAGGGAGGCATCACAATGGAAGCTCCCGCCTCGCTTTGCTGCAATTGCCCGCAGGCTCTTTCATTCTCTGGGCGTGCGAGAGGACAAAAAGAGGTGGGTGATTGGCAGGGCGGACAGCCAATGAGGCGTCAGGGAGGAGCTCCTTTGCAGCTCGCAGTTCTGGCCCGGGAGTCAGCCCCATTCAGCCACGTGGGCGCAACGAGGCAGACACGACTCTCATTCATTACGCTCGTCTCAGTTCACAATCATGCAATAAATCGCGTGCTAAAATAATAGCAACCAAAGGCAGAGCGTTGTAGCTGCATCTGTCACACGACGTTTTCTGGGAACTTAAAAGGCATCAGAAGCTTTGCTGGCCTAATATAAAGCTCAGTTCAGCAGACGCAGAAAGAGGCTGCGTATGGGACTACTAAGAAACCGTGGAGATTTTGGTGTGGGTGGGAATGTTGACTTAATAAAGGCAGAGATAGAATTGAAATAAGCAGGGAGTTTCTGGCAGAACAGTATCATTAACCTGGAAGTGATGTTGTAATCGTGACATCATTTTAACACTTTGTATAAGTGTACAAATTTATTTAAAGAATCCTCTTAATCCTCCTAGGCAGTTGCTGATCTGTATAAAAAATTGTCCAAATGCCCCAAAGGCTGCAATCCACACTTACCCCGGAGCAGTGGCGTCTCTACAGGGAGGGCAGAGCTCTAAGTTTTGCAAGGAGCCTTACCCTGTCATGTAAATCCCTCCTCTCCCTTGCTGCTGTAGCCAGTAAGCAACACCGAGATGTTGCTTTTCCCTGTGAGGATTGGCTAAAACGGTGCAGGAAAGGAGCAATTTCCACTGCAAGGTAAGGCTTCTTGCAAAACTTAGAGCTCTGCCCTCCCTGTAGAGACGCCACTGCCCAGGAGTAAGAAAATTTACTATCATTGTTAGAAGCCTATATAGTAGCCTGCTAACAGTACAGCTCTGTAACATTTCCCCAAATGCAGTCACATTCCCTCAAGTCTATTAAAAATAAAGTGCACATTATATTGTGGACCTGATTCAGCTTGAGAAACAGTGCTTTAGCAAATGAAGTAGTGATGGACATTGATTGAATTTTAGTTAATAAGCATTAGAGAAGACAAAAATATTCTCATGGAACTTGTTCAGGATTTTATTTCTTAAAGTGACAGCAAAACTTTGTAAAGAAGCCTTGGCATGATACGTCTTGTGGGGCAGGGTACAGGGTGCACCTGGAAGACTTATGGCCAGCTGGAAGTGCAAATGATAATCAATACTCTGGAATCCATTCTTGTCAAGCAGCCAGTTTGCAGATAGGTGATACACAGCAGGAAACAACAAGGCAAAAAATAAGCTAAATGGCTAAACTATCTGAGCTGTAACAGAACAGACAGGCACAGAGTATGGCTTAGAGCAGTGGCTCTCAAACATTTTAGCACCGGGACCCACTTTTTAGAATGACGATCGGTCCGGGACCCACCAGAAGAAATGTCATGGCCAGTAGTGCCGTCATTGTGACGCCAGAGCCTGCTGCTTTGCTGAGATTGCAGCAATGTTAGGTTATTTCTCAGTCATTTTCCAACAGCAAAGTGAATCATAAAAGGAAAAACCACCTATCTACAGCCTTGACACAAGCAAAACAACCACACAGCCCTTCCCTTTTCAAACATCCCATCTTCCCATATTTTCAATATGGCTGCTCTGCTTTGCGACCCATGTGAAATTGGCTCGTGACCCACTGGTTTGGGAACCACTGGCTTAGAGAGTGTACAGGTACTGCAGTGGCTCTGCCACAGCAATCCTCCCTACTTTGATTTCTACAGCCTCATTTGTATAAAGTATACATCTATCAATGGGACATCCCCTTATTGTCAGCAAATCCTTTATTGATGCAGGTTCCTGCTCTTGACAGCATGCCCAATGAAGGCCAGCGTTCCTTCCAAGACAGTTTCTGAGTCAAGGGAACCAGCAAAACAGAGTATAAAATGCAGAGTTCACTCACAAAGAGGAGGGCATGGGGTTGTAAGGCTTTGAGCTTGTCTACTAAAGAAATTGTATTGGTGATTACACCATGAAAAGTCATCCAAATTAACTGTATCTACAAGGAGAAGCTCACCCAAGAATAACCATTAATAAGGTATTTAAACGGGGCAAGCAGCTTCTGAAAAAAGTTTTATTTTGTGTGCAAACAGTGACAGACCCTAAAGCTTAAGAGAGTCAAATGGGGGAGCATTTATGTACGTTGAATACTGTAATAAGTTGTTCACATTGTTCAGCATTCTTAACTCTAGGGAAAACACAAGACGACTATTGCTTTTTAGAGCTTTAATGTTAAACACGGTACAAAAGCTTGGTTTTTTTGTCTGCTCGGAAGCCTGATTATTCCATCCAGATTTTCTTTCGTGGGTTCACATATCTGCCTCTGTTAAACGTGAGCACTGTTCAGAGCGTGCGTCAAAGAACTGGACTCTATGTTTTCCAGAAGAAAGGATTCTGAGCTAGTCGTCTCTGGAAATTCTCATACCTGGAAGAGAAAGTTCAGTTTGCATTATGTCATATAAAAGCCACATTATCTTTGGTGAGCTTGTGACAGGCTTTAGGGGAATTACAAATTTTAATGCAATGCAATGATCCTTCCCCCTCTTGCAAGCAGAGAGAGAATCCGCAGAGGGTTCTCATTTTGCCACTGATGAACATCCAACAAGCACGCCAAAGCTGTAATGAGAGCCATGCAACTCCTACCACTTAGCCACTGCAGATAATATAATCTCCTGCACCCAGGATCTATCCCACTTCAGGAGCCAATAGTTATGCAGTTCCCACCAACAGGAAGAGTGTATTGTGAGACTGGTAATGAGTACATTACTGTGGGTGTGTTCTTGTGTAACTGTGGGTGAGGCAACGAGGTTATGGGGAGCCTATTCATTTATTTAAAGGATTTGTACCCTGCCTTTTGCCCCAGTAAGGGGGACTCAAGAGGGCTTACGAAGTTAAATAAAAACGATATTAAAACAATGTCTTAAAAACAAACATTAAAATGCAACAACAACAACAAAAGCACAGAACCCAGGAGCACCAACATTAAAACCATTTCATTAAAAAAGGTGTTTTTTTAAATGAAAACAATTAAATGAAATTAATGAAAAGTATTTCATTGAAAAAATACAGGTGTGTTCCACTGAGCAGAGGCTGAAGGGGAAGAGGGCGAAGAGACCTCCATAAGAGCCCTGGGGACCGTCGGCCACAAACACAGGCTCTGAGCACAGGAGTGGAAGACTCGTGCCACTAGTCTATGAACTATAGCGACATGCCCCTATCTCTATGAATTAAATTCTCCACTACTCCATCGTGTTCAACTATTGCTTTCCACAGGGAAAATGCCATGGCTAGGCACTGTTCTCTGAGATTTGAACAGTAGGCCCTCAATCTGGGCCAGCTTTAAGCCAATGTGACCAATGTTGTCACATTGGGCCCTGCACTTTGGGGGCCCCTGCACCAGAGCAGTGAGCATATCGCCTGCTGCTGCCGCCAGGATCTCTACCGGCTGCAAGTCAATGGGGCAAGCCGAGCAGCTTTACCTCGGGCCCTCCCAACTTCCCCTACCTCCTAACCATCCGAAATGGGCCTCTTGGCAGTGATGTCATAATGTCACCATCAACTATTTCCAGGTACCATGCATGGCAACACAAATGCTTCTCTTGGTGAGTGGGGGCCCCCGTGAGGAGGGTCGGGGGGAATATGTGGGGATGCCCTGCTGCTCCTGGAGCCGGCCCTGCCCTCAAATACTTGCAGGCTCACCATCTGCAGATTCTAAAACCCACAGGTGGCCAGACTGCACCTCGGTGGGCCTCCAGGAACTGACTTTCAGTTCACAGTCCTAACAAGAATAATTGCAGCACCGCATGTGGGGGGTCGTGGAATGGATCGCCTACGTTATCCGTACTTATAAATCGTGCTTATAAATCTTGACTTCCGAAGTGTTCCAAGGTAATTGCAAAGCTATTTTAAATGGCCACAGTGTTAAAGCACAAATACAAAACCCCAGGTGAGAACAAGCTATACAAAACACCTTCAGAGCCGAGGCAAAAACTCTCCACCTACATCTTACCCCCTGGCTGACATGGTCTTCTCCTTACCATTTTAGAACTACGTTTGCAGGAATGAATGCTTCTGATGGGCTGGGTGTCATTTGGGCCTGAGTGACGGCGAAGGACGAAGCAAAGTTATAAAAATTGTCTACCATCTTTTGAGTGAACTGCAATACAAGAAGGGAGACAAAAACCACAACACATCAACACTGAGCCTGTGCATAATCCTCTCCATCAGTTTAAAAAACATTTCTCAATTATAGAATGCTAGAGAGGGAAGACATCCTGGAGAGCATCTAATCCAGAAGATTTAGTCGAGAGCGCAGAAGATTTAGTCGAGAGGGTTAATGCCTCCATTTGCCTGAAGATCAGAGCTGAAGATCTGAAAGTCGCCAGTTCGGGACAGCCGGAAGTCTGTGAGTGGCAGACCTCGTTAATTGCGACTGATTAACAGCTGAGCTGTCTCCAGCTGCCTTGTGTGAGGGGGAATTGTGCCAAAGTCAGCTGCTTCTCTGGTGGGAGCAGGGAAGCCACTTATCAGCCAGCAAGAAGACAAACGGGTGGCCAGAAAGAAGGACTAAATCCAGAAAGATCCATCTGTATGTGTGTAGTTTTTGAAAGATAGAACGTTTCTGTAAAAATTGTAAAAACCTTCGGGTTTCTGAATAAAGTCTGCCTATGTAAACCACCTTGAGTTATAGTCATCAGAGAAATCTGGTGACCTAAGAAAGGCGGTATATAAATCCAAGTATTAATCATCATCATCATCATCATCATCCAACCTCCAATCAGCGCAGGCAGTGACAGCATCCCCAACACACCAACCAGCCTCTGTTTGAAAGCCTCCAATGAGGAAGCATTAACAAATCCATGAGACAGACTGCTGTAGTGCTGAACAGCTTGTACAGTTAGGACATTCTTCCACAGATTCATCCTGAGGCTGTAATCTGGAGCTCAGTTTCAAATTAAGTTCTACTAAGACACGTAGATCCTTTTTGCACATACCTTTCCCCCTCCCCACATCCTGTACCTCTGATTTTGTTGCTCTTACATGCAGGCATTTACATTTGATCTCAACTGAACTTCATCTTGTTGGTACGGGCCCAGTGGCAGAACCTGTCAAGATCTTTCTGAATTCTAATTTAGATGTGAAGATTCCCCACCCCTGCTATCCCTCCAGCTTTATGTCATCTGCCAATTTGATAAGCATCCAAGACAAAGCCCTATGGCACTTTCTCCAGGTTGCGCCATGGGGCTTGCGATATCTCAAGGTCTATTACTGAAGAGATTGCTGTGCTGATAATGACAGGAATCAATTACCTCTGTGAATGAATTTACCGATGATACAGCAGCACTTGCTACAGGAGTCTGCTGAGCCAAAAGTTCTAGCAGCTCCACAGAAATCCCAATCTGGGCTACTGATGGCGTCTGGGGGATGTTCATGGCTCCAAATGGATGTTGGCTGCCTTTCCCTAAGAGAGACACCACAGGTAAGCTATTGCATCATTGCTCATATATAAGTATAAGCACAATTCTGAATTTGGGACATGTCCTAGATTTATGCCAGGCTTCTTCAACAAGTGTGGAATCTACTCAATCAGTAATCTGGAACTCAGAACACAACTCAACAAGGCCAAACAGTTAAATATCAACAACATGTTTCAGAATCATCATCTCTAGCAACAACTTTAAGAGAAGGTTGATAAAAGAACAAATTAACGCTTCCTATGAGGAAGAATCTTGCATTCAAATGGAGGAAAACACATTCAACCTTTTTTTTGGCTGGCAGTTCAATCAATCAACACAAGGCCATAGCAATCAACACAAGGCCAAACCATGGTTTGTCATGGTGCAGAAAACACCAACATCCAACAAACCACAAGCAGATACTAAACCAGAATCTGAAACCAGTTTGAAACTTGTCTTGTTGTTGTTCAGTCGGTAAGTCGTGTCCGACTCTTTGCGACCCCATGGACCACAGCACACCAGGCCTCCCTGTCCTCCACTAGCTTCCTGAGTTCATCCAGTTTCATGTTCGTTGCTTCGGTGACACTATCTAACCATCTCATCCTCTGCCGCCCCCTTCTCCTTTTGCCTTCCATCTTTCCCAGCATGAGGGTCTTTTCTAAAGAGTCCTCTCTTCTCATGAGGTGGCCAAAGTACTTGAGCTTCAGCTTCAGGATTTGTCCTTCCAGGGAGCAATCAGGCTTGACTTCCTGGAGGATGGACCGATTGGATCTCCTTGCAGTCCAGCGGACTCTCAAGAGTCTTCTCCAACACCATAACTCAAAAGCATCTATTCTTCAGCGCTCTGCCTTTCGTATGGTCCAGCTCTCACAGCCATACATTGCTACTGGGAAAACCATCGCTTTGACTATGTGAACCTTTGTTGGCAGGGTGATGTCTCGGCTTTTTATTAAGTTGTCTAGGTTCGCCATAGCTTTCCTCCCAAGAAACTTGTCTACATGCTACATTTTAGTCAAACTAGGCCTGCCCATTACATCCAAACTAACTAACCATGGTTTGTGCTCTGTAAGGACAACGTAACACGCCCACCAACTACCCCTAAAGATTACATATAGGATATAGTACAAGCAGTAGTAATGGGTTTTCTCCCTGTGTCTCCGATTCCAGGATGCAAAAGTTTTCTGAGTAGGATTCTAACTACACCTTACCTTATTCTAAGCTGGCTCTAAACTCTGGCCTGGGGTAAGATCTGGTCCCTCCTTGATCAGTCCCCAGTGTGAGGAGCACTTTGTCTTCGGCTGGGGATGCTGTGAACAAACTCAACTACAGATCGTCATGGCCAGCCACTTCCAGGGTCTGCCGCCCCAGCAAGCCATTAGCCTGGCGTTCCGCGCATGGATGGGTGGCCATGAAGACCCCTGGGAGCTGTAGCTGGAACTGTTCATGGCATCCCCGGCAGAATGCAAAGTGCCGTTTGCGCCGGGCACAATTTCCCCTGCTGCTGCAGTCTCCAGTTTGGAGTCTGCTGTTCTGAGCCATCTCATAGTACAGATCTTGGAGGTGATCATGTCTCAAAGGCACAATTTAAAGTAAATCCCCCAGTTAGGCACTAATGAATAAAAATTAGATAAGTCATATTTTGAACTGAGCAAGGCCAGCAACCTTGGCTCACTCCACCGACTCACTCCTACATGAGTTGAGACACAGACAAAATGTTACTTTTCTCCTTTCAGCCTCTCTCTGTCAGGAGTTCTCTTACGGGCCTCAACTGCTGGCTTCCATGTGCACGGGATGTGAAAGAAGCACTTCGCCAAAGCCTCCTTTACCGTTCATGCTGTTGAGGAAGGGATGAAAGAGCCCTCTGTGTGCATGTGGGAGTGAAGAGCATATTAATGGCAGTTTCTGAGCCATATGGGACGCAGCTGAAGAACATACTATACTGATCTTCTGACCTCTCCCAGGTTCCAGGAATAGCATTCCTAAAACTAGCATGGATCTCCATATGAACCTGGCTTATTCCATTAGGGCCAGTTTAGGTCCATATTGTCTCTACGTTGACTGGCAACAGGCACTCAGAATTTTAGACAGGGGTCTTTTCCAAGTCCAATCTGAAGCAGCCAGGAGTTGAACCCAGAACCATCTGCATGCAAACAACGTGCTCTAACCACTGAGCAGCAGCCCATTCTTCATGGGACTGAGCAAGTGAGTGGAATTTCACAGTGAAATGATACTTCATTATTCCTACCAGATTTGAGACCAGAAATTTTGAAGATGGCACTTGGTTTTTCATTTGTAACAAACCCCAGGAGCTGCCATACTGCAAGCCCATTCTCGTCAGGATAGCAGAAGTAGACAGACCCTCCCATGCCCTCTGGAAAAGGCACGGTCCCCAGCATGAAGACCACCACATGGTTGATGTTTTCATAGTCAGGCAAGTCAAATACAAATTTGTCTTCTGCCACTTGCTGTGTCACTGTCTGCACCTGCAAAATAAAAGCAGGGAATAAGACATGCATCAGAACTACTGTCACATCCAAAAGCCTATAGCAGAATCAAAATTACTTCTATGCAGCAGCAAAAACAAATGGCAAGAAGCAGGCTTGGAGCAGTCAGAAAGTCAAACACAGCATTTTGAAAGACTAAACAGAAGCAATCATGACTCTTATTCTATGTAGCACTGCAACAGCAGAGTAGCTCATTTAAAGGTACAATCACTTAAATCAGTGGTCTTCAACCTTTTTTGTGCCGTGACCCCCCAAAATAAGCAAAACAAATATGCAGCTGGGGAACCACTGTCAATCCTACCCCCCCCTCCCTGGACCTTATCTGCCCACCCCTGCCACTGTTGCCATCCTCTCTCTGCCCCCACTATGCTCCCCCAGCACTGCTTACTGTAACCAAATATTCTTATTAGAGAGAGCAGGAAAAGTTATCATGAAGCCTTGCACTGGTGAAAGCTATTCTAGCACAATTGCTACAAACTTGAGCAGGACTGAGACACAATCACCCGGTACCTGAACGGGTATTTTTGGGGGGGAGGGGGGGTCACCAGGTGTCTCCTACTTTACCTGATGGTGCCTTAGTTCAGTGGTCTTCAACCATTTTCATTCCGATAAGATGCCGCAACTCCACAACTGAGGTTTCACTACCCCATTGGGTTGAAGAACACTGACTTAAATGATTAACTATGATACAGCATATATCATGGTAAAAGAGGTGAGTAGCGATCACAACATGGCCAACACTGCCCTATACCTGAACATCTGTTTACATGCAAAATAAGATATGGGTGCTTGCATAGAAAGGTCAACGGAACAAAGAATGAATTGATTGAATGAACTGATTTAATCAGCACAAATGTGCATATGAAATAAGTCCTAGAGAAAGGTATTTTGTGTGTGAAAGTGTCACAGCAGGTGTGATCACTGAAGAGGCATTCCCTACACACACACACACACACACACACACACAAACCCTACCTGATCAATTGAGGTAGTCCTAATTTTACCCATGGATGGCTAATGAGGCATCCCTAATCTTTCAAACAAAGCAAACATTTGCCAACATTGCTATGGAATGTGCTGAGTAGGAGCTAAGCTGAACAAGCTGCAACATGGCATCTTGGTCTCCACAGCTTGTGTGTCCCAAACCCTTTTAAAATCACACTGTTTGTTCGCTGCCAACCACCTTTGCAACACCAGTTCACTTTTATCTCCTGAAAAGGTGACAATACAAGATGCCTTTAACGTGCAAGATTCAGGCAGCCCATTCTGGAGAAGCAACAGGAAAGGCCTGGGAGGTTGGTGAAAAGACTAGTGGCAGTAGCCTTTGCCAAGATCCTTCTGCTTCCCGCTTCCATTCCTTTCGAAAAAGCCAGGCCGGCACGCTTAGGAAGAAGGGAACCAGACAGAGCAGCACCAACTCCCTGGCTTCCTCCTTCTGTCCTAGGGCCAACCTCGGCCCTTTAAAAAGGTAGGACCGAAAAGGAAGCGGAACTGGAGCGCTCTTCTCGGTTGCGCCACGGAAATCTTCATGACGGACACTGGTGATTCTGCGGACCCAAGTGCGGACCCGATTCGGACCTCCCTGATTCCAGCCTGAATTCGCCGAGGGGAAACCCCTTGGGAAACCCCAATTGCGCCCCCTACACGCGCCTACACATTGCCATGGAAACCAGTCCCCACGCACCGCCTTGCTCACCGTGGCAACCCCTCCCATCTTGTTCCCATGGAGACCCTGCATGGCCACGGCCCGCCCACTCCACCCCGCGGCCAGCCCCGGGCGCCACTCACCAGCCTCCCCGCAACCACGCAGCCAAACATGGCCCCCCCGCGCGAGGCCCGGCTCCGAGACGTCGCGGCGGACACGTGTGGACGGCTGCGGCCCGCCGAGGCTAGTGCCCCCGCGGCCCCTTTATGGAGGCTCCGCCCTACCGAAGCACATCCGGGCCAAGAGAAAGACATTTGCGCAGAGACCGGCCCCGAAGAGACGAGGACTACAGTTCCCAGCATGCCGCTCGCGACGCAGCCGGCCTGGTTCAAGCGGGGTCTGTGAACGGCAAATGCAGCGCTGTGCTTGGCTGTGGCCGTTCGGCGAAGCTTGCGAAGCTACGGATGGAGAAAAAGGCGAGCATCGTGTGCCGTCGCCGCCACGGGACCGCCCGGCTTGCACCTCCAATGCAACTGGTGCTTTTACCATGGAGATGCGCGGCCTAGAGAGGATGGCCTCTCGTCTTAGCCCAGCTCTGGGAAGACTCCGTAGCAAAGCATTCTGGGTAGCAGTCTTCCGCCCTCCCTAGAAAAGAAAGGGAATGGCTTGACCCCGAAGCAACAGCGAGCCCTGTCTGGGTAAGCATTAGTACGATTGTTCCGCAATACATCTTTAAGATGCTACAGTATTGTGGAACAGGCTAACACGCCGGGAAGTCTTTTTAAATCACATTCTGCTGCTAGATGAGGATACAGACCTTCAGAACTTCAAGCATTATGAAAGGTTGCAACACAGAAATGGTGTATTAATTATTGTGGAAAAGCAGCTTAGAAATATAAACAAAAATAAAAGAAGCCATCTTAAAATTTAACTAGAGGGATTTGGAGGGCTGATTTCAATACCAAAAAGTCCCATTACAAAAATGGGGGGGGGGGGCTCCAGATAAATGAAGCTTTGTCACAACCACTGTAGATATTGTTCTGTCATTATCTGTGTCTTGAAATTTGGAGGGTGCAATTGTGGCAGTTCAGGCAGGCTGTAGTGATCGGTGCTGTATCCAACACAGTCCATTTATTCAAGTAGCTCTATAGGGCAGGTTGGAGCTATTTGGATCTGCACCAGTTATTTAGCTGGCACAAATCTGAGAAGCCCAGTATTACACTGGGCCAACTGGAAGGGGGGTTAGGATTTGGCGTGTTTTGATGCCACTGATCCCACCCCTTTCCCAGGCCCAATCCTCCCCTGTTCTGCCCTCCCCCACCCAGAAATGCCCCTCTCCACCCCCGGCACAATCTCCTACCAACTTCTCCATCTCTCTGCCACCCTGCACAAGCCTACCTTCCTTGTGGCAGGACCTTGTGGCAGGATCTGGCACCAGCAGGCTGGCACACTTCCTTGTAGCAGCACACCCCACTTCTGAGTTAGCACAAACATGCTTTATGGCATGTTTTTGATACTCAGGAGCCAATGCAGCAGGCCATTTGGATTGGGCTGTAAATAAGCACTGCCATGTACTTTCAAGCATGCCTTTTATAACCATAAATATTTTTTAAAACTAAGGTCAAAATTCTCAGGAAGCAGAATCATGCACTCAATATAACATTTTGCACTGCAGAAAGCTACCATGAGTGGCAGGTATATACAGTATAAGGAAAACAGTTTGCAAACGTTAACACTGAATCAAAGACAAACCAAATTTTACAAAAATATTTTTATTACAAAGCAGCTTCTGAACAAAACGATACTACCAAAACCAAATGTACACATTGCCAAGTGCAACTGACCTGTTTTTTTTTGGGGGGGGGGAGCCTACTTTAAAAGCAGTTAAAGTACTAGTGAGTCAGCTAATTATCTTGACCCGAAAAGCAATACATGTCATGATTTTCAGTCAGAAGTTAACTTATCGCAATCTGTCCCAGCGCCAGATACTGGCATCATCACACACAGCAATAAGGATGCTGCTGTCTCTGCTAAAGCTGGTTTGTCGAATGGCAGCAGCACACTTTGGATGAGTAAGAGTTGTACACCTGTTCAAAAAGAAAAAAGTGACGTTCACTTTTCGCTTAATTCTTCCTCATCCGAATAATACGACTACGTCAAAAGATGTGCATTTAGATTGATTTGGTGGAGGCAGGCCAGAGGTTCCTATGCACTGTCCAGAAGTTGCACACCCCTTTTATAGTCCCCTAAATTGTATGACGAAATTCTCCTCCATTCAGAAAAAGCCATACAGAAAAGTGGAATAAGGGGGTGGGGCCATAGCTCAGTGACAAAGCACATGCTTGCATACAGACAATCCCTGGCATCTCTAAGCAAGCCAGAGACAAATTCCTGTCTGAAACCCTGGAGAGTCTGAGAGCGCAATCCTAAACTGGAGTTAGCCTGGCATAAACTAAGCCAGCAAAGTTTGGCCAGCACAAGGGCCACTGCAAAGTGTGTCTGGACCATTCTTGGAGTCAGGGAGGATGGCTCACATCTGTGTGCTGGTCTTGCTGACTCGAAGAGTGGTCCAAACATACTTTGCGGTGGTCCTTGTGCTGGCCAAACTTTGCTGGCTTAGTTTATGCCAGCCTAACTCCAATTTAGGATTGCACCCACAGTCAGTCAAGTGCTGACAACACTGAGCTAGATGGACCAATGGTCTGACTTGTTAGGGCAGTTTCCTACATCAGGAAAAGGATTCTAGCCTCACCTTCTGTTTGATAGGCTTTTCAATACGGAGAGAATCTTTATTTTGTATTGAGAAGCATTTAATTATGTGAGCTCCCTCTTGCAAAAGGCATGGTACAAAGACGTATTTACTACTTAGTGGCCTTCTATAAGGGGTAGAAGGAGGGGAAAAATTTAATTGTTGATGAATGAGGAAAGTTGCCATACAGAGATCCTTGTCAAAAATGAGTATGTGATTGCCAAATTACTGTAAGGCTACCTCATGCAAAGAGGGAGCTTCTTTGGTGACACACGTTCTCTTAACATAGACGTTTCCCAACTACAGTGCCCAGACCAAAGAGCAGAAAGCTCAACGCACCCAAGAACTGCATGCACTGTATTTCTTTATTTCAGCTTCCCACGTTATAGTCAAGTAAGAGAAAGATCATCTGGTGGCAGAATGCTGATAAGCAAGATCTGCAGGGCAAAGACAGGGATTGACAAATACTCACTTGGCCTTATGGGGATCTTCTATTTCTAAATCCCAAACATAGAGTTTGCCAACTTGATTGCCCAATGCCAGCATCTGCAAAAGAACAGAAGAAACAAGCTGAAAAACAATGCGGTGGAAAAACAAGAAGTGTGATTGAAAAATTATTGCATTTTCCTGTACCGCACTCTCCATGATCACAGCACAGAAAGATCATGGTATAGCACAATGTTGCACAGAACAATTGTGTTATTCAACATTTCCCTCAGCTTTCTCTGTAAAAAGAGACACAAAACTAAAATTATGTAAACAAGTAAAGCAAGGCTAGCTTAAAATATTTGAGTGGCATTATTTATTTGTAAATGTCCCATTTCTGTTTTCTGCTAAATCACATTGTGCTGGATACAAAAAGGATCCAAGTAAAACTTATTCATTTCATTTAAATTTCATTCATTCATAAATAGGAATAATTTTTTCGGCCAGAGAGAATCTGTAAAATATACAATGTGGCCCTCATCCTAAAAAGTCTGGAGACCCCTGCTCTAGACAAACGTGGTCCATTCAACAGGTGCCTACACACACTTATCTTTGATAAACCTTTACAAATCTCAAACTGACTTTTCCCCACCCTTTGACTCCCCTCACAAATACTGGTTTCTTAGTTGTTGTGTTTCACAAAAATGAGGAGTGCAGAAGTCCAGCAGTATGTGTATTTTTATTTTGTTATCACTGAAAAAACATACCTCTAGTTTTTATACAAGATTTTATATAACTTGTATGCTTTGGCTCTTACCTTTTGCCAGAAATCCATCGAAAACCTCATATACCAAATATCACACTGACTGTAATCAAATCGTCCTAAAATAGTTACATTAGATTCACTGGGCTTAATTTTATCTATATTGTCTTCCATTTTGCCAGGTTTCCAGCATACAATAGCATTTTCACAGGACTATGGAGAAGAAGAAAATTGGTGTTAGCTATATTTTTATCCTACTGTTCCTCGCTGAAGCTCAGGGAAGCAAACAAGATTCCCCACCACCATTTCATTTTGTCCTCAATAACCCTATGAAGTGGATGAGACTGAGCAAAAATTATTGGCTCAAGGTTGCCCAGACCCTCATGTCTATATGGATAGAAACATCTCCCTGCCCAATCTGATACTCTTAACCACTACATCACACTGGCCTAAATTATTGTATGTGTGGGTGTATATATGAATTATAGAAGTTTCATGAATGCACATGCCATGAAACTTTCATAATGATATAATGCAGAGAGCTCCAAACTCCGACCCACTGGCCGGATCCGGTGCCCACTGGATCCTTCCCCCGAGTAAAATGCCTTTCCGCTCAGGGGATCGCAAAGATTCCAACTACAGCCCCCAGGGGTCTTCATGCTGAGTCACACCTATGCAGAATGCAGTGCATGAGGCATGCTGGGGTGGTAGACCCCAGAAGCAGCTCAGCGCAAAGACCCCGGGGGGGGCTGTAGTCGGGGTCTTTGCATGTAACCCAGGCAGAACAACAAACACCATTCACGCTGGGGGGCATTTTTTGTTGGCAGAGCAGTCTCCGGTTTGGAGATCGCTGATCTAATGCTATCACAAAGACAACCTGTACAGGATAAAAACTATTCAGCACAACTGACAAGCAATTGAATTTGACGGTGGATAATGTATTAGGACAGCAGGAAAATATCTAGGATTCCCAAATCCCCTTGCCCCATTGAATAACTTTTCTGCCTTTTTCCAGAAACAAGGGGAAAAAAGCAAATGTTGCTGTTTAATAGTTGTCATACCTTGGAAAGTATCAGGTCTCCAAGCCATCGCACACAGTCTACATAATTCCTATGTATGTCTCTGGTAGAAAAGTCAGGAAAGTGGATTTTTTGAGACACAAATGGCCTGCCAAGAAGAAGGATGACATATCCAATTAGCAAGGAGTAGAGAATAATTGTACTGGCTCACTAAGCAACAATACACATATGAGAAGATTGGAGAGAGAGAGAATAAACAAATCTACAATTCTGAGCTATGAGTTATTCCACAACTATTCTATCTCAGATATTCAACTAAAGTATTTGGTACTTTTTTAAAAATCAGATTCTTAGCTGGATAGCAGAGCAGAGTCCAAATTTGCTTCCATTTGCAGAGGCAGAACATTCCTTTCCATGAAAATCTGCTTCCTTGTGATGGATGAAAAGCACCCCAAGGAACGGAGCATTGCCCAGCAGCAAGTATCCTGTTTCTCGGACATGTTCTTCTCAACCAATCACAACTTCATGACCATACAGGGATTTGAACCCATCTTCCTCTAGTTTTGGTCCAACACTGTATTATCACTATCAGCTTTTGGATGGTTCCAATGTACTAATTCAGTGAAGAGCCCAAACACATACCAGAGGAAAGCCATATCATTAGGATCAGTCCTACCTTACCTGTTCGTTTTATTGGGATTATATTCATATGACTCTTTGATGGCATTTATCATTCTCTTTGAATTGATTCGCCAGAGTTTCAAAGAGTGATCCATGCCACAAGACATGATTTTCTCGCCAAGAAGATCATAATCCTATGAAAGAAAAACACACGCAACGTAGTTTTAAGTCGTGCAGTCAATAGTCAAATATCAGAAAAGCTAATAAAGCAGTAAGGTTCAAAATTAGGCAGTCAGGAAAAAAAACAATTAAGCAGAGAGCGATATGTCTTTGAAGTTTTGCACAGCTTAACTTGCTTCCGTGTTTCAAATCAAGGAAGGGAATAAAATAAGGGGAGGGACTGGGTGAGGTAAAGGATGGTGAAATGGGAGCTGTCTGACAGCATTATACTTACTGCACTCAAGACTTCATCTCGGTGCCCTTCTACTCCCCCAAATATCGCAACCAAAGTATCTGTCTGGATATTCCACAATCTCAGTGCATGATCTAATAATACAAAAAGACAGGCTGGATTTTGCAATCTATTTACATACTATAATAATACGTATAATACATGGTGGAGAGCACCATTTGCTTAAGTGTTGTCAAGAAACTGTAGTTTTCACTAAGAGCTAAAGTCAGCCAGCATTTTCTCTTTATTTTGCAGTTGTCTACATTACTTTAAAGTATCTAGTTTTCTCTAGTACTTCTCAAGTATTTCAAGAATTCAAGTTTTCTTTCTAAGAAAAAGAATGAAAATAAGAATTTGAAAATAAGAATTCTTATGTTCTTGTTCTGAATCCAGTACATATTAAATCAAACTCCCTCTGTGAAATGTCCATATTAGGTTTTGGCATTCATGTCCAAAGCTACATTCCTACAAAACATCCTGTTATCATACGATGGCCGACATACTCTGTATGACACAGCCAGACAGAGACAAGATCCCAGCAATGGAATCCTAAGAGAATATTCAGAGTCCTGGCAGTCTTGGAACCAAACCACTTAGATAGCAAGATGGGGGGGAAAAAATCGCCATTCAAGATTGGGACGAGGCAATTTCAAGATTCATAGCCATTCAGGTATGACATGATGGTGCTAAACAGATACCTGGGCTAATGCGATAATGCACAGCAATTCATGAGAGCATTTATAACAGCAGATACAGTAAAGTCTCCTGGTCCACTGGTCAGGAGGGAACTAGCTCCACCGCCCACAGTCTCGGGGGTTTCTGGGGGCTAATGCCAGACCCCGGGGACCACAACAAACTGCCCATCTCAAAACATGTTTCCCCTGCGGGGGCGGGGAAAACGGCAAAATGGAGCATGACGCAACAGGCGGGCTGCCACTCACCCGTTCGTCCCTCCCAGCGTTCCAGCAGCATGACGCCGCTGATGTTAGGCAGCATGCCTTCTGAACTAAATTATTTATACGGCACCAGTTTAAGATTTGCATCTTTGGCCAGAAGAAGCAAACAACTGTTGATGTAGCTCTGTTTCCACCCACAGATCAATCCTCAACATTTACATTACATATTAACATTTTACATTAACAGATCATTCCTCAACATGGAAAAGGAATCTATTCTCATACCTTTGCTTACAGACAGGAGAAGATTTGGATCCCTGGGATGAAATTTCAATTCATTGATAGCATTTCCATGGCCCACATAGTGCTACAACAGAGTTCAGAGATCAGGTTATTCCTGCCACCATATTTACACGTGTTTTTAACCCAGAAGCAAAACCCACTTTTTGAGTGTTTAAATTTGTACCTTATATCAACTTACCTTAATGCACTGCATTGTAATAGGATTAATTATCCTAATAATGCCCCTTGATCCAGCCACTGCCAGAAGTGGGTGACTTGTATTGCTATCATAGGTCCACGCACAAGTATAGAAGTTTTCATCAGCCTACAGCATGCCATTAAGGACCAAACACACAACCGCCTTTTGTCCAGTATATATTTAAAATTCTAAAAAAAATTCTTCTTTTCAAGGAAAAAATCTGACAATTCAAAGGCTTTTTTTTCAAGTTAAAGTATACAAGCATGCCCCAATATCCACTGGGGTTCTATTCTGGACCCCACCATGAATACCTGAAAACATGGATACTGGGGGTGCCTTTTTAATGATAGGGGAACATCAGTGGCTTTGCTGCAACAAGGTAAAAAGAGAGATTTGCTTAAGATTTGATTTCTCTTTGTTTTTAATAGGTGTTGCAGTATTAATGGTATCTGTGAATAACTGAAACAATGGATACCACATCAGTAGCTACCAGGGCACGTCTTGTAGTTTACGTTTAACTCCATCTCAGCAAGCATTTTTGCATTTGGCATAGAAATATGAATTTAAAAGCAGTTATAGTTCCATTCAACATATTCCACTTCCCCCCACTAATTTTTAACCAACTGCCCACCTTTTTTTTTTAAACCAATTGTTTCTCTATTGTAAGCTTCATATGTGCATGTTATAACACATGAAACCAACTGGTAACCAAAGTATAGACTCCACAGTGCAAGAGTGATGCAAAGGAAAAGAGAGACTTGCATGTTGCCTTTTAAAGATAATGTAAATGGAACCAGTAAACATCAACCTTCTGTTCACTCTACCTAGAAAGAACTGTCACATGTACCATTCTTATGGATGGGATGGAGTTTTATTTGACAGAGGTGGTTCCCCCTAGAGCAATTATGCAAGAATGGAGGACTGGGGCAAAGAGTCTTTTTGTCCATACAAAAATGGACAAACCACAGGGATCATCATGCCACAAGTCCCAAGAACTGACATGGAAGGGTCTCTTAGTTTCACCTAGGAAACCAAAATAGTTAGCTTTAAACACCCCCGTCCACTGTGATTCCATTAAGCAGGGAAATCCATTGAGGTTTTTCAGAAACCGAAGCCTAGACATAATAAACAAAGGATACATCAGCATCCACATAGGACTGCAATAACCGTATTTCTCCTTGGGAATGGCATTCGTATAAAGTAACCTGGAAGGGGGGGGGGGAAATGCACACATATACACAGGTTATTAGCTCCCAACTAATTTGAATCAAACAACCCCAACAAACAATTCCAAACAAATCACATTAGCCAAGTTAACTTTTCCCTGCTATTGATGAAACCTGATGATGGAATGCTTTATATGCATTCCAAGTATGTTATCAGATTAGTAATATACTTAAGCAGTTGTAAAGCCCCACTGAGCTGTCTATAGTCAAATACGGAGAGCAGATTTTGGATCACTTGCTCTCAAGCTTCCTCCCCTGCTGCTCATTCACCCAAGGAAGAGAATCTACACAGAGGAAGCCCACAACAACCTTAACAAGCATAAGGTTAGCCGAAGGAGCCTACAGCAACTGAAACAGTGTTATTTTACTTGCCAGTCATTACCAACAGTGGCATTCAGCTGACTCCGAGAGGAACTGACTTGCAAGTTGTTGATTATAAGCAGCAGCTGCAGGATGTTTTAAGGCCTCTGCAAGTTTTTCCATCCCCCATATTATTTATTTGATGTATTTTTATACCGTCTTTCTCCAGATTTTTCACTGGACTCAAGGCTGTTTACATGGGCAGGCTGTTCATAAACCCCATTTTTCAATTGGGGATTTTACAATTATTGTTCTATGTACATACACAGAACCCTCAATTTTTTCAGATGCTTCCCTTTTAATGTGTAGTCATGATCCTGGTTGCACTCTTGCACCTTCTGAGCCTTCACAGTCCACCACAGATCACACCTTGGCCAGTTCTTTTGTCAGCTGACTCCTCTACACTCCTCCCATTCCTCCACAAGCTCTGTCAGAGACTTCCAGTCTCCCATCCAAGGCCAATCCAAGGCTGATCCTGCTTAGCATCTTCAGGCAAAGGCAACAGCTCAACCTCCAGACCATACTTCCTGCCTAGTCTTCCTCTATTACCTTATTGCTCTCACACTGACTGAACAGCTTAAAAGCCTTTCAAATTGTTTAAATATCCTACCAGGCAGAGGTCATTTGTTTGAAAGAAGCCAGAATTATTTTGAAGGTTCTGTTTTGCTGCTGCACACTAAGTGGAGAGGCGAGGCACTCAAACCCACTCAAACCCAGCCTGCCTATTCAACCAAGCAGTCACTTTCAATATAAAGTCTTATCCCTCCTCCAGCTGCACGCACTCCTCTCCAGCTCGTACATATGGTTGTTTCAGACTGCAGCTATCATCTCTCTACTACAGTATGATATCACATCCTGAACAGCTGGATTCAGCTCTTGGAACCAGAGATACTGTCTAGCTTTTAGGAAAAAAAAAAGACATTTCAATACTTTGGGAAAAGAAGGTACACTCTTGGAAGGCAGATAAAGAAGACAGGGAATGAAACGCAAGATAAATTTAAACGTGCCACTCACTCTGTTGCTGCCGACTGTGGCGAACACCAGGGGATCACCTTCCTTGCTGTGCCAGTTAAACTGTACCCCAAATAATGGTTGACTATGATCTTCCTGAAAGAGAGAAACAAATAACCAAGAGAATCAAATCACAATTTGTCTAACTAGCAAATTTTGGCAAAAGCTTTCTCAACTTCAAACGCACAGCCCAATCCTATGCATGTTTCCTCAGACGTTCTACTTCGTTCAAAGGGGATTACTCCTAGGTAGACATGCATAGGAATAGCAGCAAACAGCTCATGTCAGATATCAATTAAGTACCATGGTTTAACACCATATTTCCAAGCCTTGGATGTTTTCTACTTTGTTTAGAATAAACTGGATTTGCTATGACAATCTGAAGTCAGTAAATCTCAGCTTGTTATAATCAGAATTTCTGACCTGGCCAAAACATGAAGCTAAGTGTTTCCACATCCATGTGCCCAAGATGATGTGACTGGAATACAATGGAATGCGAAGTGTTGAAATCAAGTATAGGTATTGGATATACAAGTTCCCCAGGAAGACTTCACCAATCGTTACTATCCAGGGTATTCATTCTGAACATTTATGTGGCTGAAGAAATTGGTCTTCTAAATTTCTAAATTTGAAATCCTAAAATCTCAGACTTCATCTACATTTTGAATGGCAAAGATGTGCTCCAAGTTCAAAAACTGTATCTGGGGAAGTCTCATAAACAAGATCGGAGACAAGCCAGTCTTTCAGTGGTCAAGGATAAACCCCTTGCATAACTCCTGTAGACTTTCCATAGCTAACACTAGCAGACACCATGCAAGTCTGCATACTGTTTTTTTCAGTCAGTAGAACCAGACTTTTCCTTGTACTGAAATGTGCAAAGAGTTAGTTCACACAGTCCTTATCCTTACTAAAAAGATATTGGTGACAATGCTTCCTCTAAGAGGTCTGCATTGCTTTGCAGACAGATTCCCTGGCTGTACAGCAATGTCTTCAGATGCTTGGCAATGACATCATACATCACCACTATACTTATGGGAACATAAATTTCCAAGCTGCACAGCTCCACAACTTAGCTGAACACTGATTTAGACCTTTTGTGATTTGTGCAAGAACTACTTTGTGCTTTCCTAATATACATATACAATCCATATAATACATGTGCAATACCTGTATGTGGGGTGTGAACCAGTTACAGCAGGCAACAGATACCAGTACTCCAGTACATGCTATATTACACATATCTTTTTTGAGTGACATGCTAAAAATCTAGAAATTCTTTAAGAATTCCCCTTAAATGCCTTTTCTCCAGTGCAGAAACATATGATATGGATTTTGGCATTTCACCTTCAAAGTTTTGTTTCTACACACTTTTTCCTCAGACTTTTGAAATTCAATTCAGTCTTAATCTTAAACTGTTTATCTTTGCCCCCAAAGTGGATTTTACCTTCCCAAGCAAACATGTTTCAAGCCAACCAGCATTTTTTCTTTTGAAACAGTTGTCACTTCCCCTGCCACAAAGCATGCCACCTGTCAAGTTCACAGGGTGTCAGGCATCACCCCCAAAGACCCGGAACTTGGAGGTGTTGGTGTTTCCCCTCCTGACACCACTGACACAGTGGTCCAGGAGACTTTATCCTTGTTCATGATACCACCCTCCAATTTCCTGTTAGTTGTGAAAATATAACTTTGCAGTTATCCAAACTTCAGTTATACCCATCTCCCACAGAAAGTGCATAAGAACAATGAGAATCTAAGCAGTGTTTTATGTCTAAAAGGAACACTTTCTGACAACTACTGACAACATGATCGTGTTTGTGTAGATGGCAGAATGCATGAAACATTTTAGCCAATTAGGATACAACAATTTCTTGAAAGCTATTACTGATTTTTACCTTATTTAAAAAGAATGCACTTTCCTAGTAAGTATACTAAAGATGTACACATGACTACAAACTTACATAACTCCAAAAAAGAGAGAACACTGGACTGATTTCACAGATAGTGTATCACTCAACAGCTAACAGCAGACTGCTAGATGATTCTGGGCATTTAGAAGATAGGCTGAGAAGCAGAAAGTTTTTGCTAGTATCTTATGTCCTGAACTTAGTGGCGCCTGTAGTGTACAAAGATCTTGGTATGATCTTGTAAAGCAATTCTTGTTTTCTGGATCCCAGCTTAAGCACCTCACTGCAGAGCTTTCCCCCCCCAATAACATCAGTGATAAACAACGTTCATACCAACACAGCCTTTATAGAAAGCAGAAACCATGTAATATCTATGTTGGCAAATACCTTGAGGCTGTTAACACATTTGAAGGAATATTTGCATTTCTTTGACTTCCATTTCCCTTTCCCCCAGCTTTTTCTTCCTGGAGCATTGGGGGTGTTTGTAGGGGTGTCAGGGCGTTCAGTGTTGGTTCCACTCTCTATACTAACAGCATCATCCTGAAAGCATAGAACAGGTTGACATTTAACACAACAAAGAAAGACGCAGATTTACAGCAACAGCAGCGTGTTAACATTTTGGTGTAAAGGTGTTACCCACCTACTCTGGAATGATGGGGAAAATCTGTCTAGAAGTAAAAGTCACAAGGCAATGAAAGGAGGGTTAAAACAAGAGTGGGGCCCATATCAAGCAGTAGTTCAACAAAGCCAGCATCAAGGCAAATTTCAAGACCGCATTTCCTAAGAATAAGTGCCAGCCCTCTGGGCAGAGACCAACCCATTTATTGTGACTTGAGATGCTATAGGAATAGAGATGCTATAGGATAGAATCTGCTACATCAGGTTCATGGAGAGGTTCTTAACGGTTAAGAAAATAGCAGGAAACAACCAAGAAAGCCAGGAGAGTTACTTTTCTGGGCATGGCCCAAAATGAATACAAGAACAAAACATCAATTTAGGCTCCTTTATGACAAAGGGAGGCTCTTCCAGTACCTTGAGGAAGCATTCTCTTATCAAAAAGCAATTCCCACCACACAGCAAACCTGCATGTTAGTAAGCCACAGGTCCGTCTAACCAGCCTTCTCACTAATATGCTCATCTTCTACATTGCAGAACAGAGAAAGCGTGCATAGAAAGTAGATGGGCTTAAAAAGAGATATGTAGGAGGGGGAGAAGAAAAGGGTTCCAGTCTTTCCAGCTCCTCATCAGAATCAACCAACCAACAGTATTTATATAGCACTTTTCCCAAAGTTCATATAAGCGGTTTACAGGCAAAGAATAACAATAATGGTAAATGGCTTCTTGTCCCAAAAGGGCTCATGATCTAAAAAAAAATGCAGACCACCACCAGCAACAGCCACTAGAAAAGAAACTGCGCCGGGGTGAAGAGGGACATTTACTCTCCCCCTGCTAAATATAAGAGGAGCACCTCTTGAAAAAATGCCTCTTGCCCAGTTCGCAGGGGCAAGAGGCAACTCCCTCCACGTAGAAAAGTAGCAAGGAAGTGGGGTCACGGCGTGAGATTCCTGATTCGCTCGTTTTTTACGGGCAGGTTTTGAGCTGGGACGTTCTCGCCCGGAGGAGCATCCAACGCCGCACTTCCACGCGCAGGCAGAGCTCAGGCACTGCTCCATCACCACCCACCCCATCCTTGAGGCAGGTTCACACGAGCAAAAGCGCCCTCAAACCCCTGCAGACCGGCCTAGAGACGCCCCTCAGGAGCAGGAGGGGCAGCCCCCAGCGTGCTGCGCTGACCACTCCCCGGGGCTCCCCGTTGCTAGGAGACGCGGCTAGGCCCCAGGCCTGAGATGCCCCCCCCGCCCATTTATAGCGGGTGTGCGGCCTCTTCCTTCCCGGCTGGCCGCTCACATTCTCGTCCCCGGACAGGTCCCCCGGGTTGCTGTTCTCATCGCTGCTCAGCTTCTGCTTCTTGGCCGGCATCTCCGCTCCCGCCGCCGCCCCGTCGCCTCTTCCCCCGCCTCCTCCGCGCCTCCGCTCGGACATCCTCCCCGCCCCCTCGGCCTTGGCCGCCGCCGCCGCTGCTGCCGTAAAGCGCGGAACTCAGGCAGCGCAGCGAGGGATGCTCGGAGCATGGAGGTCCATGGCTCGGAGACACAGCTCGTAGCGGCCGCCGTAAAGCAAGCCCCGCGCCTTCCCCCCCGGCTGTCGTAAAAACAGCCACACTGCTGAAAATCAGAGGACCCGGCGGCGCGCCAAGCGGAGAGCAAAGGGAGGAGGTGCGCTTGGTAGTCGTTAGAGGGCGCTCGTTTGTGGGAATTGGCGATTCTAGCCACCTTCGATGCTAGGCTACCGAATGAGATTTCTTCCGTTATTTATTTAGTATATATTATTTTTACCGGTTTTTCCTCATGTTATGAGGTCTTATTAGTTGCTAAGTAACTATTTAGCTATAGTTGCTAAATAAATATAGCTGCTAAATGACTAAATAACTAACAAGATATTTCAAATAACTTGAAAGAGCAGATACAAATTAAATGAATGCACATACAATATTTAATTTAAGGAATTATTATTGGCTTATGCATGTTATTGGCTTATGCATGTTATGGATAGTCCACAAGAGCAGCAGAAAGCAACAAAAAATTGAATACAGCAGTGGTTCTCAAATGTTTTAGCACCGGGACCCACTTTTTACAATGACCATCTGTCCGGGACCCACCAGTGGTGATGTCATGGCCGGAAGTGCCGTCATTGTGACACCAGAGCCTGCTGCTTTCCTGAGAATGCAGCCATAAGTTAGATTCTTTTCTCAGCCATTTTCCAATAGCAAAGGGAAGCAGAAAGCAGAAAAGCCTATTTACAACCTTGTCACAAGCAAAACAGCCACACAGCCCTCCCGCTTTCCAGCATCCCATCTTCCCATATTTTCAACATGGCTGCTCTAGGTGCTTTGTGACCCACCTGAAATGGGCTCCTGTGTTCTCCTGGATTCGCAGCTGCTCCTGGACTCCCAGGTGGCGGCTGTGGCTAGAGGAGCTTTTGCTCAACTTTGGCTGTACTGATTCGCCAGCTGCAACCATACCTGGGTCGCTCATTCCTGGCCACAGTGACCCATGCCCTTGTGACATCTAGGTTAGATTACTGCAGCGAACTCTACCTGGGGCTGCCTCTGAAGATGGTCCGGATACTGCGACTAGCGCAGAATGTGGTGGCAGGGTTGGTTGCTGGAGCATGCCTAGAGAATACGTGTCACTGAAATCAATGTGACTTCTCAGTAAGTGTAACCCCAGATTTAATTGGGTTCAACTCAGTCACTGCTTTGGTGACTACACTGGCTGCCAATTTGTTTCCATACTGAATTCAAAGTGCTAATCTTGACTTTTAAAGCCCTTTATTAAATTGTATTATTAAAAAGCCCTTAAATTGTATTGTTTTGTTTTAATTTTGTTTTATTGTACTGTTTTAATATTGTTTTTAAATTGCTTTTTAATGTTAAATTTTGTATTTTATCGTATTTTTGTATTGTAATGCCGCCTTGGGTGCCTTCGGGCAGAAAGGCGGGATAGAAATCCAATTAATAATAATAATAATAATAATAATAATAATAATAATAATATTAATGGTTTGGGTTCAGGGTATTTGAGAGACCGCCTTCTTCCATATAATCTTCATAGGTCAGGGGTGGGGGCTTCTGACTGTGCCACCACCAGGAGAGGTAAGGGGGGTGGCGGCAAGGAATAGAACCTTTTCGGTGGTGGCTCCCTATTGATGGCATTCCCTTCCCCTTGAATTACTTCACAATACCAGGTGCAAGGCAGTGGCAACAGGATGCAGGCATCTTGTTGTCTCGTGTGCTCCCTGAGGCACCTGGTGGGCCACTGTGAGATACAGGAAGCTGGACTAGATGGGCCTTTGGCTTGATCCAGGGGGCTCTTCTTATGTTCTTAATTAAGAACTGCTCCATCTCTTGAGACCTTTTGGTGGGGCCTCAAGACCTTTCTTTTCCGGAAAGCGTTTGAATGAGTGTTCGGCTGATGTTTTATAATGAAATAGTTTTTAATGTTGGTGATTCTGGCTTGGTTTTAATCTGTTTTTATTCTGATTTTTAAATGACTTATTTTGTATTGTTTTTATCTATTTATTGTAAGCCTCCTTGAGTCCCCTTCCTTGTGGGAAAAGTCGGGATATAAACCTTTTAAATAAATAAATGAAGGCCTAGTCTTCAGGCACCACATAAAACAAGACTCGCATGTAGCACCACATGAGGTGGGAGTGATAAAATGAGACCCCAAATGACCTCAAATTCCATATTCCAAAACCCAATCCAGGTAATGAACAGTTTTCACAAAAAGGGACATTATTATATCACCAACATTGGAAGTAAACAGACCAAATCATTGGGCCCATCAGAATAATTGGGACTGATGTAGCTCGACACAGGGCTTCTTGAGTCTGAACCATGTAAATAGTAGACTGGGGCTTTACTTGGGGAAAGGGACAAGTTCCCCCTTACTTCAAAGCCTGCCCAAATCCATCACAGGATACATCACAGTGGCACTTGTGCTCCTGTGCTGGATATTTATTTATTTATTTATTTATTTATTTATTTATTTGAAGAATTTATACCCCGCCTTTCCCATGCCGAAGCAAATGCTCAAGGCGGCTTACATGAGCAGGCTTGTCTAAACCACCATTTTTTAAAATGGGTTTTTTACAAATCTATAGTATTCTTGTGATCTGCCAATCCTCAGGCCCAGACGTAGCCTTCACAAGCCTCAGCAGGCAATCGCAAGTCAAGCCCGGACAGGTCCTCGAGGTCGTATTCCGTTCTTTGCCGGCTGGCCTCCTCACACACTCCCCCGCAACTCTCATTTGCGGTGAGCTATCAGCTCCACAGCGACTCTATTCTGCCACCACAGGTACTGCAGCTTGTCACAGCCTGGCATCTGTCTCCCATCCCAAAGCAAACCGCAGATTTTCCTGCTTAGCTTCATGCAGTACCAGCAGCTCAACCATCAGTCCATACCTCCTGCTCCTGGATAGGATTGGGCTTATGTTTAGGATGACAGCCCTGCCTAGAGAATACGTGTCACTGAACTCAATGTGACTTCTCAGTAAGTGTAAGCCCAGCTTGGGGCAACATAGTGGTATTCGGAGTGGGGGAAGAATCAAGTGCAAAAAAAAAAAGCTTAGGAACACTCCAGATCTGGGGATTGTGTCCTCCAAAATTGTCCCATAGATTTATAGTGTCCTGCAGGTATTAGACAAGGCCATTTAGGAGGCAGAAGTCTGGCAGAGATAGCAGTGGCACACCTGGGGCACTGATGGGTGTATAAAGCACAATTTATAATTTAACCTCAATTTTTTCCCCATGATAATAGGCCTGCAGCCCAGCCCACAGGCCCTCTAGACCCCCAGAACTGGAAAAAGTGCCACCCCATGCTTGAACTAGGGGAGAAGACTGGATAACCCCTGCTAACTGGACAAGAGGCACTTTTTCAAGTGGTGTTCCTCTTGTGTCTAATAATAATAATAATAATACATTTATTTATATACCGCCTTTCTTAAGATCACTAGATTACTCTAATGATTGAACTCAAGGCGGTTTACATAGGCAGACTTTCTCACAAACCCGAAGGTTTTTACAATTTACAGAATGTTCTATCTTCCAAGAACAACACTCCTACAGATCTTTCTTTCTGGATTTAGCCTTCTTTCTTAGCCACCCGTCTGTTGGCTGATGAGGCTTCCCTGCTGCCACCAGAGATGCAGCTGATTTCAGCACACTCCTCCTCCCACAAGGCAGCTGAAACTCAGCTTGTAATCAGCCGCAGTTTCCAAGGTCTGCTGCTCGCAGAGACTTCCGGCAGTCCCGAGCTCACGACCTTGAGATCTTCAGGTGTTATCTTCGGGCAAACGGAGGCATTAACCCTCTCGGCTAAATCTTCTGCCCCCTAAATCTAATAGGGGGGGGAGTAATTGTCCATCTTCACCCTGGCACAGTGTCTTTTCTAGTGGCTGTTGCTGGTGGTGTTCTGCACTTTTTTTAAAGATTGTGAGCCCTTTTGGGACAGGTAGACATTTAACTTATCATCATCATCATCCTGTAAACTGCTTTGTGAACTTTGTTGAAAAACGGTATATAAATTTGATTGATTGATTGCAGATACACAGCAGTAGCATTCATTCCCACTGCACTGAAGAATGTAAAAGGGAACTAGGATCTCTGAAATTAAGAAGCAAACGCAAGTTCCCCTTGTTCAGAGACAGCCTAAGATTGGCAGGAAGGAAACCATTGGAATGAAAAGGAAAAACAGAAATACAGACCTTAAATAGGATTTTCTTCTCCTTTTTCATGACTTGAATGAGTAATTTTGGAAACATCTGGAGATTCTTTTTTTAAACGCAAAATCATACTTGCTGTTTCCTTTTTTCCACTCATGACACAGTATAACGCCTACCCACCATCATAATGTGATATAAATGCTACCGGTAGATGTTGGCAATTTAGCCACACAGCTTTTATTGTCATGAGGATCTCTTGGAAGGAATGTACATAGCAACAGGAACGTGAGTTCCCAGCCTACTTGGGTATAAGGAGCTACCTAAAATAGAGTCAGACCAACAGCCTTTCCAGCCAGCTGAGATCAACCATGGCTGGCTGACTACTTCTGAGTTCTTGACACGTTTTGGAGAATTCAACGGCCTTTCCAAATCCATATCCATAAATGTGCTTTATGGCATGCTTACGACACCTGCAGCCAGTGCTGAGCAGCAGCGCCAGCAATATGAGCCCATAGGACTGGGCTCTAAATTGAGTAGGTCAGCTACTAAACTGCTTCTGGCTTAGTCAATTTCATTTTAAAATAAAACTTCTTTTAAAAATTACTGAGGGCACAATCCTAACCTGGAGTTAGGCCAGCACAGTTTAGCTGGCACAAGGGACACCGTAAAGTATGTTTGGACCACTCTCCGAGTCAAAGAGGCCAGCACACAGATGTGCACCATCCTCCCTGACTCCAAGAGTGGTCCAAATGCTCTTTACGGTGGTCTTTGTGCCGGCCAAACTTTGCTGGCCTAACTGTGCCGGCCTCACTCCAGGTTAGGATTGCACCCTGAATGTGTGGAAATGCTGCACATAGTAGGCGCATTGCCTGAGAGTCCAAGCCTATGCATGTCTACTCAGAAGCAAGTCACATTATCATCAGTAGGGCTTACTCTCAGGTAAGTGTGGATAGGATTGCAGCCTGAGTGTAATAAAAGCTTTACCCTACCATTTCCAAACCCATCTGAAAACTCAACCTATTCAGAGGAACTAGGGAGATAAGAACATAAGAAGAGGCCCCACTGGATCAGGCCAAAGGCCCATCTAGTCCAGCTTCCTGTATCTCACATGGCCAACCAGGTGCCTAAGGGAGTTCAGTAGACAACAAGATGCTTGCATCCTGTTGCCACTCCCTTGCACCTGGCATTCTGAAGCAGCCTACTATTAGCAGCCTTACTGAAGCAGCCTTACTACTACTATGTAAGGAGGTTGCCAAACCCATCATGACATATAGCCCACGATGGACTTTTCCTCCAGAAATTTGTCCAGTCCCCTATTAAAGGCACCTAGGCGAGATGCCATCACCACCCTCCTGTGGCAAGGAGTTCCATAGCTTAATTACCTGCTGGATAAAAAAAGTATTTCCTTTTATCTGTTTTAACTCTCCCAAAACTCAATTTTAGGGGATGCCCCCTGGTTCTGGTATTGTGAGAGAGGGAAAAGAACATACCTCTATTGACTCTGTCCCTCCCGTGCATAATTTTATATGTCTCAATCATGTCCCCCCTCAGGCGTCTTTTTTCCAGACTGAAGAACCCCAAACGCTGCAGTCTTTCTTCATAAGGGAGGTACCCCAGCCCCGTGATCATTTTTGTCACTCTCTTAAAGATGGATTTGCTTGTTTTGAAGTGCATGGGAAAGAGTGCTGTAGGCTCAATTACGGAAATCAGGAACAGAGCAGTGTCACGGGACAAGGCACTGTGCAAAATTTGGCCTCTGAACTTAGAGGCTCTTAAGTGACTGTCAGGAAAATCAAAAGAAAGTTTGTTGCTGTATCAATTCCTGTGGTTCCAGAGTATTTGGATCATGCTGAAACAATGCTGTTGTTAACAGAGAAGTGGCAGAGCAACAGAAACAAAGAGTTCTCTTTTAGAATACTCTCAGATGGAAGGTTTTTTTTTCCCCCTAGCATTGAGCAGCCTGATTCAGCGTGTCGAACACATGCAAACCGTATGGAGACAATCCCTGTGCTTACCACTGATATTCCACACAACCAGTGTTGTGGTGGGATTGGTATTGTGTCAAATGAAAAGATGGCTGAGTTTTGCATAGTTAGTTGCTTACTTACAATGAGAGGAAAAAAATCTATTTGATCCCCTGCTGATTTTGTAGGTTTTCCCAATGACAAAGAAATTAGTCCATAATTGTAATGGTAGGTTTATTGTAACGGTGAGAGACAGAATAACAATCAAACAATCTAGAAAAACACATTCAATGCAGAAATTAATGCTGAACGCAATAAAACAAACCAGAGTATAATATCTTCATTCTATCAAACGTTACGGCCAAAAAAACAAGAACATGAAAATACAACTGTGATGTCACTTCCTGTTGTGATGTCACTTCCAGGGCATTATTTTGCTCTCTGCACCAGGCTACACTTTTATTGGCTACACAAGTGAGGCCAGCACAGTTAGGGCAGCAGAGTTTGGCTGGCACAAGGGACACCATAAAGTATGTTTGGACCACTCTCAGAGTCAAAGAGGCCAGCGCACAAACATGCATCCTCCTCCCTGACTCTGAGAGTGGTCCAAACACACTCTACAGTGACCCTTGTGCCAGCCAAACCTTGCTGGCCTAACTGTGCTGGCCGAACTCCAGGTTAGGATTGCACCCTAAGTCACAGAATAAGCTGCACCTAATGGGATGTTCCTATTTGCCCAATTGGAAATGTTACAGTAGCCCTGTCAGACCTGGAATTGTCAGTCTTCCATCTTCCTAACACTTCTCCATAAGTAAAAACAGGAACCTGAGGTTATGAACGTGCCTCCTTATGTTAAGAACATTTTGCCCAGTACTGAAATGCAGCTGTTTCTGTGGAAGGAAGCATAGCAGACATTCTGTGTATGCCAACTGTATTGCACAACAGTGTTTAGGAAGGGAAATAGAGAATACTTTTTCTGGCTGCGACTACTGTGGAAATAAAGGAAACCTTATGGGAGCATAGTACAGTGGTAATGTGGGAGGAAAGAGACTTCTTTACATGTTACATTAATAGAGATAATCTCAAGAAATCCTAATGAAGTTTTCATGTCATATACTGGATCCTAACCCCCATCCCTGGCGTGATTTCAGCGGCACAGATGCAAGTAGCCCCATTCGGACTTGATTTCCCTTACACCAGGTTGTTCCGCAGCCAGTCCCAACCCTGGGCTGGATATGTAATACAGGCCTGTTAGCTTGCCTATTCCAGCTCAGGGTTAGGATTATGCTCTTTGACTGTGGATGCAGTCCTAACCTGGAGTTAGGCTGGTAGTTTCGCAACCCACCAAAAATTGGGCCGTGGACCCAGAGTTTGGGAACCACTGGGCTAAATTGTTACAGGACAAAGAAATTCCCACAATGTGATTCTGCTGCACTAGTTTTTTGTTTGCAGCCTCCCACATGATGAGAGTTACTTTCAAAACATAGAAGTCTACTGTAAGTTTTTTCTAGATTAATTTTTTGATTGTGAGATTGTGGGGAAAAAATAAAAAAAGAAGATAGAACTGATCCAAATCTCTCTCTCTCTCTCTCTCTCTCTCTCTCTCTCTCTCTCTCTCACACACACACACACACACACACACACACACACACACACACACACACGCGTGTGTGTGTGTGTGTGTGTGTGTGTTGGGGGGGTTGGATCACCTCTGCCACAGTTACGTGCATGGACATTGTCAGTTCCAGATTCAACAGACACAGCTATTATTAGCTTGATTCATATTTTGCCCTAGTCTCTTTTATGTCAAACTGTGAGAAAGCAGTGACATTTTTTCCCCTTCCAGAAAAAAAAAAATCATGTGAACATACTTGCTATTCCCTTCTGGGTCATTTTTCTTTTTGATTAACAAAAGTTCAAGTAAAATTAGATTATAGCTGAGTAATGTGTTTAAGAAAGCTTCCTGCAAAACTGAGCTCAAGTTTAGGGGTTAAATTGCATACATTATTATCACCACCCCTAAACACACTAGGTCAGGAGTGCAGAAGAAAAGATTGGAGGAAGAACCCCCCACACACACACACACATTTAGAGCGCAATCCTAAACTGGAGTTAGGCTGACAATAGCTAAGCCAGCAAAGTTTGGCCAGCACAAGGGCCACCATAAAGCAGGTTTGGACTACTCTCAGAGTCAGGGAGGATGGCTCACGTCTGTATGCTGGCCTCCCTGACTCTGAGAGTGGTCCAAACATACTTTACAGTGTCCCTTGTGCCGGCTTAGCTTATGCCGGCCTAACTCAGTTCAGGATTTGGCCCTTAGACTTTTCCAACTCAAATTCCTTCAGCAAATAGCAGGTCAGAAGAACCTTCAGTCCATGAAACCAAAGAACATAAGCAGAGCCCTGCTGGATCAAGCTAAAGACCCATCTAGTCCAGCTTCCTGTATCTGTATTAGAAAAGGCAGGAGCTACCCCAAAGTGTGAGGGAATTGTATCAGCAATGGCCCCTTGGCCCAGATAAGCCAGGGATTATAGGGTTAACCCCCAAGGTCTTTGCAAGCCTCCGGAGCACAGCTGTAGGCTGAGGCTATGAAGGGAGGCCAGCACAGGTGCAGATGGGTGTGGCTGATGAATTAAAGCCTGCCCACTGATTGGCTGGCCTCAGTATAAAGCTGGAGGCAGGAGCTGGACAAAAGGAGCTGGATAGGTGCGGGAGGAAAGGCCCCTGGGAAGGTGCTGAATGGATGGAGTGCTGGACTGATGGATGGACTGAGTGGCTAAGGTAAGCTCATTGTGGGGAACAGTTGTATGTCTGCCATGCCCCTGAAGCCACCAAGTGGAGGAGGCAGTTGTGGCTTGGGCAAGCTGACTGCCTATTGTTTGATGGTGGGGTTTGTTGGTGCTAGACTTAGTTTGGAGCTAAGCCAGTGATGAGGGCAGTCTGGAGGAGGCTGACCAGCCAGTGATCCTCAAAGAGAAGCTGCAGGAAGAGAAGAGGCCCAATGGGTGACTGAACCCCCTCCCTCTTGCCTATCTCTGAGGCCGCTCTGTGGGGAAACTAATTAGCGTAGCGTGGGCATTAGGGCCCTTGGGGAGGCCTGGCAGGGAGTTTCTGGCAGAACAGTATCTCAGGGTGCAATTCTAAACTGAGTTAGGCTGCCATAAACTAGGTTTGACCAGCCCAAGTTGGACTGATGGTTAAGCTGCTGGTACTGCCTGAAGCTAAGAAGGAAAATCTGTGGTCTGTTTTGGGATAGGAGACAGAACGCCAGGCTGTGACAACTGCAGTACCTGTTGTGGCAAAACAGAGTCGTTGTGGAGCTGATTAGCCAGTGTGGGAATGTTGTGTGAAGGCAAGCCGGCAAAAGAACAGAGTCCAACCTTGAAGACCTATCCAGGCTGGACTTATGATCACCTGCTGAAGATTGATGTCACATGGCCAGAGGAGACAACCACACTGTGAAGGCTGCATCTGGGACTGAGGATTTGGTGCATTGCAGAATTCTTTATATTTGTAAAAACCCCATTGAAAAATGGTGGTTTAGACTAGCCTGCCCATGTAAGCCATCTTGGGCATTTGCTTCAGCATGGGAAAGCGGGGTATAAATTATTTGAAATTAAAAAAAGTTTAATTAACTTCAGTCAATTGCTATTTGCTATTCTGATGACTGCATGGTGTTGTACATCTCTGCTTTTGTCTCCTACATGATGAAAGAAATGTCATCAGTTCCTCCTGTATCTGGTGGAACATTGAGAAGGTGGTCCTGTTAATTGCAGGAGATGATGATAAAGGAAGAAAAGTGTCAGCGTCACTTGTGAATCCTGCCCTCCTGCATATATCAGTGTGCAAAATAAAAGGCTAGGTTAACATGTGGAAACTGGCATTAAGGGTGGGTTGCAATGCAACATCAATGCTGCCACAGTGTCTGTCTTTCTCTAGCTTCTTCTCTGATGTGTGGACCACCCAGAATTCCACGCAAAAAGCTCAAGTCGGATGTTCAAAATGACAACAGAACATTTCAATTAGACAAGCTGCCTAAGTGCTTCGTCTTGTCTTCAGCCTTGAAAAATCAGAGCTTTAGTATTAAGTGTTTAGAAACACATGGAAATTGGAGGGGGGAATCATTAGGACTCCATCAATATCAGCAACACAGCTCTAAGGCAGACAGCAAGACTCCTGATGGGAAGGGTTTGAATTACTTTTTATGTGTGTCACATGCAGCTTCTAGCAGAAAGACACTAAGTACAATCATGCTCATTTAGAGAGAACGGATTCTGTAGGATGTGCAACAAACAGGCTTTAAAGCTACAATCCCCGCAAATTTCTTGGGTGTGAATCTCATTAAAATCCAGAGAATGCACTTCTGAGTTAATATGCATGGATTAGAAATATTAAGAGCAAAGCCACTTCTTTGCCAGTATCTGAATGGGTGGGCCCTATAACTGTTGCTTAACAGTTCTTCGCTCTGCAGGAGTTAGCAAGAGATGGCATTTAGCTCCAAGCCAGGAACTGCAGATATTTTATTGCTATGCTTTAAATTCTGCCGGTTTGCAGCAGTGGTGTAGCTAAGGCACCTGCTACCCAGGGCAAATAAGATTTTGTAGCTCCTCACCTGTGACGAGCAATTTTATTTTTAAGTAAATAAAAGGTTTTCTGGTTAATTGATATAACTTTTGATAGAATACAGGTATTACAATGCAGTTTGTTTCATTGCCTTCCAACATTAAGGGTGCAATCCCAGGATGGATGTTGCACCGGTGCTACATCACTAGTGTTGATGAGGGCGCCAACCGTCCCCCCGGCATGAGCCCTAGAGCTCTTGGGCTGATGCTAGCAGTAGCATTGGCCTGAGAGCGCTGGCACAGAGCCTCCCTTGCTCCAGCCGAGCCCGGCTGGCGCGTGGGTGGTTCTGGGTGGTGGGTGGGTGGTAATGGGGGGGGGGTGGGCAGGACAGTGCGTGTACCTGCGTGGGGAGGAGATTGGGATGCGGACTATTCGGACCATGCGGCTTCCTTGGATCTGCGCCTGCTATTTAGCAGGTGCAGGTCTGAGGAACCCTACTGAGAGGCCAGAGCCTCCCCTGGGGTAAGGGTGCGAATATGCCCTTATCCCAAGGAGGCTCCCCAGCACATCTATGGTGCAGGCCTGTCGGCCTCGCCATTCCAGGGCAACTTAGAATTGCGCTCTAAATTACTTTTCCAAAGATATATAACATGCTGGTATTATTAGTACATATCAAGGTTTTCACTGTTTTGGCCACTAGTATCAAGCTCGGCTTGTTGCCCCCCTAAAGCTTGTTGCCTGGTGCAATTGCGACCCCCTGCACTCCCTTAACTATGCCATTGGTTTGCTGGTCCTATTTTGTGGGACAGAAAGGTGGGCTATAAGAAAAGCTTTCCACACTGTTGGCAACTACACTGATGGTAGCTCGAGCTCCAATTTTCTTGCTAACCTACAGTATATGAGCAAGAGCCTGTGGTCTGTGGTCCTGGCCCTAGGTGTAGAATGGGTAAGTGACATGATTGCTTACTGCATACCCCTGTCTGGCTACACTATTGCTCTACTATTGACAACCTGCCCTCTGCCAGCAGGGGTAGCCCACAAGGAACACAACTATATTTATGAAGGGCGCAATCCTAACCTGAAGTTAGCCTGGCACAGTTAGGCCAGCAAAGTTTGGCCGGCACAAGGGACACTGTAAAGTATGTTTGGACCACTCTCGGAGTCTGAGAGGCCAGCACACAGATGTGCACCATCCTCGTGGTCCAAATGCGCTTTACCGTGTCCCTTGTGCTTGCCAAACTTTGCTAGCCTAACTATGCCAGCCTAACTTCAGGTTAGGATTGTGCCTGAAGTCACTTTGGCCCAGTGTTCTGACTGGCACTAGCTCACCATTGCCCCAGGCAGAGGTCTGTTGCTTTTTTACCCTCTTAGCCCTGCTAATTGAGACTTTGACTGGTGGTTGAAGCTGGAACCTTCTGCATGCAAAGCATAGACTCCACCACAGAGCTCTGGGTTTTCTCATTAAAACATGCACCAATTCCACAAGGCAGGCCTTTGTTCCTGCATAAGACCCTCCCCTCTCACCTGAAGTCATGTAATCCAGCAATGGATATACAGTATATATAGATTTCATGCAACTGCTGATGGCCTGTCTTGTTTCTGGCTAAGGGCCATTCCTCAATACTGCTTTTCAGTGCTAAATTGCAGGGTTGTTACTCATCAGTTGTTTTGCAGGATCCAGATGTTTTCCTTCAAGTCAGTGCTTCTGTTGTGGAGGAATGGCATTTTCCCCTTGTGCTCAAATTGAAATGTTTTATTGGTGGGGAAATCCTGTCTTGTCTATCTGTGCATCACTTCTGCTACCTGTGCATCCAGATGCCTGTTTGTAAGTATCTGTCTGGTGCAGAGAGACAGTTGCTCCAATCCAGCACCATTCTTAATCTGTAAAAACTTGCTAAAGAAACTTCAGCCGCAATCATGCCTCTTTTTCTGTTCCATCTTGCCTAACACTGGTGTATTATGTTAAAACATCTAGCACTGAGGTCTGATACAGCCAACATATTTAACTTGGTTTGCTCATTTTTTAAAAATAGTTTTGGTTAGCATTTGTTTCAACTGCCAAGTATTTTTTTAAATTTTCCCCATTCTCATAATATTGGGACACATTGTACATCCGCTGGTGTCCGACTGAGTTGGCCAATCTTCAGCTATGCCAATTAGAATAGTCAGCAGCCCTATTTTCATCTGTTTTAAACTATATAACAGAGGCATTCCAAGCAAGGAACTCTGCAGTGGACAAAGCTTATCTTATGTCATGTTTGTAACATCACTTTTTGATGTGGTTTCCTTCTTGCTTATGCAAGCACACATTTCATAATGCTGAAAAGTTCCAGACAAGAGTCTAGTTCTGCCAGAACACAACACAATACAAGTGCAGTCGCTTTCTGTGCACCTAGTTCATTTATTTATTTATTTATTTATAGCATTAGCTTCCCACAAAGTGACTAACAAATTACTGAAAAAAATATACAATTCAGTATCAACTAAGACAGTGGTCCTCAAACGTTTCAGCACCAGGACCCACTTTTTAGAATGACAATCCATCTGGGACCCACCAGAAATGATGTCATGGCCAGAAGTGAATTCATTGTGACACCAGAGCCTGCTGCTATCCTGAGAATGCAGAAATTAGTTGGGTTATTTCTCAGCCATTTTCCAATAGCACAGTGAATCAGAAAGAAAGAAAAAACCTTAACACAACCTTAACTATTTTCAATCTTAACACAAGCAAAATAACTACACAGCCCTATCTCTTTCCAATGTTCCATCTGCCCATATTTTCAATTATGGCTGTACTCGGTGCTACATGGCACACCTGAAATTGGCTCACAACACAACTAGTGGGTCCTGACCCACTGTTTGAGAAACACTGAATTAAGGTAAATAAAATATAGAGGCTTTGAAGAGAAAGGTGGTGCTTCAGGAGGGATCTTAGGGAAGAAAAGTACAACAATAAATTTTCAATTTGACAATAGTAACAGTGGCTATTGTTGACAATAGTTGACAATCACTTGGTGGGGGGGGGCAGACAGCACCAGGTGACACCAACATGCCTATAAAATGTTTGTGCAGTGTTTCAGGGTTCAACCAAGTCACCACTTCACAATTGCCTCAGAACTTGACAGAACCGCTATGAAGGACAAGAAGAGCAGGTGATCAGTGGGTTTATCTCAAGCGCTGTGAGGCCCTTCTTCACCTCAGAGGATCACCTGCAGGCACATAGCGGGGGAGGAGCCACACTGGGTGACTCCAACCCCAGTGATGCCACTGAATAAAAATTAATAAATAATAATTCAAATAAGTGATAATAGAGAAGCTGCTTTATATTATTTTCCCTCTCTCACAACACCAGAACCAGGGAACATCCACTATAATTGAGCGTTGGAAGAAGTAGAACAAATAAAAGGAAATACTTTTTTTACCCACTGGGTAATTAATCAGTGGAACTCCTTGCCGCAGGAGGTGGTGATGGCATCTGGCCTAAGTGCCTTAAATTGGGGATTGGACAGATTTCTGGAGGAAAAGTCCATCGTGGGCTACAGGCAGTGGTGTCATCCAAATGATTTAGGAACAGGTACTTTTGATTGGCACTTTTGATTGGCACTTGTCGGGGTCTGCCCACCGGAAGTGACATCATAAGCCGGAAGCGATGTCGTGGCAGGAAGTGAGGTCATAGCCGGAAGTGAGGTCATGACAGGAAGTTAGGTCATAGCCGGAAGTGAGGTCATGATTGTTGCCATGGATGTGATCATGTTTGTAATCTTCAGCTTGTGGTTAGTGTTGATTTAACTTCTATTGCTTTGCTTTCTAGAGATGTGTATAGACATATTTTTGCTTCAACTGTTCCCTGGTTAAATAGCAGGCTAGACTGTACTAGATTGGGATCCCTTTTGGGACAGGGAGCCAATTAACTTTAATGTTAAATGCAAGGAGCCGGCAAGGAGCAGGAGGGGGAACGGGCGACCAAAAAAAGAGTGCGTGGGGGCTGTGGCGGGGGGGAGGCTGCAGGAGGAACCGGGACGCTGGATCTGCGCAGCTGGAAGGAGCGGGAGCCCCAGGCAGCCTACCTGCCTCCCTCCTCACTGAAAGTGCAGGCAACGGCTGCGGGCATGCAGTACGCATGCGCAGCTGCTGAGCCAACCAGCCGACGGGGCCAGCTTCGAGTGGGCGGGGCCAGCTCAACTTCTAGGAACCGGTACTCACGTAGTGGTACGTAGTGGGTGCATGACATCACTGGTTCTATGACATCATAGCCAGAGCAAAAAAGAACCCGAAGCGAGCCGAGGTAAGCGAGTGGGCAGGGCCCAGCCATTTAACAACCGGTTCTGTAGAATCTGGGCGAACCCCCTGAATCCCACCACTGGCTACAGGCCATGATGGGTGGTGCAACCACCTTAAAATAGAAGCAGGCTACTTCAGAATGCCAGGTGCAAGGGAGTTGCAACAGGATGCAGGCATCTTGTTGCCTCATGTGCTCCCTGAGGCATCTCGTGGGCCACTGTGAGATAGGACTAGATAGGCCTTTAACCTGATCCAGCAGGGCTCTTCTTATGTTCTTGTGTTCATATGTAATGCTTTTAGTTAATGACATGAGGCCCTGTTTATCCAAAAGGTTCCACCTTTGGGACTTATTCAGTTCCACACAGGAGTTCTCATAATCCACAGTTGGGCATTGAAGGGAACACCAACATTACTAATTTTGTTCTGCAGCCATGAACATCAGCACAACTCTCGTAGGTCAGTGGTTAAGTGGATGCCATCCTGGTGCAATCTCGAGAGCAGTATCACTTTTCTTTCAAATACCTTCTTATCTTTGCTCTCAACTACTGTTAGCATTTCTGGCTCCCCAGTTAAAATCGCTTCCCTTAATAAAGGAACAGAACAAAGACTAATTGCTCACTAGTAAGCAACCAAAGTTGCCAATTAAGCTTGGACCAATATGAAGGGAAGAAGCTTGGCCTATGTGGCATATGAAATGAAAGCCGTTTTCCATTCCAGGCTTGAGCCCAGGAAATAATTGAAAGCAGTACAGTAAAATGGTGACATGCTCTTCCGTTTCCAAAATGAGGTCATTCTTTTCTGGCCATTATCAACAGCCAATAAGGTTTAGTGTTTACATACACAATCCAGGTGTCCGGAGAGCTTCATGTTCACTTCCTTAAGGTCCAAACTCTCCGCCCCCCCCCGCCATTATGATCATGCCAAAAAGGCCCCCACTGTACGTGGAGATTGTGGCGGTCTCCTCCAGGTAAGGGAACTACTCAAGAGTAAACCTCTGAGGCCCAGCTGGGCCTACTTGGGTCTGTGCCAGCAAAATAGGTGGTGCAAGTCTGAGTGGACTTGGATCAGGTCCGGGAAGGGGGCTTGGATTTGGCAGATGTCCCTGCCACTGAACTCACCCCACTCCTGGACCTATTCTGCCCTCCTCCCCATCCCCATTGCTGCCTTGTCCTGCGTCTCCTGCTGTCCTATATGGGTCGGGGGCCTTTGATGGTCTGCCAGCACATTTCAGTCCTGCTTTAACCTTTCGATTCGTATTACATGGTACAAAAACACAGTTGGCACTTCTTTTTATTTATAAATTGTAATTGGATTGAGTTCCCATGGATCAGGACCATGGGATGAGAGGGGGCTTTTAACAATTTAACAATAATTGGATTGTATTTTTTTTTAAATAAATGAATACGTAAAGAATTGTTTCTCTTTTGTTGGGGAGGGTCAAATTTTTGACATGCTAAGGCCTAAACGTTCACCATCACTGGTCTAGATTAGTGGTTCCCAAACTGTGGGTTGGGGAGACACCAGAGGGTCATCATGAGCCAATTTCAGGTGGGTCGTGAGAAACCTAGAGCAGCCATATTGAAAATATGGGAAGATGGGATGCTGGAAGGGGGAGGTCTGTGGTTTGCTTGTGTCAAGGTTGTAAATAGTCTTTTTTTTCTTTCTGATTAACTTTGCTATTGGAAAATGGCTGAGAAATATCCCAGCTTATTGCTGCATTCTCAGGAAAGCAGCAGGTTCTGATGTCACAATGATGGCACATGCGGCCATGACATCACTTCTGGTGGGTCCCAGACAGATGGTAATTCTAAAAAGTGAGTCCTGGTGCTAAAGAATTTGCTCTCTCCCTCTTCCTCCTGAAGAGAAGACATGTAGCTAGATGGACTAGCTGGAAGATCTATTCTTTCTTAAAAAGATGTATTTTCCTTAAATATACTTTGGCTTTTGAATACAAAGTTTCCTATCTAGAAGCCTCAAAGCTTCCTATCTAGACTTCCTTGCGCATTTCATCTTTGGTGTTTCATTGCTGCCAACAGATTAGGGCATGCTCTCATGGCTGCTATTTAGGGGGAAGGCACCAGTTACAGGGGTATTTTGCTGACTCCAAAGGCAGGAGGTATAGACAAGCACTTTGCAGTTGCTAATCAGTCACAAAAAAGGTTTCAAAAAACATGGAATGCAGATGTAATGAATAAAAATAATGCTTCCTTTGAAGCAAAGCTGGTGAGGAACACTTCTTATGGGTACCTGTGATGTGCTGGACTCTACCAACTGCACCTCCCAAGGGAGTTCATCAACAATATCTTAGGAGTTGCAGTCAAATGATTTTAAAATCGGCACTGGAACAGGTGCTGCCCCTCCCCAAGACTGGTATCCCAGGCATGGAATGGCTTTGGATCAAGTTAGAATTTTTCTATTAAAATCAATGTAATTTGTACAGTACTCATCCAGATTTTAACAGTAAGAATGGTTTAGGTGCCAGTGTTCAGGAATGGTTTAGGTGCCAGTGGCATTTCTACTGGAGGAGGGGGAACACTAAGTTTTGCAGAAGCCTGAGCCCCTGTGTAAAGTAATCCTCCCCGTCCCCTTCAGAACCATTCGCGGCTTGGAGAGCTAGCTCAGAGGCTTTGCTCTCTGAGCTGCCAATGGCTCTGGAGGCTAAGGGGCAGGGCTGCATTAAACAGGAGCTCAGGCTCCTACAAAACCTTGCGTTTTACCCTCCTTATAGATACGGTTACCAGATCCAAACTGGGATAGAGTGCCTATCCCTTTAACCATTGTATAGAAGAGGGAATTTGGGCAGCTGCAGCTTTTGAAACCTTCCTTGATGAGCTACACCTGCCCAAATTCCCTCTTTTATACAATGGCTAAAGAGACAGCCACTCTGTCCCAGTTTGGATCTGGGAACCCTACTTATAGATGCCATTGTTAGGTATGCATAAAGAGGGAATGATGTACAGTTCTTGAATCTACCGCCATTTGAATACCCAAGCAAGAGCCAGCTCTAGCTCAGAGTGCCCCAGGTAAGGAGCATCATCACCCCCTCCTTTTGAATACACTGGGTTTTTTTAATTGCATTTGTAGCTCCTTTCACAACTTTAATGCACATCTACATGCTTGATTTAATCCCTGTTATATAAAGACTCTCTCTCTCTCTCTCTCTCTCTCTCTCTCTCTCTCTCTCTCTCTCATCTCAAAGTATAATTCCATGCTAAGGTAGGCACAATAAAGGACAAGAACAGCAAGGACCTAACAGAAGCAGATGAGATTAAGAAGAGGAGGCAAGAATACACAGAGGAACTCTATAAGGCCGATCTCAATGTTCCTGATAATCACAATGGTGTGGTCACTGAGCTCGAACCTGACATCCTGGAGTGTGAAGTCAAGTGGGCTTTAAAAAGCATCACTAGGTGACAGCACTCCCGCTGAGTTACTGAAAATCTTAAAAGATAATGCTGTCAAAGTGCTACACTCCATACGCCAGCAAATTTGGAAAACCCAGCAGTGGCCACAAGACCGGAAAAGATCAGTTTACATTCCAAGCCCAAAGAAGGGCAATGCCAAAGATTGTTCAAACTACCGCACCATTGCACTCATTTTATATGCTAGCAAGATGATGCTCAAACTCCTACAAGCTAGGCTTCAGCAGTATGTGAATTGAGAACTACCAGAAGTGCAAGCTGGTTTTCGAAGAGGCAGAGGAACTAGAGATCAAATTGCCAACATTTGCATGGAGAAAGCCAGAGAGTTCCAGAAAAACATCTACTTCCACTTCATTGACTACGCTAAAGCCTTTGATTGTGTAAATCACAACAAACTGTGGCAAGTTCTTGAAGAGATGGGAGTACCAGACCACCTTAATGCTGCACACTTCTTCATCCCAACTGGGTATCCAATGTTTGACTCGCTATGTATTGTAGTGAGCCATGAATATCTTTGCAAGCACTCACTTGACCTACTACAGAATGTAAGGGGCCTTGTCAGGGAAAACAAGGAGCATAATAAAATGCAGGAGATGAACAGAAGCCAACAAAGGCATCTGGAAATGGGTTTGGTCATGGTTAGAGACACAGCTGAGGTTAATAGATAACAATGGCAGTTTGTTGGCCTGATGATTGGAGCCAGGCCATCAGAGCCTGGAAGGTTCTAGAGTATGTCACAGTAGAGTCTACATTTTCTGAGGTGTTGGCCACCCATGCCTTATAGCTAAGAACTCAGCCAGATGCCTGTACAAAACGTTTGGTGTCAGTCCTGAATCGTTAGTTTCAGCTCCACAGCTTTCAACATTATGATCAATGTCCTCTTTTTTTCAGCGTTTCAGTTCCACAAACATTCGCAGTTACACAGAAAAACGTGTTACTCAAATGCAACACAAGACCCATTATCTCCTGGCAGGATGATTCATGCCCGACAAGTCAATGCTTGGACGGTGACAGTTACCACATGAATATAATCTTAATTATCTGGTGCATGTTACTATTTAATGTGGTGATTCAGTCAGGCTTGTTGGCCTGGGGGATAGTCTAGCTTTAAGCGTGTGACAGCACAATTCTGAGCAGCATGTGGGCTGGTTCAGTGTGCGCTGCTTGGGTGCTTGTCACTGCAAAAGCGTTGCTAAGCATAGCAGTCAAGTAGGCCAGCGTGAAGTAGAGAGTAGTGTGTGCTATGGTAGATAGGTTCCATGCCGAGTAGTGCAGGCACAGAATGGGCAGGGGGAGGGTGGGAAGGGACAAAGGTGTGCAGTGATACAGGCAGGGGCAGCGACAGGATCTACAAACGACTTGGGGGAACGCTGGGCGGGATGTAGGCGGGACATCCGGTTGATTGGCAGCCCGTCCGCGGCGATCCGCAGCTGCCCTGGCTTGGGGGGGGCTCCTGCTCGCTGTGGAGGACAGGTGAGGGTCACGCCGGGTGCCTGGGCGAGCAGCGGTGGGGTGCGCTAACCAGGGGCAGCCCCCCCCAGGCCAGGACAGCTGCAGAACGCTGCGATGGGCAGCCAATCACGCGGAAGCCCCGCATAAGTCCCACCCAGCGTTCCCCCAGGTCATTTGTAGATTCCGTCACTGGGCAGGGGGTGTGTGATTCTGGCCTGGGAGGAGGTGGGATTAGTGGCAGTGAGGTAGACTCAAGTCCCTCAACCCGCTCCCAAGTTGGACTCAGTGATTTTGTCAATCGCTGACTTGGACTCAACTTAGGAGCATCAGAGCTCAATCCTAACCTGAATTTAGGCTGGCGCAGTTAGGCCAGCAAAGTTGGGCCGGCACCAGTGCAACTTTAAAGCGCATTGGGACCACCCTCTGTGTGCTGGCCTCTCTGACTCCAAGGGTGATCCAAACATACTTTACGGTGTCCCTGGTGCCAGCCAAACTTTGCCGGCCTAACTCCAGGTCAGGATTGTGCCCTCAGTCAGTGACTTTTGACTTGACTTGCAATTTGAAGGCTTTTTCATGTCCAAGCTACTTGTGTTCTGGCTTTTTTAAACCAGTGCTTCCACATTGCGCCACAAGACCTCCTGGGCAATTCAGCAGCAGGCTTCTCGACGGACGACAGCAGAGGTGGTGGGAAGGCCAGTTCAACAAGCCGGTGCAGGATACAGGAGAGGCGGGCTGCAATGAGGGGAAGGCTTCAGTGTTTTTAGCACAAGGGAGGGACGGACAAGGAGGTGGCACAGGCTATCGGAGGGGGGCTGAGATGAGGGGAAGGCAAAAGCGCCTGCCCACCTTGCCCAGAGTGACTGTGCTGCAGCTGATAGCTCCAGACTGCCTGTGGCACTGGATCATCACCAATCAGCTGGACAGCAGGGAGCAAGCACTTGGAAGTGCCTGCCATCAGGGGTGTGTTTGCAAGTTCTTTCCCACCACTTCCCTTTTTTCTTTAAATTTGAGACAGGGACTTGACTCAGCAATTTTGAGCAAGGATGTGAGATCTGACTCAGGACTTGAGGTTAGGGACTTGAATACATCACTGCCTAACCCGTTTCCCTGGCCTGATCTGCTGACAGGGCAACATGGACTTGCACCAGCTATACAGCTTACAGTCCGCTGAGACCTCCAGCATGCAAAATTCCTGCACGGGGCGCAACATCTGATGTTCTAGGATTGTTTGTCTTTAGCTGCAGTGATGTATGAAGATGGATGTGGGGGTGGCCCCTGGGGCCAGGCTGCAGGGGGGAGTCTAAGAGGATGCCCCAAGATGGTGGCTGGGGTAGCAGGAGTGACACTGGCTGCAGCCGTGATTTGGCTAGGGCTTAACCAGGAGAAGGGGGACAAATGTCCCCTTACCTTGGGGAGACCTCCAGCCAGTGGTGTAGCTAAGGCATCTGGCACCCAGGGCCCATTCATTTTTAATATCCCACACCAGAGGGCCTCCAAAACACACTTCCGGTTTTCACGAAAACCGTTAGTGCCTTTTGGAGGCTCGGGGAGGCGTGCACAGCCCGACTAACTGACTTACAGTCCAATTCTAATTTCCTGTGCAGCAATGCAGTCAGTGATGTCATGCACCCACTATGCATCACTACGCGAGTACCGGTTTCTAGAAGTTGAGCTGGCCCCGCCCACTCGAAGCTGGCCCCTGCTATTTAACCAGGGAACAGTTGACGCAAAATATGTATATACACATCTCTAGAAAGCAAAGCAATATAAGTTAAATCAACACTAACCACAAGCTGAAGTTATTACAAACATGATCACATCCATGGCAACAATCATGACATCACTTCCGGCTTACGACGTCACTTCCAGTGGGTGGACCCCGACAATCAAAAGTGAGTACCTGTTCCTAAATCATTTGGATGACACCACTGAATGCAGTGATGCCAATGTGGCACCCACTGTATTCTGCAGGGATGATGTAGCCTCCAGAGGCCTTCTGTTAACCCACTGGCAGCCCATTGGGTCTACTCAAACCTATGGCAGCAATACTGTTGGTACAAGTCCACATGGACCTGGGTTGGGTGATCAATGCCAGGAAGGGGATTGGGGTTAGGTGGCAGCAGCATCCTCCCCAAACCCAATCCACCCTGCCCATTTGCCACCTCATTTTGCCCATGCCCTGACTTATGCGGGGGGGGGGGAGAGATCCAGGGACTGCTGTCAAGCCAGCACTGCACTTGTGGTGGCCTGGTTCCTACTGAAAGCAGGTCATGTTTGCAACAGACTTAAAGTACCTAGCACTGCCCGAATATAACTTCCAGCAGCACTGTGTAAGCATAGGATTGGGCCATTACTTAGGATGCCTGGATGCCTGATTTACCTTCCATGGCAGGAAGAGATAGAGCATGAAACAAAGAGATAGAGTTGAAACAAAGCATGAAGATACAAACTAGCCAGCTCCTTATAGCAACAACTCCGGGCTTTAGATCAGTGATTCTCAAACTATGGGTCCGTGGCCCACCAGTGGTTCACAACCCAGTTTTTGATAGGTCAAGAAATTGACAGGGTCAATTAGGCTATGTGCATCAAGGTTTAAACAATCTGCTACTTGAGCAGTTGAATACACAAACAGTACTTGTGTACTCTGCTGCACAATCACCATTTTAGCCACAAAGGCTTGAGTGGCTGGTAAAGTGAAATGTTTTTATTAGGTGGGTCCTGATGCTACAATGTTTTTTGAAACACTGCTCTAGGTCAGTGGTTCTCAAATGTTTTAGACCTGGACCCACTTTTTAGAATGGCACTCATATCTGGACCCACCGGAATAAATTATTAACCTAGAAGTGATGTTATGGCAGGAAGTGACATCATCAAGCAGGAAGTGCTGTCACTGTAACATAATAAAATGAAATTCTTGAAATGCAAATTGGCATTCTTGGACTGCAGCAATTGTACAACCATGAAACATCCCTGACAGAAAGCAGGGTTAGGACAAAATATTATGTAAAAGCACTGAACTGAAAACAATTTTTTTTAAAAACACCCCTCACATGAAAGTTCAAACTGTTAACACTCACAAAAGGAATATAGCAAGTGTAAGGTCTGTAGCTTCCAAGATGGCAGCTCCCAGCTCTCTGTGACCCACCTGACATTCTGTCCTGACCCACAGTTTGAATAACACTGCTCTAGGTTATACTGTTCTGATCGGCTCGTATGAAGGTGGGAAGTCCTAGGTTAGTTCTTTGGACATGCTCAGATGGAATATGTTGACCCACCATATGTTGAATGTGGTGTGAGCCACATTCAGCAGGGTTCTGGCTGTTTCCTGTCGGACTCTGTTTCATTTACTCCTGGGGCCAGTCTCTCTGGTGTTTCAAATATATAGTAAAGTGTTCCTGCATATGTACAAGTTATAGGAGTCAGGATGGGAGAGATGAACAGACTATCAAATCTTAGCTAGCACCATGTTATGCACAAATAGGGGGTTTCCATTAAGGTGAAGAAGCGTTCCCATTCACAACGCTTCCCCGGGGATCATTCAAGTGAGGAAATAGCATAAAATTATCTTTCTATTACAACATGAGCCATACTAATCTAAAGTCTAGACAGTGGGTAAACAAAGTTTCTCAAATCATTAAGAAGCAGAAAAAGCAATACAGTAGCATTACAAAATTAGGCAGTAATACTTGTAGCTCGATCCTAACTTATGAATCCGCCAGTGGAACACGGTACTGCTGGTGGAAGTGTTGTTGTTGTTGTTGTTAGGGGGAAATCACCCTGGAAAGAGACAGAAACCTGCCTAATTGAGGTTCCGTTTCCCCAGGGTACGTTCTCTCCTATGAAAGTTAAAGCCAAACATTCCCAAAATCAAACCTTCCCAAAAAGTTGGAAGTCAAAAAAATGAATGCCAGCTAGAATTTGATGTTGCAGAAAAAGAAATACACTTTATTGATGTGTAGGGCATTAATAGGGACGTGGTGGCACAGCCACAGCACTGCTGCTGGGCTTTCCGACTGGAAGGTTGGGAGTTCAAGACTACGCGACGAAGTGAGCTCCCATTGCTTGTCCCAGCTCCTGCCAACCTAGCAGTTCGAAAGCACCTAAATGCAAGTAGATAAATAGGGACCACTTCGGTGGGAAGGGAACGGCATTCCATGCGCTACGGCGTAGAGTCATGCCGGCCACATGACCATGTAAGCTTGTCTTGGGACAAACACCGGCTCTACAGGCTTAGAAACGGAGATGAGCACCGCCCCCTACAGTGGGTCATGACTAGACCATTCGGTCGTGGGGAAACCTTTACCTTTAGGGCATTAATAAAGAGGACACAAGAGCAATATGCTTCCATGGAGACCACAGAACTTGTGTAATTTGTGCAAATCCAGGATCAGATATTTATACATAACAGTCTAGCATGCAAATGGGGATACAACCAACCAACCAGGGTCCCCTAAATCCCAGGTTCACCAATAATCCAGGCTGCAATAATCAAATGTATGTTATTGGTTGGTTGGTTGGGACATTGTGGCTTTTGGTTGGCTGCATGCTGATCTCCCCCCCCCCCCCCCCCGGTTGAGCAAGGGGTGGATGTGGGCATGGCGCCACAGTGATAAGGGGTTAATTAAGGAGACCAAACAGCACTGATATCAGGATGGGGAAGGGTACTCAGGACAATACAATGAGTAGGATGCACCAAGCTCAGACTATGCAGATGTGAACCACAAAGCAATCACTGCAAATAGGAAAGACAATAGGGTACAGGAACACAAGGTAACAAAGGCACATAGAGTTTAACAGGGAGGGCGGGGAGATACAGATGGAAGGAATTACAAAGGATGACTATATACAATTCCCTGAGAGCCTTGGGCACAGTTTTCTGAACGGATCTTCTAATCTTTCCTGGGGCAAAGACATGATGTGATCCAGTCTTCCTTCTTCCATCCACAAAATGGAGTGTTTCCCCTATTAGAGGCTCTAAGTCTCTTGCCCCCACGTGTGCTGGCTGATTTCGTGACCCATGGGTTTAGCTGTTCTCTGTTAAGCACACGTAGTGGCTGCTTTTTTTCATGGCAGACTTGGCGTTCCAGTTCTGCCCGGTACAAAATTCATGATCTTTCCCAAGATGGAGGAAGGGTGGGAGAGAGAGAGAGTAATCTGGGCTGGTAGTGCTCCACATGGTTGTGATGGCTGGCATCCTCACATGCGCCAGAGGAGGAGCCACCCCCTGCCCCTTTCCAGCATCCCATCTTTCCATATTTTCAATATGGCTGCTCTAGGTGCTTTGCAACCCACATGAAGGCTCACGACCCACTGGTGGGTCCCGAGTCAACCCACAATTTGGGAACCACTGCGCTAATGGGTTATGTTATGTGAATCGGTGGGAGAGGAGGTGGCACTTTCCCACCTCAGGCATCCAATATCTTGGGTGGTCTTGTTAAAAAGGTGAAGCAGAAGCAGGGCTAGGTAAAATGCTGGCAATTCCATTAAGGAATGTTATAAACATAGACAGGTATAAACATAAAACAAAAAGGGGGGCCAATTTTTCTATTTAAGTACTGCAAATCTCAGTTTTTGTCAGGATCTCATATAAATCCAGTGTTCAAGCCCTCCTGTTTTTCAGGACTCAAGAGCTCAGTGTATAATTGGGCAATGTTGGTAGGAGGTCTGGCATCAAGCTGATACTTCATCCAGCGCAAACAATACACTTGGGAGGTCATGCTTTTGCATCAGAACCACATTCATCGCACAGCAGCGATGTCTACAAGTAGGGACAGTGAGCCACTGTTGTTTCGTTCAACGTGGTTGGTCTTTTTCGGAATCGTCCTCGCGCGCCTCGCCCTGAGACTCAAAGAAATAAAAGGGCGGGTTAAACAGGCGTTTCTTCAGCGAGTCACGGCTTTTGGCGGGAATATTCTGAGGGCTGAGATTTCCCTCACACAGCCCAGTGACAGTTACGATGACGTCACCGCTGACGGGGCAGCGGGCGAAGGCAGGGATCGAGGTGAAGGTCACGTGACCGCCACCCCCGGGGTTGATACCGTCATCGCCTTCCTCCTTGTTACGTGACAGCGACGAGGGGGTGGGGTTAGCCAAAGGGAGCCAGGGTGGCGGCGACGGAGCGTCACGTGGCAAGGGCGGACAGGCGGGGTGCGGCCCTGGAGTATCGCGTGTCACATGGCTAGGCAGTGAGAAGGGCGGGGAGAGAAGGGGAGGAGAGAGGAGAAGGAGAAGAAGAAGAAGAAAAAAAACCGCACGGAGGGATGGTCATAATCACGTGATGCTGGCGGCCCGGAAAAATCTGAGGCGGAGCTGAGCGGCTACTTCGGCCGCCATTTTCCTGCGGTGACCAGCTGTGTGTATGTGTGCGAAGGGAGCCGCCGGCGGCGTTGGCAGTCGAGTGGCGGAAGCGAGGAGGGAGGGGGCGGCAGTGATTGGGAGAGGCGGAGGAGGCGCGGAGGGAGGGGGGCCCTTCCCGGGTGACAGCAGGCCCGGCCTTTCCGGAGGGCGGAGCGCAGCCGGGAGTCAGGGGCTTGGCGGCGCCGGCGCTTGTGTCGGGTCCAGCAGGGACCTCCCTCCCTCCGTCCCTCCCGTCTCTGTCCCAGCTTCACCAGGCAGGTTCGGAATAGCAGCAGCAGCGGCGGCGGCACTTGTAACCTGGCGCGATGTCCGGGCAGAGCATTACCGACCGCATCACGGCGGCGCAGCACAGCGTGACCGGCTCGGCGGTCTCCAAGACGGTCTGCAAGGCCACCACGCACGAAGTGATGGGCCCCAAGAAGAAGCACCTCGACTGTGAGTGAGGCTCGCTCGTCCCGCCCCCCCCCCGCCCGTCCTCTGGGGGCTCCCCTGTCACCCCCCCACCCTCTGCCCACGTCGCAGCCTTCGCCCTCTTTGGGCCCCCTTGGAGTCAGGCTGCCCCCTTCCCACTGGCTGCCACTTCCTTCGCCCCCACCCCTGCTGGGACGGCACCTTCCCCTTGAATGCGTTTTCTTTTTCCTCCTCAGTTTTACCAAAGGCCGCTTTTCTGCCTCCTTCCCGCTTTCCCACTGTCACTTTCTTCGAAACTTTCTCTCTCTTGCTTGGTGCCCGCTCTTAGTCGCTTATGGAATTGTCCCAAAGGAGTGGAGGTGGGAGCCGAGGCTCTAAACGTGGGTCTTGGTGGGCTTTTTTTATAGTGTCCTGAAGGAAGAGTGCGTGCTTTGGCGTGTGTTGGAATTAAAAAGGATTGTAATGCTGTTTTGACTGCAAAAATTGGCTGGCTGTGATGGCTAAGTGGAACCTCCATGTTCAGTAGCAATATAACAGTGAATACCAATTACTGGGGAGCAATAGGAGAAGAGTTTCATTACTTTAAGGCAGTGATGGCAAACCTATGACACGCGTGTCAAAGGCCACCATGAGGTTTTGGGTGACATGCCAGCGTTCATCAACTGAGTTTGATTTACTCATATTTCATTTTTGTAATGAAATTATTTGATGTTTGACATTTCTTGATGTAATACATAGTATAGATAACGCTGCACATAATTGGACTGTATTTTTAAAAAAAACAAATGAAATGTAAAGAATTAATGTTCTTTTGTTCGGGAGTGGGATGGGGTTGACATGCCAGCAAAGTCGAGTTAAGGCATTTTCACTGCGCCAAGCCTCACCATCACTTCTTTAAGGCAAAGGCACTGCTTGTGGGTGACCATAGTGCTCAGACAGATGTTCCTAGTGAGTCAGAATGTTGGACTGGGTGAATGGACCCTGATCTGATCAGGGTTTATTCAGAATATATGTCTGATTTCTAATTCAGTGATAATTTTCTTCAGACTTGTGACTCCTTGTCCTGTTCCTTTTTATATTCTCTCCTTTTAAAGAAAAAGCACATTTTTCTTTGTCCTGCTGGTCATTGGCTTCCCCAATTCCTTTCAGTTCACCAGTATCAAGCGATTTTGTAGTTGGTTGGTCTGTCTTTAAAAAATTGATGTAAGTAAGTTGGTATGTTGAAACCTGGAAAGTGTTACTTTTTAAACATATTGAAGGCAGGTAAAAGGCACCACTTGCTGTTTGGCTGTCTTGTTGTGCTCTTTATTTGTATGCTCTCTGTAAAGAAAGTCTTTATCGGGCAAGGCAATTAAAGGGTGTAGCCCTAACCATTGCCCTTAGGTATCGGGTTACCAGAGACAAATGGGAACAGAGTGCTTGTACCTTTACCTATTGCATTGAAGAGAGAATTAGGAAGGTGCAGCTCAACATAGATACATTTTTAGAAACTGCATCTGCCAAAATTTCTATATAATGATTAAAGATATAGGCACTCTGTCCCAGTTTATATCTGGTAACCCTACTTAAGGAGCATGTCTCAAAGTGGTACCATATTGTCCATTACTGCTTACTCCCTGAATTTTGCCTTCAGTGTTGGCTATGGTGCATATTTCCTCAGTGGTTCTCAAATTGTGGATCCAGAACTCACCAGTGGGTCATGCCCCAATTTTTGGTGGTTTGTGAAACTGTCGAGGCAAATTAGGCTATGTGCATCAAAGGGTAAACAAGCTGTTACTTGGCGGGAGGGGAAAAAAAAGATTGCTGTTCAATCATCATTATAACCACACCTCTTGGCGTTTATAAATTGGGCAGCAGCCTCTAGGGCCTCTAAAAAGTTTGAGAACCACTGTTCTAAATGAATGACATTTTCTTCTACTTGAAGCTCAAATCTGTCTCTGTCTATCTTTAATTTGAACCTGCAATTTTTGCTGTTTCAGGTTTCTTCCTTTATTATTATTATTAATTGTAAAATGAGTTACTACAGCAGGAGGAATGATTAGATGAGTTTTGTCTCAAAGGGGCTCACAATCTAAAAAAGGTGACCCCCCCCCAGCAGTAAGTAAGCAGTAAGTGGGGATGAATTTAGACAGCTTTCTCCCTCCTAATGATGAGAGCCATCACTTTAAGGGTGTCTTCCCAGTTAAGTGTGTCTTCCCAGTTAGCAGTGGTTATTCTAATATTCAGTTGTGGCTGAGAACAGCATACTTGCCTTCTCTCTCTTCCCCTCCCCCAGCTTTTTCAGGTCCTTGACTGCTCATACTTTGAAAATCTGCTTCAACTAGGGATAGTACTTATTGATTGTTTAAAATATTTATACCCCACTTTTTCACTCATGAAAATGGAATGCTCGGGCTGGCAACAACAAAGGTTACAATAAAATAACAGAAGAATCGAAATAACTAAAAAGCAGCAGAATAAGTAGTAAAAACAATAAAAGTAGCAACATATTCAATTTACAATAATTGAATAACATGGTGGCCTTGAAATCCTGAGCCACTCCCACCCTGAAGGCATGAACATGGTAGCCCCCCTGAACCAATATTTCAGGCACTCCCAAAGCCAGGGTAATGTAGTGGTTTTAGTGTTAGAACTGGAAGATCCAGGTTCAGATCTCCTCTTAGGAAGCTTCATGAATGACCTTGGGCTAATAACTATTTTTCAGCCTATTCTATCCCACAGGGTTGTTGTGAGGCCAAAAGGAGAGAAGGAACCATATACGCTGCTCTGAACCCCTTGGAGGAGTGGCGGTATAAAAATGTGAAAAACAAAATCCTAAGATCATGCTTGAGATCACCCAGGGAAGCTCAGGCAGAGACAGGGATGAAGACATTATGCCAAGAGAATTTCTAACCCAGGAGTGTCAAACTTCTTATAGTGGGCCGAATATTGTTCATGATGCCTGTGGCAGGCAGGAGTAGCATTATTAAGCAGATGATGACCAAGAATAAGTGCTTTTTCCTCAAGTTGGAGCTCATTATCTGTACATGACAGAAAATATGTAAATCTTGTTCATAAAGTATTTTCAAGGTAGGGGGGAGACTGTGGTCACATTTTCAGCAGCACTGCTTCTATCAAGAGCAGCTTTGCAGCTCAACAAGTGCATGCTTTGCTCTTCAGAGCTCTGCAAAGTGATGTCTCTGCTGAAGCAGTGCTGCTGAAAGGATGCCCCTGGGAGAGCCCGGTTATAATGGGAGCCAGATAGAGCCTCTGGGGGGAGGTGGCGCATCTGGCAGGTTGGCCTTTGTTTGACACCTGTGATCTAACCCATTCAGCATCACAGACATGCAAACCAGAGGACTGCTGGACACAATGTCTACTGTGTAGACTACTGGGCACAATGAGCATGGTATTGCCATAGACTGCCGTGACCCTGCCTCCCTCCCCTGTAGTTGTGACTGCTACAGTACCTGAAGCCTGGTAGGCAAATCCAGGAGAGGCCAACTTCTCTTGTCTCAGGTTTCTGTGATGCAGACCAGGTCACTGCCTTCATCCAGGACTAGGATCAAGTAGATCCTTATTGACCTGGCATTCACTCATCATCCCTTTCAGGCTACAGGGTTCCTTGCCAGGACCACTAATGACCTGCCAGCTGGAGAAGCATACAGAAGGAGGGATAGTCCATTTGAGACTACTGGATAATTTAAAAATCATATACTCTGCTCTTCAGTATTTCTATTCCTGGGGTAGTTGACACTACTGTTCCCTGATTTTCTTTGGACATTGCCTTCTGGAGGATATGGATAATGCTGAGCTCAGTGTAGGTTTAAAAAAAAATCCTCCAAAAATTCAAGCAGTGGTTCCCAAATTGTGGGTTGCAACTCACCAGTGGGTCACAAGCTGATTTTTGGTGGATTGCAAAGACCTGGGTCTTATTGCTGGCTGCTGTTTTGTTGCTGCCTGAGCCTCTGCTCAGCTGACTTTAGCCTGCTCTGTGCCTTGTCACATCACATTTTTGTTGTTCTGGCCAGTGCAAGACCTGGGACTCATTGCCAGCTGCTGCTCTTGCTGACAGGAGCTTCAGATCTCAACAAATATCTCAGTGGAAACTCACTAATTGTAAAATATCACTAATGTGGCTTATTTAACACCAGTTCCGGTGGTAGGAGGAGGAGGAGGAGGAGCAGCAGCAGCAGCAGCAGCAGCAGCTGGTGGTGGTGACTCCTGGGCCTTGCACTGACTGCTGCAAGTTAAAAATGGGGCACAGTGTTACAATGTTTGGGAAGCACAGAGAAGGTATCTCTGTAGAGTAATTGTATCTTTTCTGTAGTGTCTTTACAGGGCTCAGTGTTAGGCAGCAGTTCATAACAGATCAGTGGTTCCCAACATTTTTTTTGCACCAGGACCTCCTTTTTAGGTATAGCAACCTATCGGGACCCCCCATAAGACCTAGAGCTGGAAGTGATGCCATTAAGCAGGAAATGGGAAGTGACCTCATTGTGCTGGCAAGGCCGTAAGCCATGGCATTAAATAGGAAACAAAGTCATTGTTTTTAATAAATACTTTTTGAAAAGTTAAAAGATTCCAAATCCTTTTTAGAATGTTCTGAATACTTTGCCTCTAAGTGATGTTTGAGTTTTTAGTTCTTCCGAGCTTCTAAGATAGTGGTGCCAAATTCTCTGTGATCCCCTGAAAATTGGCTCACAACCACCTTGGGCGTCATGACCCCCAGGTTGGGAACCTTTGTAATAGATTACTTTCCTTCTTCTACCACATGTATAGGTTTGCAGAAATCTTTTTGCTTGTTGCCTTATCTGTGCATTGCGGATAGTATATGTACAAGTCTGAGCCTACACTTTCATTTTTCTGCACCTCCACCTCTGAGAGGGCCTTCTGCTTAGTAGCTGGAAAGTGGTTCTTTCTGCTTTTATTTGGATAAACTTTGGAGGCATGGGTGCCTAGAAGTTTCGAACATCCCTTTTGCTCATGTTGCTGCTTCCTCTTGGAATGTGGAATATTGTCCTAACCTACTATTTGGGGACAATATGAGTCACAAGTATTGGGACACCCACAATAAATTCTTGATGCACTGGTTGCCTGCACATCCACTGTGTTGGGCAGGTGCAGGCAAGTGACTGTCACCTGGATCCGTCACTATGAGGATCCTTGCTATCCTGGCTCTGTATCATTATTAGTAACATTCTGTAGTCTTTTAACATAACTTTTTAGAGTTTTTGCCTCTGTGTGCATGTCAAATCATGAATAAGGCTTAAATGGGTTGCATGTGATGTAATTGTTAGGAAGCTCCTAATAGTCTGGCATTATCCGCCACAACTCTGTAATGAATATCTTCATGCCGGCTCACAGGGAGTAACATCTAATTCTGTGGTACATGATCAGAACTGTGTGTATTCTATGCACTTAGTAAAATTGTCTCAATTTTACGTATAGAATCGCATACTAGGTACATATCTTGGCATTCTGAAGATACTGACTTTAATCTTGCGGGGCGGGGGCTTCTGGATCTCACATTGCAGAAGAAAGCTCAGATGTATGTTGTACCTAGTAGTGAATCAGTGCCTGTGTGGTCTGGTTTTTTAATAAACATAGTAGACTTAATCCTACTCCCCTTGTATGAAATCTACCTCTAAACCCTCTGATTTTTCCTACCTCAGTTTCCAATATTCAGTTTCTTGCCAAAATTCAACATTGTCATAAGTATTTTAGACACAGATTTTCAGTCAACAATGCTTGTGTGCAAACAATTCTGGTGTGCAATATTGAGAATTCATTGGTATAGTTGTTTGAATATTTATAATACACACAGCTGTGATTATGGTTCACACTGAAGGCTAGCAGTTTAGCCTGGAGTTTCAGGGAAAAACCTGTCTTACTTGTATGATTCTTGTGATGGGCTTAGCAACACTTTCATGTAATCAGAATAGCAGAGATGTGATGAACCTTTCCTGTCCATGAAGGAGATCAGTCTGTTGCATCCCATGAAGGTTCATTCTGATCTTCTGTATTGCTAGACCTATGAAGCATTCAAGATCTGGGCTTGAGCTCTTCATTAGTGTAGTTTAACTAGTTATTCTCCTTCACTAGTGTAGTTTAACTAGTTGTTCTCCACTACTGAATTAGGTTGGGAGCAAACGGTTGAGCGAGTTATTTTATGTGTGACAAAGTAACTGAACTAGTAGAGAATTCAGATCTGAGGGTTTGGCTTTGAAAAAAAAATATAGTCCATAACATTTTCAGTGGGAAGGTGCAGAAGTGAGGGCAATGTAATGCCACACGGCAGCAAGAGTCTGTTACATCCCTACCTTAGAATGCTTTGTTTGTGCTATCGCTCTCTTTTGCACGCCACCGGGTTCATGAATACTCTTGTGGAGAGAGACGCATCATCAATGGAGGTCTTCAGGTAGGTAATGGTGAGCAGGGGACTGGGTGGGCAGACTTGCATACCTTCCATGGCTAGTACTGGAGCTGCCACTCTTCCTTTCATTCTTGAGTAGGGTGTTCTGGCCGTGGAAGTTTCTTCAGGAAGTAGAATTTGCTTCCTGAGGGATTTGCCATTCCTAGAGTGTCCTGTTCTAAGGCAAGAGGAAGAACAGCAGCTCCAACACCTGCCCTAAGGTAATTAAGTGCCCCCAGCACTTTCCAGTTCTTAACAACCCTGCAGAGCTCCTTTAGCTTTGCTGCAGGAGCTCTATAAGGTCAGGTTTCATTGACCTCTGGAACCTCAAACCATCTTTTTCCTTCTGAAGTCCATTGAAGTCTCTGTATTCAAGTTAATTGTTACATAAATGAAGGCCTGAGGGTAAATTTCTTCTTGCCAATAACTGAGTAGATACTTTCAAGGTCCATTTCTTGTTTCTATAGAAGTTTATATATTTGGTGGGTGATTTCTCAAAGGCTAAATGAGAAGTAGTACACCAAAGCAAGTCTTTCTAACTTGCTCTATAAAATAGCCATGTAATTGTTGTAATAGCCATAAAATATTGTTACTGTTTTAATTACAGTGAGTTTGGATGTTTACTTCATGCTCAAAAGCCCCCTTCCTGCAATGTTAGTTCTCTGGCTGCTGCTACAAAGTAATACACTTTGTGAAGCTAACCAAGTGATGAGTTAATGGGGTTCAAGAAGAAACATCTGGGCTGCAGTATAAACTTCCAATATCTCACTGTACAGTGTTCTGCAGTTCATCTGCTTGCTTTCTGAGCAGCATGTGGACACTGAATGGCTAATCCCTTAACTGACAACATTCATTTGCTACTGGACATGCTTCCCAGTAATGCCCTCTGCCATATGTTCTGCTTCCTTCAGAATCCTAGGATAAAGAATTCCTCTATTGCAATATTTTATAATCTCTTGCTTAATTTTCTCCTTCCCCCAACTCAACATGTTATCATTAAATTGTGGAATAAAAGTATTATGTGCATGCAAAGTTTGTCTCAATTACACTTGCTTTGTGGCTTGGAATAAAAGAGAATCTAATTGTGGAGGAGAGGGAGACTCTCTTGCTGAGAGGGTCTGGCAGAGACAATTGCCATAGTGGATTTAATTGTGCTGCTTCGTTCACAGGGTTCACAGGCTGCTTTGTTACAACTTGGGCCAAACCTGGAACTGTGTAATTTGGATGCTGCTACATTAGTCTGGATGGATTGTTTAACTTGAGACATACTTCGCCACTTAAATTACAGCATGTAAAATTATTTCAGCAGTGAAGGTTTTCATTTACTGGTTCTGATATATTTCATAGGACAAAAAGCAGGCCTGTAAAAGCTAGTATATGGCTGCAGTTATCTGTATTGAGTGACAAATGTTTCAGGTATGTGAATCTTGACTATTTGAGTAATGGGTTAATCAACATGGACTCATTAGTTCGTCAAGTTTATTGGTGAACAAACTTCCTAAAATATGACTAGTTGCTTGCTTCAGAATCTGCCTTTGAGGTAAGAATTATAGGAAGATCTGCACATTATGGGTATTTGCTCACTAAAATTAGAGAATCGACTTGTAATTTATAGTGTACATTCCAGTGTAAAGGTGCAATAAGGCTTCAGAGCAAAACAATAGATACAAAACCACGTACAAAAGTTGCAAGTCTCATTGGAGCGTAAAGTATGAGCAGCTTCTGCACTCTGGGCATTGAGATCCTCCTGAGGACAGCTTTCAAGGAAACCTTTAATGTCAGTGGTATCTTACCTTGGGGTAGAAGTATTATAGGAAAACACACTATTTCATGAAAATATAACTGAATGACTACATGCCAAACTTCTTGTTTCTTGACAGTGCAACTAAGACTGCAATCCTATTCACACTTAACTGGGAATAGGCCCCATTGACTATAATGGGACTTCTGAGTAGACATGCATAGGATTGAGCTCAGAGATAGCTTTAGATAGTATACTGTATTTTGGTAATGGGTTCCTTACAGCTGAATGGAAAGCATTGTTGGTAAGGAAGGAAGCTGCTGAGGTGTAATTAGTTTGAAGGATCTGCTGTTCGAGTGATGGTTCTAGTACAGGAATAAAACTGTAACAGTTTGGGTTAAATTTTTGAATCAACATTCTTTTAAAGATAACAAAGCGTTTTGCCTGTTGTACCTCAGGAGAGTCTTCTTGCCTTCTATTGGCATTCACAAAATGGTTTTATGAACTTTTTAAGCTTGAGAAAAACTGAAATTGGAAAATATAGTTTATCACTGTCAGTTCATCCTACCCTGTGAGAATACTTAAATGTATAATCTCAGTACTTACTGTTGTTAGACATACTATAATCTGATGTTATGATCTGCAGCATGTGGTTTCAAGTTGCATCTAAGCTATGAACATATTGGTGTTTGGCAAGTCACTGTCAGCCTAGGTTTCGTGTTTGAAAAGTGGAAATAGTTTCTTGATCGTGGTAAAAACCATGTATAATAGACTAAATGAATTTGCATCTGAGATACAATGAAATGTGAAAAATTATTGCATTATTTTAAGTAGTTTTGTTAAAAGGACTAGAATTTAAGAATATTTTTTATTGCTGTCACTCTTACTTTGTGCTATGTGCTTTTAGCTGTAGGTTTTCCACACACAAAAGTTGGGCATGGCATAGTTCTTGGTATATTGTGGATATGGTGCTGTGATTGCACATTATGAACTTTAATTATGAAACACGGGTGGTCTGCATTTAATTTGGGCACTGGGAAACTCAAGTGAGAACTATTATAATTCCACTAAAAAGGACTGTGCTTATGTACTGAACTATTCAGTGTATTGTGGTGTTGATGTAATTTGACTTGTTTCTCATCTCTTTAACATACTTTCAAGATATTACTCTAATATGCAATGCATTACTTATTCACTTTGTTCAAATGTTGGATTCTGTTCCAAAGTTAAAATGAGTATTCTAGTGAGACAGAAACTGAGATCACTTTTCTCCCAAACCAGTTGAGACTACAAGACCCATTGGTTTGGGAAGGAGTGTTAGCTTGTTCATTTTTGCAGTGCCCAGTTTAGGCCCCAGTATCTACTGTGGTACTGACTCCCCCATAGATCCATGACTCCCCCATGGATACCTGAAACGATGGATAGTGGGGATGCCTTTTGAAAGATAGGGGAACATCTGTAGCTTTGCTGCAACAAGGGGGAAAAAAGATTTGTTTAATATTCCCCTATCTTTTTGTTTCCCAGTATCCATGGTATTTGTGAAACCATGGATACCAAATTAGTGGATACTGGGGCAGGCCTGTAGTATCCACACCTGTAATAAACCATCCTGTGATAGCATTGTTGTGGGAGGTTGGCGGCGCTGAGGTTGAATTGTCTTGCCTCTCCCCTACTAAGCCAACCTCCCTGAAGCCAGATCAGGCAGATGCAGCCACAGGGCCTTGGAGTACTGACAATGAGGGGGCTACTCACACGCTGGCCCTTCTCTGGCTAGACGGCTGAATTATGCATCCCTGAAATACCTGGTGTCTCGGCCTCAGCCTTGGGACAGGTAGCCTTCTCCATCAACCAAGTGTGGAGCCAGCAGCTGGCTCATCCAAGTCCTGTGCTTTTATCTGCCCAGCTGTCCTCATTAGGCTCCATAGACTCCTCCACCCAACCAGGGCAAGGACCCTTCCTGTTCCAGGCTGTCTTTTTCATTCCTGTAGCTCGGCCTCCTTGCCTGTGCTGAGGAAGTGTGTTAGATCTCCCTGGAGGGATGGACCAACGCTGGCTGATTTGTTGCAGGGTGACAAATCAGAAAGTCTAGGGATGGGCAGCTGTATGCATACAAACTTGTAATAACAACAAATTGTAATATTCTAGTTGTACTGGTGATTTTCTTTCACATAGTTCAAACTGGAATCAATTCTAGTAATCAGCTGACGCTCACCATTTGACCATATGGGACTTGAGTCCTGTAACTTGTACACAGGAGTATCCGCATCACAAATGGAAAAAATTGGCATGGTCACCTTGACATTTGCAGGATTTGAATTTGATTTGATGAGCTTTGCATAATATAGCAAACAACATTTAGAGTTTCAGCTGTTGAATTATATTTCTGCAAATTCAGGTCAGTGCTAATCAAACAGGCTCATAGTAATCAAATTCCAGCTTAATTAGATACTGAAGGTGACTATAATACAAGTTATAAAACTGACCTTCTGCACAAAATGAAGTATCGTTTCATATCAAACATATGAAATGAAAGCCCATACCATCAGCGCTAAGGCACTGTTGTGACACTGCCACTGATGGTAAGAGTGTACTGCTGGTGCTGGCCTGAAAAGGATTCTTTTCCAACCACCAGTTGTATTCTTTGCAATCTAGTGTAAAATGAAATCTTTGCAACAGTAAGTGATAACATTCTGTATTTGCAAATTCTTACATATAACCATGTATGAAAACTGTGTCTCTGAATTGCTACAAAATATTTTTAGTTCAAGATTTAAAAACATGTTATCTCTCCAGCACAATTTATAACATGATGGTAAATAAACTAATGAGACTGTTGAAGCCACAGCAGGTAATGTCACTGTTGCCTCTTTGTTACTGTTGGCTAATTCTTTTTTAAAATCTAGATTGTTCTCAGATCTTGTGGGGAGAGCGCACTATCGCTCTGATAATGAGGACCATCCATAACTTGAATGTAATCCCTGGAATGGAAGCAAACTTGCTTGCTCCCTTCTGTTACAAAAGACGGCATCAATGGGAATCCAGCCACTATTGTTCGTGGCCCAACTTCGTTCATCTCATATTTGTACTTATTAAACCGGTATTCTGGCCTTCCAGCTTCCCTCTTAAGTTGAAGGAAATGGATCCTGGAATAACCAAATCTTTGTAGAAATGATTGGTTTTGGTGCAATGTGTTGCTGCTGCATCCAGCAATATTATACTGTTCCAAATAGCCTTGCAAAACTTACAGAACTGTTTCTCCCAATAATTAAAAATCTATTAATAAGTGATCGTGTGCACAGAGCATACCACTGTTTCTTATATGGATGAGGGGAGTTTGTCAAGGTGTCCATTGTACCTCGGTGATTGTACTGAATATAATTGAAATCTTTTGTGCTATGAAATCTCTATATCTGCCCCAAGTTCTAGTTGGGATTGCACTCTGACTTTTGGAATAACCTGGATGAGCATAGTCTTCTTCTTTTGATCCTCAATTTCAGAATGTTGTGTAAATGGTAACTTGCAGATTGTTTGGTAAGATCCAGTGCACCAAGTATAGTTCTTATATTTTGTGAGGAAATGCAAGCCATCTAAACCTTATATAAAAGATGGCAGCAAAAATTCCATGATGTGAACGGCACTTGCACATGTGATTCTAATATACAATATAATAATAATATAGAATGTATGGTGTGTACTGCTGTATTATAATAAACTTTGAGCTGTCCTTGAAAACACTTGCAGCTGATGTCAATATTCTTGTTCGGGGAATGCTGTGCATACACCTACGCTGTGTGAAATCCAATTCCTTGCCTGTCACCCAGTCTTGCCTAACCTGTGTGTCATGCCAATATTGCTTATATAAACCAGTTTTCAACCAATGATGCTTGCTTCATACCTTGCTTACTACTTTTTGTCTTGAACCAGAAGTGAAAATTCTTCTATGCCAAATTGACACCCTGGACCTGTAACCACTGCTTCTTTCCAGTCCCTCCCTCCACACTTCTCTTTGTGAATGCAACTGAAACCACAATACCAGCATGGGTTGCACAGCCATCCTTGTGGGCCACCTCCTAACATGTCCCTTCTTAAGAAAACAGCTCTCACTCTCTTGCCTTTCTTCTGTTCCTCGAGCTACGGCTTCCTAGATTTGGGAAGCTTGGTTCCACCTCTGAATACTGCTTTTAGTCTGGAGTTTTGCCTGATCTTGGTAACCTTGTCCCTTGGCTCCTTCACTGCATCACTCCTTACATAGCAGATAGGACTGGTTGACCCCCGACTATCTTTTCTTGACTGGCTTATGTGCAGTCATATTGATAACCCTCTTGGTGCCTGTGATTTTCTGATTGTGTGCTGTGTGTGGATAAATCCATGTTCTAACTAGCCACCTTTCCAGACAAACTCACCTATCTTTAATTTCACAGCCCACCAAGGGGCTCACCCCTTGCCTCTAGCCCTCGGTTCAGTCTACTACCCTCCACGGCCCCTAGCTCCAGCCACTACAGAAACTGCTCTTTTCTTTATTTACTCCCAGGTAAATGTTTAAAGAATTTCCGCTTTAATCATAGTGGTGATTAGTGAACAACACTACACCAAGGCTACCAAAAAACTACACTAAGGCTACCCAAATAGTCCTTCAAGAATTTGCATTGGTGGCCATCAAAGATAACACTTCAGTTAAGTGCAAGCTACCTCTGAGAACAGAAGAAGTGTTTGATCATGTAAAGTGTCCTTGTAAGTGGAATGTTCCTTGCCTTTTCATAAGAAGCCTGCATTCACACCATGCATTTCTGTTCATGGAACTATTGCTCAGAATGCCACTTCTAGTTAAGCTTTAAAAAGTTTGCCTTTCCTCAAATCTCAACACTTCGGTTGTTTGAAATAATTGCATGTTTTTTTATTTATGCAGCAGGGGTTTTCTGGGAATATATATAACATTTGAACTCAGGCAGTAGTTTTCATTAGTAATAGTTCATTCATCCCAAACTGTTTAGCTTCAATTAACAGTTCTTCAATGTCAGCTGAGCTCTTATACTTCTTCCAGTGACCCTTGACTACAGGATATCTGCAGGCATGAAAGGAATTTCTTCTTTCCAGGAAGAGGCATGTGTTTGAAAAGCAGCAATGAGTGACATAGTGATGCTGTATTAGTAAGCCTCAAGAGCCTGTCAATCCTATCACAATTTAACTTTCTTCTCAGGTGCATGGAGTCTCTGAAGCTTCAAAGCTTCTTAGGGACCAATTCTATTGGCACCCAGCGAAATGCTGGGTGTTGTAAAAGTGCAGTAAGGCACTCCGACAGTACAAATGTACTGCTGGTGCTCAGCCTCAGCGCCAACAAGACTTGTTGCTGGAGTGGCCAGCAGTGAGTGTTATGCCAGCTTCTCAGGCTGGGGGGAAGGTGGGAGGGAGGAACTGGAAGAGGGAGGAACTGGACAGAGGGCATGGCCTGGGAAGAGGCCTGGGCCCATGATGGACAGTGGCAGAGTCTCCTGTCAAGTGCTGAAACCCCTCCCGTGCCACAGAGGTTGATACCAGCCCCCTTAGTTCTGTGGCCACTCAGTAACCTATTTTTGGTGGGTTGTTAAACTGACAAGCTGACAGGTGACAAGGGAAATTCATTGAGCCCCATGAAAACTAAAACCAAGGAGCATGCGGTGTTTACTTGTGAGCAAGCAACTGCCAGATGAAGGGAATGCAAGGCCATCAGAATCTCCTGATCTGATAAATGTGGTGCTCACCACCACCATAGTAAAAGATAAAAACTGAGGCTTGAGCTGCTGGTAAAGTGCAATTTTAAGTCTCAAAGCTAGGTGTGTTCTAATAGTGATTTTTTTCTAAAAGGTGGGTCCCTGTGCTAAAACCACTTGACCAATACATTTCTCCTGCTTGATGCAGAGGTAAGAAACAACATGTGAAAACACAATAGCATTATTGATCAGCAGGTTCTTGTAGTTTGTAGCTCAGGTTGGGACCCCTAAGAGTTTTGCAAGCTGATTTTCGGGGGGCGTATAGAGTTTGGTGCCACCATGTTGAAAAGTTGGGCATCCCTGTCTTGGAAGCTTCTTTTGAACAACTATCTGCTGCCATCTTGAAAGGCTAAGCTTTAAGAATGTGGTTACTGAGAACGTGAGGTGGGAGAGAACAGTCAGAGCCTGAACGTTAGCAGTTGCTCTTGGAGTGATCGTTTGGTGGTGAAATGTTTTCTTTACTATCTTTATGAAAGATAAAGTTTTCACTGCACCCGCTGGAGTTGCCTTGTATACTAGTGTTGCAAAACATAGCAGTTAGGAGCAGTGGAATTTCTGGCTAAAGAAGAGGCCTCCCTATTAAACTGCCACTTCCTTAATATAAGCTTTTGGCTGCAGGAGAAACTAGTCTTGCCTTGGGCTCATCTTAGTGAATGTACATGGTGAAATCTCTCCCAGGTTTCTCTCTGGACAGGCATGTCACACCTTCCCTTTGCATGCCTAAGGTGAGTCTCAGCACATGGGGAAGAGGAACATAAGCCATTTTAAGCAGACTTTAGTTGTTCCTCACACAGTGAGCAACATATAACACCTACCCACTGAGATTCTGCAGGGTGCTAAATGGCCACTATTTAGGAGGCTTATAATTAATTTTTAATCTTAATGAACAGAGACGTGCATTCACTTCCTTAACCGGAAAAGTAGACTTCGTTCAGGTATCTGTTTGTCATCTAAAGCTTCCTGGTATTTGCAATTAGGACTTTGATATCGCCTTCCTCTGCTTCTTAGCCCCTAGAAATGTTTGTCTTCCTCCTTCAAAAGACATTTATCAAAATCTAGTGTCTATGAATTCTTGCACTTTTATTGTCTCAGAATTCTCCTAGCCACGTCTGGAAAACTGTCTGAATTTGTTTTGTGTTTCTTTAATACTGTCTCTTTTTTGGGGGGGGGGAGGGTTGGGTGAATATACCTACATAAACGGCTTCTCAAACCCAGCCCCATTTTGGTATAGTCTTTGCTTCGACAAAGTTTGGGATAAAAATTCAAATTTAGATTTGCATGTCTTTAAACATATTTGTTAAATATCTGCATTTTTAAAACTGCATACAATTACATTTTAAAATAACAGTATGTATAATTACAGTTATAAGTAACTTCTTCACCTTGGAATCGAAATTAGAAACAGCAGAATTGGGATATTGTGTGCTTTTTCTCCTGTCAAGTGCATATATAGCCAGTCACTTTGAGTGGTTATAACCTGTGTTGTGAACGAGTCTCAAAATTTGAGTCGAGTCAGGAGTCTCCAGCCCCCCCCCCCATGGACTTGACTTGTGGCAACTCCCCTCCAATCCAGATGACTCAACTCTAGTCTTTTGGAGCTTTTAAAATTGTCAGTCAATTCACTGAGGGGAGGATTTGAACCCACAGGCTTCATGATTCCAATCCAGTGTTCTAACCACTAAGCTACAGTGGCTTTCTAACTCTATCTCCTTCTAGATCTGATGGCATGTAGATCTTTCTTCTGCCCCCTGTTCTCTCCACTCGTTCTACATTTAAAATGGGATGTGGACAAGCATCTCTGATGTTTGCTTGCTTTCCTTCTCCGTTAGTTCTGCTTTTAAAAAGGGGTTTTGACAGGCAGCTCTGACGTTTGCATGAAGATCTTCCACTGGGTCTGAGTTTTATAAGTAGAGTTTTAATTTGACTCTTCTATACAATGGTTAAAGGTATAGGTACTCTGTCCCTGTTTGTATTGGGTAACCCTTGCTATAGCTCCTCTTTTTGGTCAGGTATTGATAAGAGAGAACCAGGGTAGCTCTAAGTAAGGCTCCTTTAGTGTGAATTAGAGGTCTTGAGGATATTAGTTCCAAAATCCTGATGGAGTCAGCAAAAAGGGAAAAAAATTAACAAGGAGGCAGGTTGCATCAGGCAGGAACCATGATGCAATGCAGAACTAATTTAAATGCATGGGGAACCCTGGGAAATCCCCTAAATAACCAAGATTTGTCTTTCCGGGAGCCAGCCACATGGAGCCTGGGAGCAAAATTCGGTGTGATCGTTCTCAATGAATCGGTTTGCTGAATGACTCGGCATTTCTGAGTCAGTGGCAGAGCCATTGACATGCAAGATGCGAATCTCATGAGTCAGGCCAAAACCTCAAAACTTGAGTTAGTCACGAATCTTTTTTCATAACACTGGTCATAACTTGATGAGAGGCGTTTGGGACATACAGCGCAACCCAAAGTCATGTACAGGAGTATAGTTATTTCTTCTTGTGGTTGTGCAGTCTTGGCGAGTACAGTAGTGACTTTTCAAAGAGTAGCAATGCACAAGCATTCCTACAAGTTCCTGGCAGCTGCCATAAGGTCATTAATTTTTTTCTCCAGCTGGAAATACTGTTCCATATTGTCAGCTAATGGTCTCCATATTCTCCCTCTGTGATAAAACAAATGTACATTTTAATCTACAAATTTAACCAACACCTTCCATAGAGTGCCTGTTGAGCAGAACTAACTTCTGTGCATTCTCTCATAGCACTCATGGCATCAACAGAGTGCACAACCTGCTTATATTCTTATTTGTATGATCAATTTAATTAAAAAGTTCTACTAGAGTTGCTTTAAGAACTTTTCAGTAACTATTTTCCACATCCCCAGATTGCTATGTGTTTTTTGAATGAAGCAGTTGAGCTTTTCATTGCTTGTGCTGTTTTTCTAAAAAATATTTTTGGAAAAATATAATGCACTCTTGTTGGAAACCTTTTCCCATTGACAGCCCCTGTCCCAATTCTCAAAGTGAATAGTTTGAAGAAGCTGTTTGGAGGATTGAGAGAAGTGCTGATATGAAAGCCCTTAGTGATTCTCTCTGCTAGTGTTTATGCTTCTGGACTTTGTGTGTTTTGTCTTGAACCTTGAGCAGCATTAGTCAGTCTTACTATGATTAAAATACATTGCTTCCCTTTCCTTCTGCATCACTAGCTAGTATTATAAATAAACCACCAGGATGTCTATGGCATTGTCTCAAACTAGAGCTGAAGCTTCTATCATTGCCACCTCCTGCACCGGTGATATGTCAGAAATGCATCTAATCATAAAGTGTGAATTGGGCTATATTATCATGGAGTCCCACCTGCTTTAGCAGTCTATTCTGAATTGATTGCCATTGTGATAGATAATAGGGACAGCACTACACACAAAACTGCTAACTCCGGACAGGCTCCCTTTTGTCTTCCATTTAGTGAACAAAATCACTTTATTATAGTGGGTCCTTCTGTAAACATTTGATTTTAAAATATTCTAATAAACCAGTGTTGGATCACTATTAGGCCTAAGCGTTTTAACAAGCTGAAATTGAACATTTGAGCTATGGACTGAATGTATTATTTAACCTTTTAGCTCCATCCTATTCTGTTAGACCCCTTTATGGATCACTGTCTTGTCGTGGCGAAGGGACGAGTAGCTCAGTGAAGCTGTGAGTGCTATGCCATGTAGGGTTACCCAAGATGGACAGGTCATAGTAGAGTTCTGACTAAATGTGGTCTGCTGGTGAAGGAAATGGCAACCCACTCGAGTACCCTTGCCAAAAAAACCCACATGGACTACAGTATTAAAAAGCGAAACGATATGATGCTGGAAGATGAGCCCCTAAGGTCAGAAGGTGTCCACTATGCTACTGGGGAAGAGCAGAAGATGAGTACTAGTAGCTCCAGAAAGAATTAAGTAGCTGGGCCAAAACTGGAAGGAAGCTCAGCTGTGGATGTGTCTGGAAGTGAAAGGAAAGTAGGATGCTGCAAAGAAAAATACTGCATAGGAATGAGATGGTTAGATAGTGTCACCGAAGCGATGAACATGAAATTGGGCGAACTGTGGAAGCTAGTGGAGGACAGGGAGGCCTGGCATGCTATGGTCCATGGGGTCGCAAAGAGTCGGACACGACTTAGCGACTCAACAACAACAACAATTCTGTTAGACAAGAATTGTCAACAAGAGCAATCCTAATTTGCACAGGGGTGGGCAGGCTGGTTGGCCTGTGCTGCATCCTACCCAGCATAGGAGGCAGCTGTAGCTCACTGTGGGACAAGGGACCTGAATGGGCTGCTTAGACCTGTACCTGCTAAATAATACGTGCAAATCAGAGCAGCCTGCAGTGGCCCAGGGGCAGGAGTTAGGATTTGCCCAGCCTGTGGGGCCACTTTTCCCCACTGTGTTCTGCCTGCTTCCTGCCTTCCCCCCACCCTGAAAAGACCCTGCAGTAGCTAACCTGGCCAGCACGGGGGTGGCTTACCTGCTGCCATCTTCAGCTTGCCTGGGCTGACAGTTCTGCCTGTATGGGCCCAGTGCCCTTTGCACTGATGCGAACGTGTCTTACAGCATGCTTACGACAGCGCTCGGCCAATGCAGGCAACATGCATCGGCCCAAGGGCACCTTCGGATGGCACCCACAGCCAGTCCCTAGCTGCATTACCTTGCCTTATAGGGGTGTTGTAAGGACACAGGATAACATGCAAAGTGCTTTGCATATTCAGAAATCTCTATACAAGTGCTATCTATTCTTACATAAAGCCCCGTTTTGTCTTGGTTATCATGGTTTCTATGGCCATGTCATAGGCTGATAGTGTTACCGATAGTGTTACAATGTCAAAATTTATTTGCTTCAAGGAGATAGTCAAGGCTCAATGTTCATTTTCGGATTGTGCTTTAAAAAGTTGCAAGGTAAGACAATCAAGTTGGCAGCTTAGTGTTATTGCCCATGTTATTGCCCATGAACTTTGCACCAATCCAGGTTCCTCAACTTAATTCTGCAGAATATCTCAACTTAATTCTGCGTCATTTGTTTGACGCAGCTTTATTGAATCTATGATTCCGCCTGGTCTGGCTATGTGTTTACTGCTAAATTTCATTTTGTATCTATACTAGGTATAGTCAGTGCATCTACATTTAGCTTCTGTTAATATGCACTACTTTGACTTTTGATTCTGATCTAGCAACTCTTACGGGAACGAACTAGATTCATCCCATCTCAAAAAATGCCACTTTCTTTAGCACTCTTATGTGCTCTTCATCCTGGGTGTGATTGCCAGCTACTGCAGCCAATGAGAGCAGTAGCTGTCATTCTAGCAGTGTATTCTAGCTAGCATAGTCCAGTTGGCATCAACTTCCTTTTAATCATGAATGCGATTCTATGCATACCCGGGAGTAAACCCCATTGAACACATTACTTCTGAATAAACATTCATAGAATTGTGCTGGAAGTGTCATAAGCATTATAAGTCATAATAAGACATTATAAGTCATAATGCTGCTTCATAAGCACTTGGCTTTGTGGGAATGTATTTCCTGTATTGGGGGTGATGTTACTGTATTTTTTAAAGTAGCTTGTGCAAGCTGTAGCCTCCAATATTCCCTCCTCCTTGCAAGTGATATTTGGTGGCATACTGCTTCTCCGAGTGTGTGGGTCTATTCAGCTACCATGATCAATTGTTCCATGGGTCTAGCAGTGTTAGTTATGGATATAGCGAATGTCTGTAGCAGTTATTGAACTTCTTCCCTATTGGCCTTTTGTCTGAGGCTTAAGACCTATTTCTTTTGGATCAGTTTTGTTTAAAATTGTGGTGGGGTGTGTGTGTTCTGCTGTTTTTTTATTGTATGTATGTGACTTTGTTGTGCTAATTTTTGATAATCGGTCATCTTGGTTCTTTGTTTTAAAAGGGTATGCCTTACCCTTTTAATTGTTAGAATTGTTCCCTGTGATAATTAAACAAATTAAAAGGTTGATGTATGGAAATGTGGGGCAATGTTATGGACATTATGTGTTCTTTCTTTGCAGCCTCTCAAGTTGTTTAGAGTTACTACCCTCCCAGCTAAATCAATTTGGATGGCTCATCTGTAATGGCTCTTATGTAATAATCCATATTTTTCACAACCGATACAAGACAAATTTTAGTATTAATGAACTGCTTGTGTCCATTAATGTCCTCCCCCCCCCTTTTGGATCCAAGGTATTACCTTTTATTTAGACTGAGTTGTGTATGGGACTGCTCATCTCTGTTCAAGTCTAATATTTATTTGTTTTCAAATTTTTATATTGCCCTTTCTCCAAGGAGCTCAGGGTGGTGTACATATCTTCTTCCTTCCTTTCACAACAATCTTGTGAGTTAGATTAGGCTGAGAAACTTTTGTTATACTGTGTCTCATTTTGAAAATTACTAAAGTATGAAGAGCCTTGTTAAGAATAGTGAGTAAAAGTCTTTTTAAGAACCTGCAAAAGCACCGTTGTGACTTTTCACATTTCTGCCAATGTTAAAACCAGCAAGGATTTTTGAGATGTTAAAGAAATGCATCTTAATGTTTCTAAGACTTTTCCTGCAGTGACAGAAATAATTGCTAATTGGACAACAGAAGAGATAAATACCTTACACTGCTACCCTTCGATTAATTTTGAGACATTACAGTATAAAGCAGCGATAGAGAACTTTCTGGCTTCTGTCACTTTGGGAAGGGACCCCTTGATCCCCCCCCATCCATTGCATTCCTCCTGTGCAGCTGGAGAAAGTGCTGGAAGCAACCCCAAAAGCACCGGAAACAATCCCCAAGCCCGCTCATTCCAGCACGTGAAGCAAGCTGCAGCAGAGAAGAGCTAGTCAGGCAGTTTTCTTTCTCTGAGCAGCAGCAGCTGAAGAGCTGGAAACTCTTTCTGTGCATAGCATGAGGGAGAGAAGTGACCACCACCAGCAGCAGAGCAGATCCTCTGTTGCGAAGTCCAACACAGCAGAGAGTAAAAGGTGGAGGAGCCTGGAGTCTGATCTTGTTGATTCTGCTGGTATTTTGACACAGGCTTATTTATGTGACTCAGTGAATGTTCTGTAATCTATGAGAGGTGAAACACAGATGGAGACTGGTATTTGGAAGAGTACAACCTGGTTAAGGGGGGAAAAACACCACTGCTTACATAATGCCACTTTACACTGGGCAGTAATTTGCTGGCTCAAATTTTCTATGAAGCAGATCTTAATTTGTTTGTATAACAGAATAGTAATGCTATCTGGTTCTGGTCTGTGAAAAATTGTTTTGCTTTTATTTGGGTGGTGGCAGCAGCGGCACACCAGCAGAATCAAGCATTTTCTCATTTTGATATAAACGTCATAGCTGTGAACTAAAAAATTGAAGTCAAGAACCTCAAATCCTCTTCCTCAAAAAGTCTTTTATCTCAAATCAGCCCAGAGGTGAAGTTCTACCTATGGCAATAACTTCACATATATTTGAAAGTTAATTGCTCATTATAGCCATTTTCTGGAACAAAAAATGTAGATTAGTATATTAAAATGTGCACAGTGATCATGTTTCGAGGTTAAAAAGCTAACTTTTTAAAAGCCCAACAGTTGTTCCAGCAGTGCTTGGATTTGTTCCAGTTGATGACTACTGGAAGCTGATATTTATTCATGAAAGTTGGAGGCAGAAATCTACTTGGGCTTGTTAAGGAAATGGTTAATACCTTTCCAATGAGCGGGTTGAAGGTTTTGTTTCTGAAGGACTCCATTTATAGAAGATTTAGACAACAAAACAGCCAAGGCTTGATGTCTGGTTTTCCACCATGGACCATGCACAGTCCCTGGTATACAATAGCTCGTCCTCCTGCATTCTCCAACGTTAAAACTATTAAACTAAAACTTGACAGCAAGGTTAGCTTAGAAAGCTGTAATGCTACTTTGACATTTTTAATCTGCTAAATCGCTTAAGGATTTCTATGGTTGCCAGGAATAAATCTTTAACGTTGAAGAGATTTTCATGTAGGTGAATTTTCTTGGTAATGATCAAAGCCTGAAGTTGCTTTTGAACCCAAAAAGAACCCAAAAAGAAAGGAAGCAGCACTTCCTGACTAAGGGTGGTATGACTGTGGAACAGATTGCCAAGAGAGGTGGTGGATTCTTCTTCACTGGAGACATTCAAGCAGAATCTTGACAGGCACCTGCTGGAGATGCTCTAGGAGGATTTTCTTTTACATGCAGGGGGTTGGACTAGATGACCTTGCAACACTATGATTCTGTGATTGCCTCCCACAGAACCTCATGGTTGATAGCTGCCTTAGGTCCTCCTAGCAGGAGAAAGATGGAATACAAATATGAATAAGCCAATCACTGATTGCAAGTGTTTGGTAGCATCTCAGCCAATAGCCTCATGTGTAACATTGTGGTTCTGTGTTTTTGAAGGAAAAATCCAGGGGAGGGAAAGGGACAGTTAAGTGGTGTTAAATGTACACTAGGGTGTTCAACATCATGCCTTTGTGTATTTGAAGGAAGGAGAGACAGAGGCCAAGTCTTGGCACCTGTAGGAGCAAGTATTTTAAAAACAGAGCAATGACTCCTTAGAATTTCAACCTGGTAGCAGCATTGTGGCTATATCTACTGTATATTGAGGCATGGATTTGGCTGAAATGAAAGCTTGCAAGCTCTCAGCAGGTAGGAGAGTTTTTAAATTAACACTGGCTCCTAACAGGTATAGCTGGCACCGTTTTACCTTAGTTCTGTGGTATAGACTGAGAGAACAAATTACCAAGAAAAAATGAATTATTGGATTTACATTGCAATACTTTCACAATAAAGTGGTGTCTCAAACTGAATTACTATCGTGAAGCAAGGGTCTATGGTAAACTCTTGTTTTGCTAAAGTCCTCCAACAGTGATCAGTGTTGTGTTGGGATGGCAATTTCTAATTTTTTCAGCTTGTGATTTTTAGACAGAAATGGGAAATATTTTTATTTGGCAAGGCATTCCAACTTTGAAATAATAGTCGTTAGTGTTGTCGTCTTATTTGTACTGTATAGATTTTGCATTAGGTGTTTATGATTGGTTTTTATTCCCACTGGTGTTGTAAATGACTGTCTTGAAAAAGCAGTCTAAAAATTAAGTCAATTTCTTCTGCCCCCCCCCGCCCCCATATTCTGGTTCAGTGGCATCCAACCAAAACTGCTTACTTACAGGAGCACTATGTTTGAGCAGAGTTTTGTAGCAGAGGAACTGCTAGAAGGCAACTATCACAAAGTCATTTCCTTTGGGTTTGACAACATGGTTAGACTTGCTTGTGTCTAACATCCAAGCATTGTGCCTTGCATCCAAGCAAATGCAATCAAATACAAATTTTATGCACTCCCTCCTGTGGAACAGACAGGGCTGTCCCATCCATGAGACCAATTGGTCACCTAGAGGCAGTGGACTGAGGGGGATGCTTACCTCTCTCCATCTACTTGCCTCTACTGTTCTTCTTTCCTTCCCTTTGCTGAGCTAGAGCATTGGGGAGTGGGAGGAGAGGCTGGCCTCAGGTAAGGGGGGCACATTCGGCGTGCTGCCTCAGGCTTCACAAGGTCTTGGGCTGACGCTGAGAATGAGAGATTGTTAGGATCCATCTCTTGGTAATAACATGTATGCTTCATGAAGCTGCTCTTGAAATCAATTCAGAAGCTACAACCTGTGTGGAATGCTGTGTGTTCCACTAACAGGATCCTATTATAGAGGAGTTTGTTCTGCATTGCGTCCTTCTATCTGAAAACTAAGTGGCCTGTACTCAGTACTTCCAAGGAGTACTTCCTCCTATGTGAGCCTCCTTGACTACTTGGGTCTTATCTTAAAAAGCCTGTCCTTCAAGTTCCGGCACCACCTTTCACCATTGGGAAAGTGTGGAGAAGGACTTAATTTGCAGTGATACGAACTGTGTCATATACCCCAGAAACACTTGTGAGGCTACGTGTATGTTTATATACCGTTTTCCTCTGAAACATTGTCTCTGTTCAGCATTCAAGGCGCTTTACATGGGCAGGCTAATCTAAATCACCATTTTTCAGTTGGGAGGGGGTGTTGACACTATGTTCTGTGAAAGATTCACAGAATCTCAGTCATCAGTTGTTGCTTCTTTTGCAAGGGTAGGTGTTTGTGTGTCCTTCCCCTGGGTAGATAACTGTTCAGGAAAACCTTTTTTTATTTTGGCTTGATGTTTCCTGTAGAGGTTTCAGTAATGTAGGTTTCTTACTGATTTTTTTTTCCAATTGTTTGTTTTTTATGGAAGTTCTATGTTTAGGTGTATTGTGTAGTCTTGGATAGAAAAAGGCATTAATTAAAAACTATTTTTCAAACATAGCAACGCATTCCATAAGACAGTGACTACCAACCTGAGGGTCACACCACCACCACCCCAGGGCAGGTGTGAAGGCTTTTTGGTTGCTTCTTCCTTAAAGAGGGTAGGAACCTGACCAGTGACCCACAGCTGCCATTAGTATAGCATTTTCAGGTTTCTTACTTGCCTGTGTTTTGCAGTGGTGGCAGCAAAACCTGTATTGCAGAATTGCAAGTGCCATACTGACAACATTGACAGGTTCCTGCCCTTGTTAAGGCAATAGAGTCTCTACCAAAAGTTGGGAACTACTGCCCTAAGAAAACTGTGCACTGTGAGAAAGAAAAGAATTTTTATTCATCTAGTCATGAACATACCAAATCGTTAAACATATGTTGCTCATAATTCTTAGGAGAACTGGCTTACTTATTGTATTTTCTTCTGAACCACAAGGAAAATGCTATACCTTGCAAACTGCGGCTGATTAAAAGCCGAGTTTCAGCTGCCTCGTGGGAGGAGGAGTGTGCTGAACTCAGCTGCGTCTCTGGTGAGAGCAGGGAAGCCTCATCAGCCAGCAGACGACAGACGGGTGGCTAAAGAAAGAAGGCTAAATCCAGAAAGAAAGATCTGTTTGAGTGTGGTTCTTGAAAGATAGAACATTCTGTAAATTGTAAAAACCTTCGGGTTTGTGAAAAGTCTGCCTATGTAAACCGCCTTGAGTTGTAATCATTAGAGAAATCTAGTGACCTTAAGAAAGGCGGTATATAAATACATGTATTATTATTATTATTTTTTAAATAAGTCCCTCCAGTGTCAAATGACTTTAACTGATGTAATGAGCATATTTGCTTAGTTTTAGACTAACTTCAGGAAACTTTTTCTATGGCACCTTGGCTATTAAGAAACTAGGTTTCTTGGCTCTTGAGAAACACAAGGGACAGTTGCATTTGGCAAGGGATTCGGGAACATGATCCAGTATGCACATAGTTGGCCCTTATTGTTGCCTTCCTCTGTCAGTTAAGACATCTGCCTTGGAACACCCACAGTTGATCAAAATCTTATAAAAGAAAGAGCCCTAGCATGAATTGTTTCCTGTACCCTTCCTCATTGAATATGTTACAGTTTAAAATAATAACTTTTACAATTTTTTGTTGCAGATTTAATACAGTGCACAAATGAGATGAATGTGAATATCCCGCAGTTGGCAGACAGCTTGTTTGAAAGGACTGCTAACAGTAGCTGGGTGGTGGTATTCAAATCGCTCATCACAACACATCATCTAATGGTGTATGGAAACGAGGTAACTCTGACATGTTGGAACTGTTTCTTCAGTTTAATCTGTGTTGCTTTGTATCAGACAGAATGCATGATGCTTAAAAACTTCCTAGGAAGGTAAAGATTGTAAAGGATGGCCTAATATATACTTTGGTGGATACTGTAGAGGGATAAAGTAAGTTATTTTGAATGCCACAACTGAGGTTGTTGGTCTAAAGGCAGCAGTTTCCAACGTTCCTGGGACTGTGACGCCTTTGGAACCAAGAAGTGAGTGGTGGTAATGCAAAACATGTCACACAATGACATCACTGGCCACACACTTCTGGGTTTGGATGTTGCCACAAGCCTCCAAAGTGTTGGATCAAGCAGAAGGGCTTTTTGGAGCATGTGGTTTTTCACGTGCTGCAGCTCAGCCCGCTGCACTGAGCCTGCTGCTGGAGACGCACAATGTGGTCTCCCTGCCAGGGTAGCAGTAAGCCTGCAACACCCTGGCAAGTGCCTTGCAACACCCCAGGGCATTCTGACACACACTTTAGGAAATGCTGGTCTAAAGGTGTCCGAAATTTCAGGCAAATAATTATTTTACTTTCATTAGAATGTACTTGTGCTTGTGGGACAGCCTACCTGTCATATGTGATACATCTGGAATCTGAATCTTAAATCTGTTTTATATTGTGTATATCTTTGGGATGTTTTAATCAGTATAGCAAAAGCAATTTGTGACTGTTCTAGGCTGAGGAGTGACTAGAGCTGATGTGAATTTTCTAAAGTGCTGTCATTCTGTCATATCCTTAAATTGTTCACTGGTTAACTATGTAAAAGGAACTCTCCTTTAATGCACATTGTTCTGTGTAGTTAGGAATCTATCATTTTTAGTGAAATGACATTCACAATGTGTTAAAATACCTTTGTTTTTAGAGACTTCTCATCCACTCTGGTTGGATTTGCAAGTGGATCTCCTTTTTTATTATTTTTTTATTGAATTAGGATTGGCAAACTGACCACAATTTCTGTCTGAAGAGCTCTGCTTGGAAGCCTGTCAACTCAGTCTGATTTTATATTTTTTAACTGCCTGAAGTACCTTTTTAGGTTCTTTATGTTCCATGCCAGAATGGCAACTTACCTTGTCCAATAAAAATAAATAGCACATGTTGTCATGCCCACAAGTGCATGTCCTGAAAATTCTCACTTATAACAGCGGTTTACGACTCAATAGTAACCATGATTTCATTATTTTACTACATTCTAGGTTTGACTTGATAAGAACAGCAGCTATGTGCAAAAATGGGGGAAACCTGTGTCTTGGTGATGTTTCTTTAACTAGTACCTCAACAATGGTCTTTATAAATATTGGTTCCTAGTTAAGGGTACAATCCTATCCACACTTGCCTGGGAGTAAGCCCAATTTACTATAATGGAACTTCTGAGTGAACATGCACTTTTAAACAAATAATTTGCTCTCATACTTGTCTTTCTCATCCACTTCCATATTGATACCTATGTCAGTACATACAGTTGCAAGGTTTTGGCACACATCTGGTTCTTACATTACCGCCTGTGGAACTCTGCTTGGAAGCCTATCAACTCAGTCTGATTTTATATGTATATTCTCGTCAATTCTCGTTAACTGTTGGGGTTAGGTTCCTGGAAAACCTGTGGTTACTGAATCATCAATCCTATGGGGAAAATGGGATTAGGTTCTTGTGGACTGTCTCCTGTATTAAGTTAAATTTGAAAAACTTCTTGTAACATTTTTTCAAATACAGTAATAAAAACCTAATCCTGATTTCATTTTAAGATCTTTCACCTCTCTGTTCTAATTATCAAAATTTTGCATGTAAAATAGCTGAGCTCAGATTATGCCATTATTGTGTTCAGTTAGCATTTAGCGCTGTGACTTGTTAAGCCAGCAAGAACAACTAAAAGCCTGTGGAGACTTGTTCAGCTGCAAGAACTGTGCAGTAGGTGAAAAGTCCCTTTCAGAATGCTTATGACTATGAAGAGACCACATGTGTGGTGACAGCGGCTGATGTTGGTACGCGAATCTGTGGGATCAGAGTCAGTAGTTAACAAGAATTGACTGTGTTGAAGAGACAATTGCCTTTTCCTCTGATCACTGCCAACAATGCTGAATGTTGATGGGCATAGCATGGGGGTATTGTCCATCCCTGCATCTGTATGAGGCAAGTGAATGTGGACCAAAGTGAGACCTTGTGAAGTATCAGTGGCATAAAATGTCCTTTTAGTATCTGCTTCTTGTGTGCTGAACTTTACTTTGGTTTGTACTTTTGACAGCAACACTTTTCAGTGGGACATTCCTGATCTTACTGGTGCCTTTCAGGTGTTTTGTACAAGTAAAACCTTTCAGTGACACTAGTATGTTATACCTCAGAACTTGTACTTCATTATAGGAACCATAGTAGGACTGTAAAAGTATTCAAATGTATGAATGAAAGGAAATTTAGACTTTGCAGAAATGCCATAGCATTGAATATTGCAATGGAATAGTGCAGGTATTGTGGCACTTGTACGCTTCTTGATCACCCTTATGAGTCTGAAGAATTGCAACATTACTTTGCTAGTATGAAAATGCCACCTTCAGCTGTGAAGAGTATTTGCATGTCAAGCTCATAATTGCTAACGGTATCTTTTTAGATTAACATATGGTCCAGATTAGGTAGTCTCTCAAACAATCCATGACCATGAAACACCATATTGATAAACATGTGTGCTTTATTTTTCATGTATTCTCAAATATGTATCGAGTGTCTGAATAAATAAAATTGAATATTAAGCTCCAAATTACTATAGTTTCTCAATATACAAATACTGGTTCCTAGCCAAATTTTGATGAAGGCCATTGTTGAAGTCCTAGTTGAAGAAGCGTTACCACGATATTTATACCCATTCAACCCTGAACCAGGGCAATGGAGCATAAAATTATGCTTAACTTGATCAGAGGCGGCCAAGCAACGAAGCTGGCTGAAACAATTTCTTTGACCAGCAGACTGGAGTGGGTTGCAAACTGCTGTGTGGTACTCTGCATGTGCCCAGCTGTGTCCTCATGTGCTCTCCTTAGGCAGTGTGTGACAAGATGATGGAGGGGGTTTATCTTTTTCCTCTGTGTTGCTGCTAAGGATTGTAGTTGCAAGGAGATTGCCATTCATTCCTTTTCCCAAGTGTTTTTGAAGCACTTTTAGAGTGTGCTTGAAAAAAGGGCATGTCTCTGTTGCCATTGGTTCTAAAATGACTTGTTGCTAGCAGGGATGATACTGGAAACTCAGATTCTGCTCCCACCTCAACAAGAGGAAAGTAATGGTGAAATGGTTGTGCAGGATGGGGTTGTGAGCTAGTTGCTTGGTAAGGGTGAATGTGGGCAGCAGAATTGGGGGATAAAATTGGCTGCTGTTTCATATGGCAGATTGCTTTGGGCTACCCTAAATTTCAGTCATGAATGGTGGCTGTGTGTCTGCCAATCTTCTGCACAAAGTTGTGGCAATTTGGAATATTCCCTCTTTTTGCAACATGTGAACCAAGTGAAAGAGGCATATCTCCAAGAAAAACATCAGTGCATCAGTATTGTACCACAGACTTCCTATTTTGTTCTGCCTATGAAAATAAACCAGTATACTGGTATATTTTATTTGAGAAAATAAAAGTATACTGAGTTATGTACAACTACAACTAAATAACTGTCAAATTCTTTTTTAGCGTTTTATCCAGTATTTGGCTTCCAGAAACACATTGTTTAACTTGAGCAACTTCTTGGACAAAAGTGGATTGCAAGGTAAACTTGGTTGGTTTTCAATCAGTCATAACATCCTAAAACGTATTTTATAGTAATTCCATTAGTTCAGTACTATATCTGTTTCAGGAAGCACAACCTTTATATCGGAAAGCAATTACATGCTTTAATAATCTTGTGAATTTCTTTGTATGACATCTTGTAGATGTGTTTTAGTACAGTAGTTACATCCTTGGAGACTGTAAAGTTGAAGAGATAAAATCAGTGCCTGATGAATCCATTTGTAGGTTTCTCTTAGAATTTCTAGGCTTCAATCCTATACACACTTATCCTATTCCACTGAACTCTTTTGGACTTCTGAATACACATGTATAGAACTGTATTGTTAAATTACTTCAGTACTCACTTTAGCAACACACATTAGATTCTTGAAACCTTCTCAAGTAACCAGCTGATGAACATGTAAACCAATGTGGTGGTTAGTGTTGTCTAATGGCTTTCATACAACAGTGACATAAATTATGTGCTCTTGTTTACCCTTTAGGTTATGATATGTCTACATTTATCAGGCGGTATAGCAGGTATCTGAATGAAAAAGCAGTTTCTTACAGACAAGTAGCTTTTGACTTCACAAAAGTAAAAAGAGGGTAAGGATTGCAATGGCTGGGAGATTGTTTTAAAATTTGCCCATTATGTGCTTCTGTTCTATTGCTTCTACTTCTCTACAGTATATTTAAAAATGCAACTTGAATGCCTGACCCATAGGCGCAGATCCGAGCAGGCCCATAGGGGTGACTGGGGCTTACATGGGTGCAAGGGAAAAACCTCCCCTTGTCAAAAAAAACCTGCATGTTGCTGCTGCTGCCTCCTAATGGGCCATTGGATATGGCCCTGCTATGTTGGCCTTACTAGGCCGGCATAAAGTAGGATTGCACTCTCATTCTCTATGCTGGGCAGTCGGAAAAGAGTTGTCCCCTCTGTACTTACCAATGTTGAAATTCGATACTTTCTGTTGCTGTTCTTCTGTTTTTGCGAGTAGACCAAGAATTCATGAGCTGCTGTTGATTGATTTTGGGACTACTATGTTCGTGGGGCTATTACGTTCATTTTCTTGTTGAAGTGGCTTTGTTGTCTGCCTTGAGTTCTTGGAGAAACTACATTTTAAAATGAACACCTTCCTCTTAGACCAGTGGTCTCCTAACTGGTGACTACTGTCAGCGGCAAAAGCTTCCTTGGCACTAACAGCACTTGCTGTTCCTCCAGGGAGTTGCAGTAAAGTCCCTTCCATAGCGCCCCCCCCCCCCAATAGTTGTGCCGGCCAGCTGAGTCTGTCCAGAAATCTGGGTGCAAATCCTGCTGGGGCAGCAGAACCTGGAAGTGGCTGGCCAGCACAACTGTTGGGGTGGGGGCTTCACTGCCGCTCTCCGGCAGAATGGTAAGCACTGCTCACCAAGGAGAAGGGAAAGCCGGGCGCTGGATCCAGGCTCTGGTGCATCCTGTCTTAAACTATGAACTGCATCTTCAATTTGAGGATTCCGGTGGAGTGCTCCTCTTGTCTGCCTATATACACATTGATTTATATGCTGCTTTCTAGCTCCCAAGATGATTCAACAAATCATAAAAATTATCATCATGCCTATTTGAAGAAATAGATTAAAATAACTGTAATAAGGGGAATTAACTGGATAGTATAAGAGAGGCTGTTGGGGTGCATTTTGACTTGATAGTAAGTAAACTGTATGTAAGTAGGGCTTTGCTCTTGCTGTGTCTTACATAGTATTTACACATGATTTATATTTTTATTAAAGTGTGAAAAATTACCATGCCAAATTATAACAAAATACAAATGCATTGCATAGTGCCCACAGGGTATAAATGACACAGAATGAGAGTAGGGTCCCTGCTTTTTAGGGCTTGCAAGACCTTAGTAGGCCTAAGGTAAACAGATTGAGTATTTTGTGTATACATAATAAGTTACAATAAGAAAAAAAGGTCTCTGGCATTGTACCGAAGGGATTTGAAGAAAGGAAGGGAGGAGACATCACGCAGGTGTTTCAGGAGGTGGTTTCAGGATGGGGAACCGTTAATTAAAATCTAAGTGACAGCAAATTAACAGAAGAGCACAAGAGCAGTAGAAAGATGAAAACAACTCAACCCAGGGATAGTACTTGTATCCCTATCCAGCACTTCCTATGGCCTCTACAGTTTATTGTATGTATTGAGCAAATAGGAAAGACTGGATGGCAATATGGGAAAGTGTGCACAGGCTTCCTATTAGCTCAGTGGCCCATAGTGGCCCCATTAACTCAGTGGTCCATAGTGGTGTCATATGCAGTTATGCAGGGAAAACAGGACCCTCAATCTGAAGAGAACCCTCTGCTTGTGAGTGTTGCATCTACATAGCAAGGGGATTCTCCTGAATAAGTTTCATTTCTAATATTTTTAAATTTGCCTCAATTTTAAATTTTTCTTTTTCCATATTAGAGCTGATGGAGTCATGAGGACAATGAATACAGAGAAACTCGTAAAAACTGTCCCAATTATTCAAAACCAGATGGATGCACTTCTTGATTTCAATGTAAGCTCTTTGTTTGTGGATATAGCCAATAAAGAATTACCTTTTAGAGAGGTCAGCATTGTCACTCCTGACTTACTGAAAGTGCCTCCTTACTAAAGTTACTTCAGGCCTCAAAATACCCTTACAACAAGCGTTTTAAACATATGTTGTTCTTGTGCCAAGGCAGCAAAAGGGATAGTCAAAATGCTTTTGTTTAAACATCTTGGTGTTTAATTATTGGTAAGGTGTGTTGAGTCTAATCTGTGTTTGTGACTATTCCAAATGGAACCAAAATGAAAAGATATTTTGTATACTGTAGGTGGCCTGCTTTAAACCTACTATGAGATTTTTTGAAATTTCCAAACCATGGTCTGCACTAGTGTTGTGTTTAGAGTTCAAACCATGGCTTGAGCACCCATATTTCAGAGCTGCTTGTCTGCTATTTTTTTTATTTTTTTTGCTCAGCACTACAGGTTCAATTCAGCATTACAGGTTCAATGGAATCAGAAGGATTCTCCATAAATTTAGATGGGTAATTCAAATACCGAACCATCTACCTTGGATTTTTAGGATGTGTTGTTCTGTTTGAATTAAGGCAGCATATTTTTCATCAGATATGCTTTTTCTGAAATACACAATATTCAGTATATTCTAAACTGTGACAAATTAAGTACTGGAGTAAGAATTGCCTAAATAGTAAAAATATTAACAATAACAACTTGTGTAGCAACTTTATGATAGTTGGATGTTCAAGAAACATTCCTGTTCATTACTTTTGCCCCTAATGGCACTTTGTTCCAATGAATCATTTGGTGTGAGTACATATACGGGTCTTTTTAGGCATGTATACAGTCATCCCTTTCTAATCTGCGGATTTGACTCGATGAGGAGGGACCTGCTGACCCTTTTAATTTTTTTAAAAGGCATCTCTTTAAAAATGGCTTTTCTTACCATTGTAGAGTAGCAGGAAATTAGAACGGCCAAGGTTGTGACCCCTTCCCTTGGTCACCCCAGAATGCAACGCAGAAGCATTTAATCTCTTCCGCATTGCATTCTTCAGCAGACCAGGGCTAAGGGAGGGGACCACTTGCCTCAGCATGACCCGAAAATAGCCATTTTATTCTCCAGAGACTGACTGCCCACCACTCCACAATGGTAAGAAAAGCAGCTTTTAAACAGCTCTTTAAAGGGTCACCATTTTTAATTGGTGTGTGTGTATGTGTGTGTGGAGTTCAAACCCGTTCTCAAAGGGTTAGGATGAATGAACATATCTCCTCTGTAAAAATCCTCAATACTGGCACTCCTCAAGGCCGCAGCCTTGAGGCCGCAGCTACTTCTATTTACTATTTATACGTCTGATTGCACCTCTATCCATCTGAGCAACAAGATCTAATCATCAAGTTTGCAGATGATACAACACTGGTAGGGCTCATTTCTGATAATGATGAGTCTGCCTATAGGGATGAAGTTCATCAGTTGTCCCTCTGGTGCAAAGTAAATCTTATCTTCAATATAAAAAAGACGAAGGAATTTATAGTGGAGTACAGGAAGAATAGTTCGGACATCCAGCCGTTGTATATCGACGGTGTTATGGTAGAACAGGTGGCAGAATGTAAGTTTCTAGGTATTACCTTGAAACAAGATTTAACGTGGGGTGCAAATACTACAGCCCTAGAAAAAAAGGTCCAACAACGATTGTACTTTCTGAGACTCTTAAGATCACAACAACTGTCAGAGAGTCTGTTGGTTGCCTTCTATCGAAGCTCTATAGAGAGCATTTTATCTTATTGCCTCTGTGTGTGGTTCATGAGCTGTACAGGGGTGGAGAAGAAGGCACTCCAAAGAGTGATAAAGAGGGCACAAAAGATCATTGGTTGCCCTCTTCCCTCATTGGAGGATTTGTATAACATGGGATGTAGTAGGAAGATACAAAAGATCTTGAGAGATTCTTCACATCTGGGACATTCAATGTTTGAAATCTTACCGTCGGGAAGACGATATAGAGTGTCGAAAGCTAGGACAAGCAGATTTAAATATAGTTTTTACCCAAGTGCTGTGATCAGACTAAATGCAGAGCTTTGAATCTGGTGGTCTTAACAAATGTATACCTCATGGTTTTTAGTGTTGTTTTAATTGTTATTTGTATATTTTTTTGTGTGTGTGTTGTCCAGTTGTATGATGTGAAGTTGTATGATGTGAAGAGCACCTCATTTTGTTGTTCTCATACCTTGAGTACAATGACAATAAATTTCTATTTCTATATCTGCGGTTTTCAGTATCCATGGGGGTTCTGGGAATGGAACCTTTGCATATGCCAAGGACCAACCAGTAATTGATTTTGAGACCAAAGAGATCTTTAACAGGCTAGGCTGTCATGGGCTTGTAGTCCCTTGTGTCAAAAGGAGTCTGCTTCACGAAGTTGTGAATATAGAAGACGGCTGTGGATGTTTTTTTATTTAACTTCCTTTCTTGTTCTTTCCAGGTCAACAGCAATGAACTTACAAATGGTGTAATTAATGCTGCCTTCATGCTTCTCTTCAAAGATGCCATTAGACTCTTTGCAGCATATAATGAAGGGATTATTAACCTGTTGGGTAAATACTTTCTTTCTTTGTTCTTAGTAAGCAAGGCAATAATCTTTATTTTGACTTCTTGAAAGACGGTTTTTATACTGCCTTTAAGAACAATTTCTGTTTACATATAAACAAAAATATGCAGTCACATAAATACACAACTGGTCCAGAATAGTTTTGGCATAAAAAAATTACTCCATTCCTTGAACTATAATTTTTGTTCATGTCCCACCTTCATGCACAACCAAACTAAAAAGCTGACAGTTTTTCTGTTTTATTTAAGGAAGGCAGTTAAGTTTTGTCATGGAATTCTAACCTTTAGCACCCTGTCTTTATGATTGTGGCTAAAAAGTAATGACAATTGTAGGTTTCATTCTCCATTCGATTTGGGATAGCTGCCAAAACTCTGGAAAAGAACAGAGTGACCTGGGCATTCCTTATCCTTTTCGATGGGGCCTCACTGGTATGGCAAGTTGGTATTGAAAGGATAATATGCTGTCTGTGTACATGTTTGTGCATATAAATGCTGACTGTTCAGTAGGGTTGGCACCTTTTGTGTCTGTTCCTTTTAACAGCAGCATTGCAGGCAGAACTATTATCGGCAAAAGCATTTTTTCACAAGGCATTAAAGTGATGGAACGTTTCACTTTTTAGAATCTCTGCTTGTCAACTACTGCCATCTGTATAGAAAACAGGCCAGTAAAAGGTTGGCAGCCCTCCCTACTATAACTAGGAGCACTAACTAAGCCAAGCAAGATGCCGGAGTTTTAATGGACTTCTCATACCATAAATAATTGCTGTAAAATAGCACAGAAAAGTGTGTATGCCCTTGGCTTCTTAGCCATTCATTCATGAAAAGCAACCTATGTTTCAAGGAGTTTCATGGGGTTTTCTAGGCAAAGTAGCACCTTCCTTTTGAGTGGGAGACCATTGTCTCTAAACTTAAGCATTATCCCATATCTGTCCTATATTTGGACTCGCTAACTAGTGCCCCCCAAATAAAGATTGCTTCCCTACTAGGATAGAGTCAGCAATCCATTTACCACCCCTGTTTCCCATAGTTCATAGTTAGCTCTGCTGCGATCTCCTTTGTTCCCTAAACCCAGAGGCATTCTGTTCCGTGCCATCTGCTTTTCTCCAGCCCACTCATTCACTACATCTGGAATTCTTAGATATGCAGTAGGGAGAAAATTAGTGCCTTGGGGCACAATCCTAACCTGGAGTTAGGCTGGCAAAAGGCACTTGTGCTGGCCCAAGAGTGTTGCAAATCCACTATAAAGCTTCAGGGAGGCCAGCGCACAGATGCCTAACTCCAGGTTAGGATTGCACCCTTAGTGCCTCCCACTTTTCCCACCAAGTGAGGACTACAACCTTCTCAAAAATATCTGCTGTGGTCAAGACAATATTTTCAGACCTAAACAACATCAGGTTGGAGGCTTGACAGGTGATGACATTGCTATCAAAGCAAAAAAATAGGGTGCGGAAACCCAGACCAAAAGCTGCACATTTCTTCAGCAGAACCTGCTTCCTGGTAGAACTAAATAATCATGTAATCCTGCCAGCCAATGAGAGGTGTTCTGAGAATTTGTGGTTGCTGGGCCCATTTTCAGTGCATTTTTGCCAATTGTAACAGGTGATTCTTGTTCCTCTGCCTATTAAATAGCAATTCATACAATTATGGTTCTGACATGAAAAGGTTAGTCAAGAAATCCCCATTGCAAGAGAATGTTAACCATCCTTGCCTTGTGGTGAGTGTACAGCTCACCAACCCAAGATAAAAGTATGGATAATCATCTAGCTATTATCAGCATTCACAATTTTGGACACTTGCCAGAAGTGTTTGGGATTGATAATCTCTCTTAAATGGCACCATTCTGGCATGATTTTAAAATAGATATCTGAACTGAAGGCATCTCCTGTGATCATTTCTTGCTTTCAGCCTTCTGACTGCTCCAGGGACTCCTGGTCACTTCTAAAAATCAGAACTTGAGGAAGGAGCATTAGTTGTCTAGTTGAAAAATTTCTAGTTGAAAATTTAGTGTATAGAAAAATAGCTTGAATAAAATTGCTGGGGCAGCCTTTGCATTCTTGGCCTAAGCAGTGTTTGACTTTGCCACTTAATTCTGTATGTCCACTCTGGAGTTGCTACTCTATGGTAGTATTGAGTGTTGAACTGTTATGACTAGACATTGTAAATGGGGAGAATGTAACCTTAACTTCCCTTTTTCTCAAATTCTGCTTTGTAGAAAAATACTTTGACATGAAAAAGAATCAGTGCAAAGAGGGCCTTGACATATATAAGAAGTTTCTGACTAGAATGACAAGGATTTCAGAGTTCCTCAAAGTCGCAGAGGTAAAAATTGCTGATTCGGAGAGAATTCTGCCATCACTCATGGCAGACTGCTGCTTTTTCAAGTCTTACAGATGGTGTTGAATTGTTTTGATTCAAGTGTGCTAAAGGACCCATCCATGGTGGGAGGGAGAATATCGGTACACAATTGATTGGGTGAATGGTTTGCTCAAGACAGCTGCTTGTCAGCTATGGTTAGCAAAATTGCTGAAGAGATAATCTTGGAATCAAAGTGTCAGGTGAATAGATCCTTGGCCTCAGTTACATCTGAGACACGCATTAGTTTACATTAAAGTATTTTGTGCTCTTTTTTTTGAGACTGAAATCTGTGCTAGTTTCATGCTTGCCAAATCTTTTTTCCCTTTTGGGCCATAACACCTTGCACTATGTAATCACATCACACTTTCTGAGTATTTCTATATCTTAGATCCCTGTATTGAATCCAGCCCTTTGCAGCTAGTAGAGCCTAATGTTTACTACTAATGCTACATTTGTTTCTAAACTTCATTGTCGGAGTCAGATTCTTCTGTCGCCAAAGCAGGGAGTCATGGAGCTGAGAAGTGGGACTGTATCCTTACCCTTCCTTTCTATTTTGCTCTCCCTTTCCTCTCCCAACATAATTTCTGGCGAGAGTTGGGCATGCGTGTTCCTGTTCATCATGGATCAGGAAATTGAATTTGGAGATTGCTACACTTCCCCTCTGCCCATGATCACTTTGAATAGGTGTAAGAGTAGAAAAAGCTTAGCCTTTCTCTGCTAACGAAGTGATTGCATGGGTGGAGGTGGGAATTGGGCTAAAACACATTTTGGCTTTCCCCCCCCTCATTCCTCCCTTGACCCATTGTTTAGTCGCAGAAGGAGATAGAAGGAGCCTTATTCCATTCCCGATTCCATTGCATGGGGTTAAGGACCCTAGGAAGTGTTTCCTTATTCCAGTGGTTCCCAATCTTTGGGGGCCCGTGGACTACAGAGGCAAAAATATTGTAGTCCAAAGAGGAGCATTCAGCAAGACGCCAAAAGTACCAGCTGTAGGTGCTCTGTTCTCTGCCCTCTCTGATGGTCTTTGGGGAAATGTCTGCGGGGTAGCATCTCCATGGGGAGCGGTTGCTCAGCAAGATGCTGGAAGTGATCAAAGGGGATTTTTTTTCTGAGATCTCATCAGCAGCGGCGTTATTCACCCGGTACGCTGGGCGGGACTTACCTTTGAGCGGCAGTCCGCCTGTTGCGTCACGCCGCGTTCCGCTGCTTTCCCGCCCACCCCGGCGGGTGGGAAAGCGGCGGAACGCAGCGTGACACAATGGGCGGACTGCTGCTCAAAGGTAAGTCCTGCCCAGCGTACCGGGTGAATAACGCCGCTGCTCATCAGCCATTTCCCAGGGCCTCACGGATCACCAGAGGTAAGATCATGGGTTGGGACCCACTGCCGTTTTCTAGCAACCCCCAGAGTTGATTGGTTGTGTGAAGGGTGAGTGTGGCAAAGGAATAATTTTTGTCCCTGTCTTTCTTCCTTTGTCGCATTTCTTGTGTTTATTATGTAGCAGCCATATTGATGTGCTCTTGAGAGCAACACCAAAGGGCATGCACAAGCTTTCAGCTCTGCCAGAATTACGGTTCCAGGCTACCATCTCATTGACAAGGCCATTCCTAGTTGCCTTAGTCACTGTTGATCTTGATCATTTTTGTCCTTTTCCCAAACATGCTGCTTTTGTAGGGTTAGGCTGTTGCACAGTTGCTTCTTGCCTAGTGGTGCACCACCACCCAACTTGCACTTTCAGCAGGATTGGACCAGGCGGAACAATGTCTCTATGTCAATGTGATCTAGTACCAATGGTTAAAAGCACAACTCCAATGAATATTAAGCCCATAAGTAATGCTATAAACACATTTGTATTAAAATACTGCAATTTATATATTTTGTTTGCAATTTTTACTTATATACACTTGAGTATATAACATGTGTTATGTGAATTGTCATGTATGTGAAGAGGTTTCCCTTCATAACATCACCGTCAATGTGCTTTCTTCATTGCATCTCTAGCCAAACATGGTTAAGGCCTATATCTTATTAAATCTATTTGTTGTTACAGCAAGTGGGGATAGACAGAGGAGACATACCAGATCTTTCTCAGGTAGACTGTTTTTGTGCATTTGTCATGCATGTTGGTTTTGGGGCTTTCATAATTGAAGATTTTGATGTAATCACTAATGCTTTAATTGGCTGTCACTATGTGCTTAGATGGAGGGTTTTTAATGTTTATTTCCATTTATTCTCATCTTCACGGCAGACCATTTGCTGTCCACAGTTAGTGATCCTTAGCCTTGAACCTTGGTGAAGAATTAGTCTAAAACAGGAGATTTCTGTGTTTTAAACTAATTTAGATCTGTGATAGGTGTACCTGTCTAAATTTTGCATCATGTTGATTTTTAGCAAATTAACAGGCTTCAGTAGATGACTGCAAAATGTCAGTTCAGGTTGGCAAAGATTTATAGTGCAGTAACATGTTTATAAGGCTTCAAGTGGTAGCTGCTTTCAACTTATATCCCTTGGAATGTAAGCTAACCATGTGTGCCATTTTTCCATGTGCCTCTTTTTTATATTTCACCAGTTCATGGACGGCTTTTAAAGTAGCAATCTTGTCTAATGAAACAAGAATTGAGCCCCATCTGTCATAACATTTTTTGTGACTGTGCAGTTGGGAACTGCTGAGCGTTAACTGAATTCTGGGTTGCTATTGTGTCACAGAATTCATATCTGGGGCATGGAGTTCTTTGGTCTTGAATTTCTGAAATGCTACGGATTTGTTTTGCAGGCACCAAGCAGTCTTCTTGATGCTTTGGAACAGCACTTAGCCTCCTTGGAAGGAAAGAAAATCAAAGATTCCACTGCTGCAAGCAGGCATGACTTCAAATTTCTTTGTAGTTTGCATTGGATGTTGGATGATATTTGAGAAGCTTCATGTCTATGGTGCTTGATTCAGTCTTGAGGGGCCAAATCCTTCCGGAAACTAGATCACCAGCACCTGTCATTGCTCTGGGATTTCTTTACAAGAATAAATTCTAATTTTTCCTTTAATTGTTGGTGTATAGCAGAAATTGGAGGCATTAGACAGATTTCTCCCTAAAAGTGGATAAATTTAATTACTAGACTTTGGGACCAGCTAAGCTAAACTAAATAAGATAGATAACAGCGGGAACATACCATGTGGCCATAAACTAGACCAGGGATGTCCAACGCATTTCATACAGCAGGCCAAATAGCATTCATGATGCCTGCTGAGGGCTGGAAGTGATTTTGTTAAGCAGGAAGTGACATCATGACCAGAAAAAAAATACTTTTTTCTCACTTAGGATCACATTAGTGCAAATGGCAGAGAAGATACTCACGATCATATTTTCAGGATGTGGGAGAAGCTGCACAATTGTGCAGGCTGCCCTTTCAGCAGTGATGGCACAGCTCAGCAACTGGCAATGGTGCTGGGAGAGCGTGAGGGCCTGATAAAGAGCTTCTGTGGGCTGCACCCGGCCTATGGGCCTTACGCTTGACAACCCTGGATTAGACTGAAATGATCACTGACAATTGTTCCATTTCAATCACTGGGAAGTCCAGGAAGCTGCAGCTTTGAGTAACTTGGTTTTAAAACCATGTCAGTAGACTATGCTTCATTGGAATTAAGTTTTAATTCTGAATGTAGGTTAACGGAACATTGCTGGATCCCTGAACATCTGTAATCTACTCTCCAGACACTCTAAAATGTATTGGAACACAACTAGTAGCATTTTCCCCCCAAAGCATCTCTTTGAAAAAGTCTCCAAACTGCAATCATTTACACATTTTACTGCCCTTTCAAACAGAATAGGAGACTGTCCTTTGGTTATGGTCATAACTATTTTTTGATCAAAAAAATAGTGTGATCTGTGTGATCGAAGTCCAGAATGAAAAGTGAACTGCTAATGAGCATCTTGCTATCATGTCATCTATATAACTGCCAGTTTTCCTATTTAATTGTCACCTTTTTTTGTTTAGGGCGACCACTCTTTCCAACGCTGTCTCCTCCTTGGCAAGTACTGGCTTGTCACTCACCAAAGTAGATGAAAGGGAAAAACAAGCTGCCCTAGAAGAAGAGCAAGCACGTTTAAAGGCTCTAAAGGTAGGTATGCAGTGGGCCCTTGGTATCCAAAGGGGTCAATTCCCGCACTTCCGGAGGTGATGTGTGGCCTCCTGACCTCCTCAGAAGGCCTACCAGATGCATCCTGACGTCACTTTCAGAACACCTCCAGACATAAACCAGAAATGACTTCCGGTCACGTTTGAGAGGCCTTTTGAGGACCTCCAGCTTGCAGGCTCTCAGCATCTGCAGGTGCTGAACATATGGTTAAGGAGGGCCCATGGTAATTGTTTCTTAGCCTTTTGCGAAACATGTACACTTAGTGCTGTGTGCAGGCCAAGGTTTGGCAGGTGTAACATGCGAGGCAGCAGAATACTCGATTGCAGTTAGTCTGGGAAGTGTCCCTTGCCCTCTTTGTGCCCTGTTATGGTACTAATTGCCACTACCAAGTCTGCATTGCACCTGAACATTTCAACTTAGTTGTTTGGCTCCCTTCATCTTTCTAATTCATGACTAAACAGTGGGAGGGGCCAGTCATCAAGATTTCTGCTTACTCTCTTGGAATTTGCCCTTGGGTGTTCAATTGCACATGCTCCCTTCAAGATAAGGATAGGATGGGTTGTATGAAATTTTTGACCTTAGCCCTTTAGCAAAGGTCTATGACAGTATGCTACAATAAAATAGCACAGAAGATGTAACAGCATGACTTTTGCTTGTCATATGTTGCAGAGAACTGGTTGTTGTGTTAATTTATCCTTTTTCCTCAATTGTAGTCATTTCACATTGATGACTTGGTGGGTTGCAATCCTAGACATACTTAGTTCAATTTCTATTAAATGCTCTGGGACTTCTGAGCAGACATGTATGAAATTTCATTAGTCTAATAATGTTAGTCTATTTAGTGAGAGATGGGCCTACTACTTACTGCTTTGTGAATTACTGATAAACCTTATACATAGCACTGTCTGCTGAAGTGGACAGTTGCACCATTGCTTGAGATTTTTATTTTACTTAACCTGTTTTGTAAATGAACCATCCTTCTGAGTTTTTATGACAATTTCATTTCTCAACAGGAACAACGCCTAAAAGAACTCGCAAAGAAACCTCATACCTCCTTAACAACAGCAGCCTCTCCTGTGTCAAATTCAGCAGGAAGCATAATGACTACTCCAGCCATTGACATTTTTTCCACACCTAGTTCTTCAAACAGGTATGGCTTTGCTGTCTGTTAGCAATGGGAAAGATTGCTTCTAGCTATAGTGCCTCTTCAATATGCTGCTGTTGTGTAGGAAGTTTTAAAATTAGGTGGCTATTTGACAATAAGTGCAGCTTCCTGGGTCCAGTGGAAAATAAGCCATATTTTTGGGATGAATGTGCAAGGAATACACTGGTGCATGATTCATTATACAATTGTACAGGACACACACAATTCTTCAAGAAAGACTTGTTATCTCTTGTCATTTTCAGTGTATCAGAATTGCATCTGTTTATACTGATAGTTCTGGTTGTAGTACCTAGGTATGTAAGTATGTACTCTGGGTGGTGGTTGTTTAGCCATCATCCAGTTAAAGAAATGTTAGTTGAGGAGATCAGTCTATCTCACTGTGGTGGCGACGTCCATGGGGGCGTCGCAAAGAGGGCGGGACATGTCAGGCCGGTGGGCGGTGTGCAGCCGCTGGCGTTCCAACTTTTCGCTGCGCCGGAGAAGGCAGGAGGCGGACTCAGTGGCTCTTTTCAAGGCTTTTAATCTGGTGACAGACTTTACATTCATGGGCTTGACATTCATGGGCTTACATTCATCCCCGTTACCTCACGGGCCCCCCCCTTGAGTACCCTAGTTTGCTGTCACGAAGAGCGATGACGTAGTCGAGGACTATGCTGGTTGGCTCGGACGCCTGCCAGCTGGGGGCCCTCTGCCTGTTCAAGGGGCTCGGCTTCTCTTCCAGATGTAGGGGGGTAGCCCACTGGCAGACTTGGTCCCCTGCTATCTCTGGGGTTTGCGGAGGGGTCAGGCCCTGCCCGGGTCTCTGGGGCCCCGGGACGGACGTCCAAGTATGGTGGAGGGGGTTGGTGCCACCCCCGTCCAATGGGGGACAACCCCGCCTGACCAGCCCTGACTGCTGCCAGAAAGGGGTCCCCGTCGGGGGAGGCCTGGTGCCCTGCCCCCCAATGCTCAGGGGCACCCCCGAAGGAGTAGGCACGGGGAGGAGGATGGCCAGTCCCCGCAGTCGCCTGGCTAGCCTGACCTTCACCCGGCAGCGAGGAGCAACCGCTCACCTCCCCGGCCAGGCTCCTTATGAGGCCTGGCCGGAGGGGGCGTGGCTCCTCCCCCCTGGGCGAGATCTCGCGAGTAAACTCTCGCGAGATCTGGCCCAGGCCTTCTCGTGAGATTTCGGAGCGCGCAGGCAGCAGGGAGCGCATGCGCGCTCCGTCCTTCGCCGGCCGGCCCGCCGGGTCAGCAGAAGGCGCCCGGGCCCTGGCAGCTTCGGGGCAGCCGCCAGCCGGCTCGCCGCCTCCTCCGGCAGGCTGGTGCCAGGCCGCGGCGCTCCCCTCTGTGGCAGGGCCCCGCGGCGGCGCCTCCGCCCCACCGGTCCCCCGTCGCGTTCGCGGGGCTTCCGAGCCCCACAGGTAAGCGTCCGCGTCGGGGTTCTGCAGGGCCAGCTGGGGGCGACACTCACATAACTAAATCAAATTAAATTAGCATATGGCTAAAAATAGTTGTGAAGCAAAGGAATATACTTTGTTTTTAGATGTTCCATTTGTCCTTTGTAGCCAGCATCGTCTTAAATAATGCCTCTCTGTGAAACAAATGAGTGCCCCTTCTACTGTGGTGCTTGCCATCTCCAGGTTTTTATAATTTCTGTATTAAAATAAATTGAAACAGCTGCCCAATCAATCATGATACCTTTTTAGTCTTATCAATCTATGATGCTTCAATGTGTGTTTTTTTTATTGATAGTGTAGCACATGTGCACTTGGGGGTGGGAGGGACAGTCAATGAGCTCAAGTAATATTTGTTTTCCTGTCATTAACATTAGTGGCCTAACACTGGCATGCAGAACAAGATCTAGGACACTCACCGACACAAACATAGACTTGTGTGCGCCAGATTCAGTCAAACCTCTCAAGAATATTTAGGTCTAAAATTTAAGTTTAGGATCAAGACGATCTAGTTACTGGTTACTTATATTGACAATAGTAAAAAAAATTAGCAGCTGACTTGCTGCAGAATTACAGAAACAAGATGCTTTATTTCTCAGATAAGCATCTATTAATTATGCCATTCGTAGTTTAGTAAGGCTGTATAATTCTTCTGCCCGACTGTAACTACTCTGTGTAACTGAAACAATCACAAATGCTTCCCCTGTTTACCCTGCCTTTTATCCCCTTCTTTCGTTTCCCTTGGGTCAGTATCTAGATTGTAAACCTGTCAGGACTCTGTCTTATCACTCTGTAAAGCACCATATACATTGATGGAACTGTATATTCAAAAAATAATAAAATTCTACATGACTGGTTGCAAATTGGAAAACTTGAGGATCTAGCTCTCTGCAGGCGGTTTCAGGTAAATTAATGTACATAAACAACCAGACTAGTCTGTTTAGTCTGATCTGTACCATTTGTAGGTAATGTTGAACAGAGTGATAACAGTGGTCACGCTACCTAGTTCAGCATATAAATAATTGGAAAGTTTCCAATTAACAGTAAGTCCAACACACACATTTGACTTTAAAAGAGTGGACTTCTAAAAAGAAATTGGGGATTAGAGAAATGAAAGCTAAAAGGGGAAATCAAGACAGCCAGATCTCCCAGGAGTGTAGGGAGGTTATCTAGGCTCAGCAATTTGGCTAGAATGCAAACAAAAAGTGAAAAAGGCATCGGTGAGATCTAGGGGAGTGTTGGCATGACCTGCAAGTGAAGTTAACAAAACAATAAAAGGCAAGGGGGCTTCAGGACATATGTATCTGCCCTACTGAGTCAGTCCGTTTAATTCGGTATTCTCTGTGTCAACTGGCAAGTGGTTCCCAGTGCTGGACAGGTGTCTTTCTCAGCCCTACTTGGAGTTGCCGGGGTTTGAACCTCGCACCTTCTGCACTGAGCAAAGGCCATTCCCCATAGTTCCGTGTGCTCTCAAAGGGCCTTTTTCGTTCCTTGGATATGGCCAATGTCCAAGCCCAAATATAACAAGCTGTTTTTGAAACCAAGGAGACTTTCAAAAGGAATTTGATAGAGCATGGGGGTCTTTCCAAGAAAAGTTGAAAATCCTACTGTGCAGGCATCTGATCCTACCTGATGTAGTTTCCTGTGTTCCAGCCTTGGGTTCCCAGGAAGCTGAATTCTTGGCTCAGTGCCATTATGTAGAAGATTGTCATGCCCACAGCTGTTGTTACATACAGGAGCCACCATTGGGTAGTACAGCAGATTGGAAAGCTGGATTGTTCTAATGGAAAAAAATAGCAGTAGTGGTGTTTGAATCTCACAGTTGCCCTTGTCTGTTCTCATAGCACATCAAAGCTGCCAAATGACCTGCTTGATTTGCAGCCAACCTTCCACCCATCTGTACATCCTATATCCTCAGCACCGCAAGTAGGAGGGACCTGGCCAGGTAAGTAACAAAATCTTGGGAACAAATTAAATGCTTACCAAATTAAACTGTGAGCCCCTAGCACATGGTCCAAAAACCAAACCATGGTTATACCAAATTTAGTAAATGTTCACCAAATATATAACACGACATTTATGCAACAATACTATTTCGCTAGCAGAATTATATGCCCCAAACACGGGGTTAGAGTTAGGGTTATATTATGAAAATTTGCTAGTTTGGGGAGAGAAACATTTTTTTCCTGTCAAATACTTTAAGAAAATGACGAGAACTCAGTATGTAGTTATCACTTCAGGATTATTAGGTAGTCTAAAATTTGGTGAACATCTACTATTTTTGGGAAACGAAAGTATTTTTTTAAGGAGTGTTTCATAAAATTTGGTGATCTCTTAAACGTGAGCCTTAAAATTTTATCCAGGTTCTGGTTACTGTATGGTCACATCTGCCTCATTCTCCACTATTTCCATTATATTGCTAAATGAGAGATACTTCTGAATGTTTCAGATGACACCCGCCCCCCCACCATGGTTTGAAGGGTCAGAAATGAACTATGGGCGGCTCCTTCCTTTGCTCTTCACGTGGCTTCACTTTCAAGTTTCCTTTTGGTGTAAGCCACAGTTATGACTGTTATTGTATTTTTGTGTTTAATGGTTCAATTGCTTATTGCAAGCCACTGTGGCATAAACGTGACTCAATGTTTTTAGGTTGCAGTGATAAAATTAGGAAAAGGTTTGCACTCCAGACTACCTTTGGAAATGCCAGAAATGGAACAATGCACCAAATTTTGCATTTAAGCAGTAAACTGAAGCTGCTCAAAAAAAGCAAAAGAGGTACTGGTTTCAGAGTGTCCAAACAATGGGATGAGAAGAGAGACTTCAAAATGAATAGAGAAGGAAGAGATGAGGAAACCGAGTTCAAGGAAGGGAAAGCACACAGAAATTTGGTAGAATGGTTTAACTAGAGTTTGACTGTCAGCAGTTTATAGCCAGAACCCGTGTTACTGTGAGTGCATCACACAGTAGCAACCTTATACAACTGTTGGTGGTCTTTTCATACCAAAATGGTTAGAGCTATTTCAGTATTTTGGATTTTTATATAGTTAAACTTACTGTATGAATGAAATAGAAAGTTGAAATATTTCATCCTTGTCTGAGTACAGGAAGAGTATAAGAGAAACCCAAGAAGCAAAGGCTGAAAGTGCAGTGGAGCACTGTTTCTCAAACTGTGGGTCAAACAGTGGGTCACCAAAAGCTGTGTGTGGCCATCTTGGAAGCTGGCAAATGTCAAAGCCAGCTGTGGTTTTTCAAAAATGGCTGCCAATGGCTTCAGAATTGCTGTGGGCAACTTTGGAATTGCTTTGAACTTTCAAAAATGGATGCCAGTGGCTTCAAATTGGCCACTGCAGATTAAGCAAATGGCTCCAAAATGGCCAGAGATAGTCAAGAACAGGAGTGGATGTCATGATGTGAGTGACGTTTGTTGGGTTTTTGGGTTGATTCTGGCAATCATCTCTGGTGTGTCTTTTGCTCTGGAAAACTGCAGGGCCTGAGGAAGGTGGTTGAATGCACCTGTGTCTGAGCGGTGTACGTGCAATTAGGCACGAAGACCTAGCCATGACTCAGCACTGTGCTGATTGGCTGGAAGGCAGGATATAAGGCAGTGAGCAGAAGCCTTCTATGTGGGTTGTGAGAGGAAGGGCGAAGTGCTGCCAGGGTGATTAGCCATCTTTGAACATATGTCGCTATATGTATCCTGACTTGGTGTATCTCTGAACTCGGACTGTAATCTGGACTGCTCTAACTGGGTTCCCTTGCAACTAAAATATGTCTCTGAAGAAGTAAAACAACGCTTGGATGTGCCTCATTTCTTTGGTGGGTTCACTGGCCGGTTGCACGGCTGAGGAGGCTGCTTCACATATCTCTGTCTTGGCCTTGGAGTCAGTGGCTGCGTTCACAACTTTTACTTAATCCTCCTTACTTTTTGCTAATTCAGTAAAATGGATTAAGTAAAAGTTGCTCACATTATGACATCCCCTCCCTATTCATTCAGGAAATTCGGTGTTTCCTCAACTGTGGGTCCTGACTATTCATGGTTTGTGAAACTGACAAGCTTGTAGCAAGCAAGGAAAACTTATTGAGCACTAGGTAAATTGAAAGGTGCATTTATTTGAGTAGGCAAGTGTGCGTTGATCCATTGCAACGGGCAGGCTGAGGAGAATGGAACACTACCAGAATGGTCCCAAACCCAATGAACACAGGCCCCAAAAAGCACTCAAGAAGGAAGCCCCCTGCCAAGCTGACAAGTGTATTGAGCCCTATGTAAAGCAAAACCCTACACTATCACATATACTCATGAGTAAACAAATGTGCCTTGGCTCCTATAGAAGATCAGGCGAAAGAAAGCATGGCCACCAAAATGGCCCCGATCCAATGAACATGGAGCTCCAGAACAAATACTCCCGAAGGTGGTTCTCTCCCCCCCCCCCATCATAGTACAGGAAAAAGAATAAAAAGCTTGAGGTGGCAAGGTTTTGCTTTTAATCTTGTAAAGGTAGGTGAGTCATGATAGTGTGTCATTTTTAAAAAGTGAATGCTAAAAGGTGTTTGTGAACCACTGCTTTCTTGGAAAGGGTTGCTATTTTTTCCAGAACCCTCCCCCAACCCAAGTCACTGGAGGCTTATTTCATCTCCTCATAACTATGGGGCTTTAATGCTATTTAGAGGGAAACTTTGAATCTCAGTCCAGCCAAAACAAAAACCATATTGGATTTAAAACTGATTTTATCCCGGATCCCACTGAACAAATTTAAGTAGAAGAACTTAAATTGAACTGGGCTGAAAAAAATCTTCCTTTTTTTGGGTGGTGGTGGTATCGGTTTTCCTCCTAAGACCTAGGGCTGGAAAAGATGTCATTAAGCAGGAAACGGGAAGTGATGTCATGGTGCTGGCAGGGCCTGAAGCAATGACAGTAAACAGAAAGTGAAGTCATTGTCTTTAATAAACCGCATTTTTGAAAGTTGAAAACTCCAAATTCATTTTAGAATGTTCTGAATGCTTTGTCCAAGTTAAATTTGAGTTTTTAGTTCAGTGATTGATTCAGCACCTAGAACAAGATTGCACAGAACGTTTTATAGCTTCTCTATGCCACTGTTATCAAAGTAGTAAAGGTAGTCTTAGGTAGTCTTCAGATTTTGTCCCTCTTCCCCATACCCTGAGGCTCACCTAGGCCACTTTCAAGAGAGGCTTGGAGAGTCTTCACCTTGGAGAGACAAGCACATACCCCAAGGCAAGGCTAGTTTCCCCCACAGCACAAAGCATTGAGGAAGTAGCAGTTTATTAGGGAATCCCCTTCCCTATCCAGAAATTCCCTCTGTTTCCAACTGCTAAGTTCTGCAAAGCTAGTCTCCAGACAATCCCCAGCACGTGCAGGGAAGGTGATTTTTTTTATGAACATGGTAAAGAAAACATGCTTTCCGCCAAACGATCACAAATGATTGCTTCAGGAACAAGCAACACTCAAGCTCTTGCTGTGTTCTTCTCTCCCACTTCATGTTCTCGCTAACAACGTTCTTAAGCTCTGCCTTTCAATCTGACGGCAGATGGTTGCTCAAAAGAAGCTTCCAAGATGGTAGCGCCCTGCTTTGCAAGATGGCGGCGCCAAGCTCTCCGGGACCCCCTGAAACTCAGGTCACGACCCCCAGGTTGGGAACAAATGTTCAAGAATATTAAACCTTTGATCTTTTTGTCAAATGAATCAATATTTATTTACAGTATATAACTGTTGTTGCTGCCTGTATTGTTGAGAATCTTTCCCCCATGTGCAATGATGTGAAGTAGTAGTGTTGTCTGTCCTTATTTGCTTAACCTATTTTATTTCTCATAATATCTTTGTGTTTGGGAATAGCTTACTTGCCCTGAACCTTACCATACAGGTGTTCCCCCCCCCACAAATCCACTGATTCAGTATCCACAGTTTCAGTTATCTATGGATAATGGGATGCCTATTAAAAAGACAAATCCGAAGAAACAAATTCCTTTTTTCTTTGTTGTAGCAAAGCTATTGGTGTTCCCCTGTCTTTAAAAAGGCATCCTCAATAGCCACAGTTTCAGATATCCATGGAGGATGAGGATCCAGACAGAACCTCAGTGGATACTGGGACACGCCTGTATACATTTGCTTTGTTCTCTGTCTTGTTCATTCAGTTGATCAGTACTGAACATTTCACAGGAGTGTGCATTAGGTTTTTTGAGCTTCCTTTTGCATTTAGTAATGTACAACTTTTTGCAAGTGGAAGTTAGTGACAGAAGGTTGCCGTGTACTGGAAGGCTTCTTCTATGAAAAATGTGGCCCAGAATTGTAGTTTGATCTTGTTTGTACTGGTTAAAATAGAATGTGTATGCCCTGTGTGTTTAGAAGTTCCTAGGGTGCAATGGAGATGAAAGTGGAACATTCTTGTGTAACTTCTCATGAGCTGTGCAGGGTCCTGATATGGGAACATCTTGCACATAGCGAGTAAGGCAGTGTTTCTCAAACTGTTGGTCAGGACCTGATGTCAGATGGGTTGTGGAAAGCTGGGACCAGCCATCTTGGAAGCTGCAGCCCTTACTCTTGCTATATTCCTTTTGTGAGTGTTCAGTTGGAATTTTCAAATAAGGGTTTTTAAAAATTGTTTTTAGTTTAGTGCTTTTACATAATATTTTGTCCTAACCCTGCTTTCGGCCAGGCATGTTTCACGGTTGTGTATTGTTGCAGTCCAAGAATGCTAGTTTGCATTTCAGGAATGTCATTTTTTATGTCACAATGACAGCACTTCCTGCTTGATGATGTCACTTCCAGGTCAATGACATCATTTGTGGTGGGCCCCAACATGAGTATCATTCTAAAAAGTGAGTCGCTGTCTAAAAAGTTTGAGAACCACTGATGTGAAGAGATGAGTTCATTTTTGGTACCTTGTGGGGAAGCCATGGTAATGAGTCACTTGTATAACATCTGAGGTGGTTCACATGTTCCCTCTTTAAATTCCTGCTTGATCACTCTTTAGCTTCTTTCTCCTCTCCTTAATGCACACACAATAAAATCATTTGGACCACTTGACTTGGTTTTCCCATCATCCTTACACTCTTTCCAGCCATGAAATATCTTGAGTTAGTGAAGAGTCAGCCAACAGAGTAGGCATATATATATGGCAGCTGTTCGCTTCTGTGGTTGATGAAGAAGCAGCCTGTTTGCTTTGTAGCTGATATTGCATTCCTGCTGAATTTCCAGTTACTAGGTTTATTCAAAAACTGGAAGAAAATGTTCCGTTTGGTCACATCCTGCGTTTGAATGTGTTCCCCCCCCTTTAAATGATGGCAGGCTCCTTTCAGGCTTTTATTTGATCTCTCATTGGATAAACATGTTCTTTAAAAGCAACTGTAGGACATAAACAGGGTTTTTAAGGAGTTGAGCCAAGGCTGAAAGTTTTCACATGAAAACCAGAAGTGTGCTCCAATCCCCAAATGGAGCTATTTTGAGCATCTGGGAGGCCTACAGAGGGGATTGTGGGCCTCCCAGACCTTCCTGGAGGCCAGCACAGCCCCCCAGATAAGATAAAAAGCCCCGGAATTCCCACAGTGCTGTGATTTCTGTGGCACCATTAGAATACCCATTATTGGGCCAGTTCCCTTCAGGGGGAATGGCCCAGGTTAGGTTCCCAATGATGCGTTGTGACTCGGCACTTTGGGAACCGCTGTATTATAAGGAAAAAATGACATTGGGTAAAGGGGAGTAACAGCCTTTTCCTGGCTTCTTGGCTAAGAAACCAAATAGGGGTCTTTGGGATCAGAATAATTGTGGGTCTCAAATAAGTGCCTGAATTGCCCATCTGTACTTCCCTGGCCTTGATTAGCCCTTCAAGGCTCCCTGGAATGTGTTAAATGGGCAGCTAAGACTTGCTTTCTCAACATGTTCAGTCAGAGGACATAATGGTGAAACTATGAACTATGGCTTTGCATGGTAGAGGTCTCTCGCATCTTTTACCATCACGTTTGTCTTACATGGATCTTTACAAAGTTATTGCATATCTAAAACAGCTGCAGATAGAATGGTATTGTTGGTACTTAATGGTTATTCTCCAATTGTGCTTCTAGGCTTGTTCAGCATTCCTGATGTTGCTAACTCTCTGACTGTGCCAGTCCTTGCATTAATAATTTCTAATCCAAATGCACTCCAAAAGCTAGTAGGATCAGTGCACAGGTGGTATAGTCCAAAGCAAGAACTTGAGTCTTTCTCTTGTCTCCGGGGTTGTCCTAGTTGGTACTCCTTTACTCCTAGTTCCCTTTTAATGCTGCAATGTTAAGTCAACCACAGCAGAAGCTGCTCTCTGGTGGTAGCCTAAACATTATAAGTATACAGATTAGGCTTGGCGTAAGTATAAAATGGCTGCTATTAAGTGATTGTATGCAAATCAGAACAATGAAACTTGGGAGATAACTAAAAGAGGCATTGTCTGACTGTAGCCTAATGGACCCTGAAGGATTGTGTTACCCTCAGTGAAAAGGTTCTTTCAGGAAATATCTGTGTTGTGGAGAACACCCTTTGGCTCTTACTAGTTAGCCATTTAGAGTAAGCTTTCTTTTTCCTAAGGTCTTCACACAAAACTGTATGCATTCAAGAAGCAAACAAATGTTATGTTTTACCCCTTTTGCTGTTCTGGTTACTAACACGCAGCTTTCCCCCTCCCTTTCTTCATCTTGCTCTGCTTGGATTGCACAGATCCTTTCAATTCTACTGCCGATGCTGTTGATGATGCCATTCCAAGTCTAAATCCTTTCCTCACAAAATCTAGTGATCATCTCTCTGTCTCCTCTGATGTATCCACTTTCACTTCTAGGACACCAACTCATGAGATGTTTGTTGGTAAAGTACCTTCTGACAAGCTTTCTCTTTTCTCTAGTTAATGAGGCTATCTTGAGGAAACAAATGAAAAATGCAATCTGACAAGACCTAACTTAAAATACACATTGATTACCCCTTATCCAGACATCCAAAATCCAGACTGTTGTAAAATTGTGTCCAGTCCCACGTATAGTGCAGGTAACCCCTGAAGGTCTGTTCATCCATCTGTAATGTCTGTATTTCATGAACAAACCTTGTTGCATTCACAAGATTATTAAATACTCCAAATTCAGACCAGTCTGGTGTTTGGACCTCTTCCTGTCCCAAGCAGTCTAGATAATGGATACTCAATCTGTACAGCTATTTATGGAAGGCTTCCTTCAAGCCTATAGAGGGAACAGTGCAGTGATATATATTCTGTGGCTTAAAAATGAGCTATGGTAAGAGGTTGCTGGTTCTGATGTAATCGGTAACCTGATTCTGAACTTTGGAGACTCTCCACAGTTTCAGATTATCCAGGAATGGGCTGGCAAGTCCCACCCACCATGTTTAATCTACCATGTTCAGGTAAAGGATTGCTCTCCGAATCCAGTGTGTGGGCAGATGCTGTAAGCCTGGCAAATGGGGATTGCTGGTGTATTCCTGGGTGTTTGAAACAATGGAAATTCAATTTCAGAATGTCTGAATAGGAATTGAGGGCCAGGGTGGTGCACTGTCCGCAGTGTCGGACTTAGACCTGGAAGATCCAGCTTCAAGTCCCCACTCGGCCACGGAGCTTCCTGGGTGACTTGGGCCAGTCACCATCTCTCAGTCTCACAGGGTTGTTGGGAGGACAAAAGGAGGGAAGGAACCATGTACACCACCCTGAGTTACTTAGACGTAGGGTGGTATTTTTTAAAAAAAAATCTGAAAAATAAAATACAAACTCACCAGAGGTCTTGGGCAAATAACGATGCTATCTTTTGGCCTCTGCCACACGCACATCCTGTAATATGGGAATAATAAATAGCTCGGAGAGGTAGGGTTGTATTTAGTATTATAAGATTATGTGAGGTGCTATACAAGTATGGTATTGAAAGAAAAGCGAGGATTTGTATGCCATGGTGACTTTACTGGGGCAGCTTCCCCCTGAAAGTAGGTGAGACTTCGGGGCAAGGTCAGGTCAGCTGCAGCTGTAGGCACCTGTATGAACTGTACTAGGAAATGGTCTTCTTTTTTACTTTTATGGATTGCACAGCAGGGTATAAGAATTAGCATAAGCTATGGGATTGTTGAAGTTGCATATCCTTCATCTCTGCTGAAGTTTGTTATTAGCTGCCCACCAAAAGTGAGTGTAGTATGACCTCAGAAGCATGAATCCTAAGGTGACTGTTACTGCATGTGGCTTTCTATTTAACTCTTTCTCTAGATCACTTCAATCCATTTACTGAATCAAACCCCTTTGTGACAACCAAATATGCATCCACTGTTCAGCTTTGTCACTTTACTGCAGGTATAATATAAATGCCTTAAAAGTTTTACATGCTGATTCCTTCAGACGTGTAAAACGTGGCATTTGTTGTTCTGTTCTTAGATAGGGGAAAATGTTCCCTTTTTAGAAGTTGTCACTAGCTTGCCTATGTGTTTAGAATTCATGTATCTTTGTCTTAGCTCCCAAAGTGTTTGGTTAAGCAAATAGAGTATATCCTGATGCTTTCTGTAACATTCCTCCTTTGCTCTTCTGCTTCACATGCCTCTATCAGATTCTTTTTGTGGCACACAAGCTTATCCTAATGCTCCCCATTACCGCAGTGAACCCTCAACTGTAGCTGGTCTATTTGGAGGTAGGTAAAATACTTTCAAACCCCAAGAACTTTGGGTCCACTGTGTAGACTTTGGTAGAAAAATCCTTTTGATAACAGCAGCATTGTCATCCTAACCTTCCGGATTTATCTTAATGCTGTAGCTGAGAATGAAAATCCATGAATAAAATAATACATATTAAACTTCTTTGGGCATGTCATTATTTCAGAGTCCCTATTGCTTTCCTGAAAACACTTCGTAGGACTGAAGACAGCCTTTGCAGAAATAATGATCTATAGTCCCTTAACTATTGTGATGGGGTTTGGGGGCAGCCTATAGGGTGTTATAAATTTTCCTCCACTGGTCTTAATCATGGTTAACAGGTCATAAACTATTTAAAAGCTCAGAATTGGTTGAAACGTGTTTAAAAGCAATCTAGCTCACTTTTATCCCAAAAGTGCTGGTGAAAGTTTAGACTTCTAGTCATCAGCTTTTCCACAGTTAGGGTTTCAAATTTTTGGTCATTTTTATAACCATGGTCATGAATAGCAGATTGAAAGGAGTAGTGACATACAGGTTTATTCATACAGCTTGAAATTTGGAGGCAAGTGACTCTTAAGGTTCTTATTGCTTTTATTAAATTTTATCCCACTTTTCTGAGGCCATATTTAAATATGATGCAGTTCAGTATAAAGTGTTGGTGGTAGAGCTACCAGTCACACTGGGAGACATGGTATTTATGTGTTGCAGTGATTATTAAAGTATCTTGCGATAACAAACTCTACTAAGCTTTTGTGTGAAGTCCTTCATTTGGCTGCCAGTATGTTTCAATGGGAGAGTTCCACACTCTCGCAGTGAGAACTTTCAGTGTTCATTTAATCTTATACTATTACGAATCTCTAAACCTCTATCCTTCTAAATTAAAAAGCCCAAACCTTTTCCATCTTCCTTTGTCAGGAAGATGCTTCAACCTCTGATGGGTTTAGTGCCATTTTCTGTATAGCCCCAAGGTCTACAACATTCATTTCTGAGAGGGGGCAGGTAGAGCTGTGCTTGCTATATGTTGTGCGTGAATTTAGTTTATCTACTGAAACTATAATTGTTCTACCACCACCATTCACCAAACATGCCATTGTAACTACTGCATTAGACTGATCTGATGGTTTCTGGGCATTTGCTGTTACTGCTTGTTCTTTCCTAAGCTGTTATGGTTGGTTTTCCAATACTCGAGTCAGTCTGACGAATGTCATCTGCCGTTCTGTTACCCAATAGCTGCATTTCAGGAAGGTTTTCTTGGCATTTTATCAACAGTGATTTACAGTAAAAGGAAAGAAGCTTAACTACATGATTTTGTGTTTGGTGTGATGTCTAAGGAAACGAGCAACAAAATGTCCCTCATGCTTTATACTGAAGCTGCCATAGGTAGTCATGCAGTACTATAACTGGTATATAGTAAAAACTTGCAAAGTTGACCATTCAGACGCTCAGGATGAAATAAATGGAGGTCCTATTCCCCTAGAAGTATGTTTGATTTAGCAATTCAGGCACAAGAAAAGCAATCTGAGTTGAGGCGTATGTGAATGTGGAGTATAAAATACAGATGGTAGGAATGTTTTGAATTGATTCTCCTGATTTTAAATGGTGTTCAAGGCCAAGATTACAGTTTGTAGATGAGTGGAAAAATGGAACCGAGAATCTGTTACCTTGGTTCTCAAATGTAACAATGACAAAATAATTAGTTTTACCGGGTCATGTTGAAGTATTCTCCTCCTGCTCTGGAGGAAGGGCCAGGAATGAAATACAGGTTAGCAAAGCAGAATTATAGCCAGGGCCTGTGCATGTTTCCACCCAATCCATTCTGTTTGAGCATGAATATTTTCCCCTTGGGTTTGATTAAATGCCTCCTAATGGAAAGCTGCCTTGAAATTTTTCCCAATAGATGCTGGGAATTATTTTATGACACAAAAATTACTAATTCAGAATTTAAATTCACAAAGGCACATAAACCAGCTTAACATTGTTCTCCAACATCTTTGTAGGGTTCACGCCATCTCCTGTTGCTCAATCACAGCCCTCATCAAGCCTTAATGTTGACTTTGAGTCTGTGTTCGGAAACAAAACTTCAAATGTACCAGTGGATTCTTCTGGTAGGTCTTTTTACATACTATTGAATAGGTGTTCAAAACAAAATGATGCATGCAATCCTCTGGGCATGCCTAAGTAACTCTTCAGCTCATTTTTATGTTTTTATCTTGCTGTTCCTTCAAGGAGCTCAGGAACCCATACATGTTACTTGACCTGCTCCATTTTCTCTGCATGACAACCCTATGAGTTAAATCAGACTTAGAGATGGAGTTCAGTGAGCTACATGGCTGAGTGGGGATTTTAATATTGGCCTCCTAATCTTGATCTATAGGCAAAACCACCACAAGAATGAACAGATTTTACTGTGACATAAGATTTATTGAAATAGACCACATCAGCAGATGCATGAAAAGGGTCATAAATCCTAAATGTCCTTTAAGTCACAAAAACTCATGCAATAATAAATCTGTAAGGTGCCACTAGACCTGATGCTGCAATGGACTAATGCTGCTACCATTCTAATTCCTTTGGTTCTGGGTTTCTCAGTTTTGGAATGCCCACTTCTTCGTGGTTTGAGAAGGAGCTGTGAGTCGGTGGTACAGCACATACTTTGCATGGTTGGCATCTCCAGCTAATGCTGGAAGACTTCCCTCCCCCACCCACAATATCTGAAATCTTGGTAAATATAGAAAATACTGGACCAGTTGTCTAATTCTGTATATGGCAGCTTCCTACGTTTCACCCTATTCAGATGTAATAAATAGAAGTGTGGGGTGAGGAGTAGCAAGAACACTTTGGTTAGTTTTGTGCCAACATGTTCCTTTGCTCACTTCTTTTAGACCTTCTGACCATAATTCTAGAATGCAAGGAGAAACTGAATGCATAGTTATGAGGTCTAAGTACTTTTGAACCCGCTAAGCCTGACAGCATAATAACTAATACATTGAAGATAGATGTTGTGACAAAGTGAATAAGTACAGACAGTAATGTCCAACATTATATTGAAAACAGACTCTGTTGCACTTTATACTTTTAAAGGGTTTGATGAATTGGGTGGACTCTTAAAACCAACAGTGGCCTCTCAAAACCAGAGTCTTCCATCTTCCAGAGCACCACCTAACAAGTTAGTATTGGATGACCTGGATTCATCTTTAGCCAATCTTGTGGGCAGTAAGTATATTTTTGTGTGCAAACTGAAGTTTTAAGTTCTTCAAATTGTTAAAAGCAATTGAGTTATTTCCATTTACTTGCTTTGCAACAGATTTGGGCATTGGAAATGGGACAACTAAAAAGTAAGTATTCTCTCAATCTAGCATTATGCAGTCTTAACTTCCAGGAAGCATGTACTTAACAGAAAATTTGTGTGGCAGGTGTGGCCTGTTCAGTCTCTATTAAAATAAATGAAATTTGTAACTGCAGTTAGCAGTGCCTTTCCCCTGCTCCCCTCACAAGTTTCCTCTTCTGTGTATACAGTTGTAAACCTCAGGGTGGGTATAGGCTCACAATTTGAGTGAAGGAAGCTACAGAATCATCTAGCCTTTAAAAACCTTAATTCTATCCCAGTTTTGCAAGTATCAGGAATCCTTAACATTTCAGGCTTCCAGGTACACAAGTGGGAACTTGAACATCCCTTTCCTTTGTTTACCCTAGACCCAAATATTGGCCTGCGTATCTGAAGCTTGGGAAAGTCTTGAGTTGAAAGCTTTAGAATGAACGGGCACAGAGTAACTTTTATCTGCCTAATTCTTAAGACTTGAACTACCCTCTTAGCCTTGAAGAAATGTATCCTAAAGAGCGTATGCAGAAATTAGGTGTCATTTTGTGCTGTTTTTCATGCAGTTGCACAGGTATATGCAGATGACATTGCACAGTGGTGAGATGCTGATAGTTGAAACCAAGTCAGGACTCCATTCAAGAATACAAGGACCATGTTGTCACTTGCTTCTGTGCAAACTCCTTGACACAAGTGGAAAGTTAACTTAAACTACCTTTTGAGGCTTGCAGGAATAACACTTGAAAATCCTGCTGTAACTTAAAACTTAACTTACTATTTTAACCGTCTGTTAGAAAATAATTTTGGTTGTTTAATGTGCGCAAACACTTATTTGAAGTGACGTGAATTGGACGCAGCCAGGAGAGAAGAAGCTAACAGGAGGCTCCAACTGGCAGCCCAAAGTTGCGCCAACAACAGCATGGAATGCTCCAACAGTGGTAAGTAGTTGTCTTTCAAATGAAAACTTTTTGAAAAGGAGTTGAAAGAGGAAGGAACTTGTCTGAGACTTTGTTATGGACAGAGAAAAATTCTGTGTTCAGAAATGAGTGGAATAGGAAGGTGTAGTTCCCCTGTCGCTCAAAGGCTGCAATCTTGGAGGGCCCCGAATGCTTAGGGAGGAAGGGATAGATGTGTAGTCGTCCCCAAACCTGGGCATGCTCTTAATCATTCCAAGCTGTGACTTGTACAGTCCCATGTGACTAGAGAAAGCACAAAGAAGAATTCAAATTGCCACTATTTTTCTTTTCCTAATATGTAAAGTGAGTTGGGTAATGAGATACGTTGTAATATAGTACAACTCTTCCTGAACTGTATCACTTCAGGCTGCAGCTGTATTGGGGGGGAAGACAATATGTTGGAATGCTTGAATCCCCATATCACAATCTTCCTGCTATGGAAGAAAAAGCTATGGTCAGGGAGCTTTGGTCCTGGGCCATGCCACAGGATAGAGCTGAGTTGCACATTCTAAATGTTTTTTTATTTTTAATAATGATACTGTATCTTGCTTTGCCTTTCTGTATGAGAAGATATAGAAGGTAGCTTAGAGTATTTTATTTTTTGTCTAGATATTTGTTGTAGTCTTATCCTCGGGAACAGTTAGAACTAACCCGCTTCCTTTCATCTTCTGCCTTGCTCTGTTTTGTCTTGTTTTGGTTCCCTTGCAAATGCTTTGCCTTGAATTGGTGGACTTCACTGTGCCTGAAATCCATCTTTTGGAAAGCCTGTCTGCAGGGAACATGTTTGAAACTATGTACGAATGCAGAGGTGGTAATATGGGCTCATCAACCTTGTTAGTGTCCTTGACCAGATTTGTGTTTCAGGGTTGATAAGTGCGCTTGTCTAAAATGCTCTGTGTATATTCTGTTGTATAAGTACTCATTTCTAATCCAGTGTTATTGCATTATGTAATTGTTCTTCCGGGGAAAAACAGAATGGCATGCATTTTCCACAATACGTAAGTCAACAAAACCTGCAGCCTCTCTTTTTTGCAATCAAGCTGGCATGCTGATATTAACCACTCCAGCAGAATCTCATAATCTTCCTGCTACTCCACACTTGCGTTTAAAAACTTGAGGCATGATGGAAATTTTCAGCAGCTTCTAGCATATTTTCCAGATTCCATGGGTGTCCTTCAGGCCTCTTGATTCCAATGATGGCATGGAATAAATACTAAAATGATTTTTTTCTTGCTTTATACCCTATCATTTTGCTGCCAGATAGCCAGTGTGTGCGTGTCTGTATTGCCTTTTTTTGAATGCACTTGGTGTGTAAGTTAAATATTTAAAAAAAGGCGTGTGAATAACTGCATGAACTCTCACAGGCTTCTGTTTGATTTCACACTCCACTCTTATTTGTAGACTTGATTTCGAGTAAGGAGAGACCAATAAGTCTCAGAGCACCAAAATGGAGTGAGTGTCCCCTTGTCCCCAAACCACTGTGTTGTGTTTCCAAAGTGCTGGCCATAACTTCTGAACTGGCTTCCTTAGAAGGATCTCGTCTCTCATTTCAGTACAAAAAAGAGAATAGTCATCAAAATGACAGTCCACAACACAGTGGCCATTCAATTACTCATTAAATGTTGATATTAGAAGCTAAGTAGCAAAGTCACTGAGATTTTTTTTATGTACTCCAAGTCTATGGTAAGTTTCTTAATTGATTCTTCACTTTTTATTTTCTACAATTGCTTTTTTAAATCTAGTATACCCCATGTGCTTTTACATATGGAATGTCACATTGTGATTGAGTTGGCTGTACATCAAAAATTCTTGAGCTCTTATAGTAATCTAATTTTAGCCCATTGGTTTCTCCTCCCTGCACGTTACTGTTGGTCTCTTCCTCAGTTCTTCTCACTGTGAAGAAAATCCTAAGCCACTGAGAGCTCTCAAAAGCCCAGCATATGTGTGTCCATTCATTGAGTGTCATGTTTAGTTAGCTGTAAGAATATTAATTACTGGTAGACAATAACCGGTTGGATTCTGTTGTCTAGTGAAAATGTTGTAGTTCACAGGAGTCATTGCTACTCTAAAAAGTTGTGTGGGTCTTTTCTACCCTTCCTTTCCCATTCCCCTCCCCCCCCCCCAAAAAAACACACATAAAACACTGTCCTGGGGAAGCATTTTGTTCAGAAAGTTATTTCTTCCATACGGGAAAAAATACTGTGGAATTATGGGCATGATCCAGGACTATGCAATACCATACCTTAGAGAGGCTCTTAAAGCAAGTCATTGCTGTTCTATGAAACTCATTTTTCTGTTCCATATAGCTTAACGCTGTCTCTTTCCTATTAGGCCCCACCTGTAATGGCCTATCCTGCTACAACACCAACAGGAATGATGGGGTATGGAATGGTCAGTACCTGTTTGTATTCCTTGAATAGTGTAAGGATTATTTTATCCTGGTTTGTGTCATTTGTTCTGTTTTCACATGCTCAGTGGTGTATAGAGGAAGAGATTGCCACTCATCTGGTAGAGAGAATATGGTGCATTTCAATCCCACTTGTCTGTAGCTCATGAATTCATTTTGCCAGAAAAATAAGTCTGGTGTTGGAGAAGTTTTCCCTTCCCCAGTTACTAAGTAATCAGGTGGCCTGAAATGGTTATCAATTGACCTTGAACTACATAAATCTACACTTTCTCCAGTTCTGCTGTCCTATTCTTTGACTTCTTAAATTTGTTTCAGGAAGGCCTGAGGCTTCTCAATAAAGTCAAGATGAGTTTCCTTGGAAGGCAGCTTTTCCTCTTATTCCACATCCCAAACATGTAGTGACAGAAAGTGTGTTCTAGTGGACACTGTTTGGGCACAGCAGTGACAAACCCCAATAGACCTGGCTAGCACCACACCTTAACCTTGTCTTCTCCCTGCCCCGCCCCGCCCCGCCCCCCTGAATCTTCAGTAACACATGGGACTTTGGTGCTTTTGCTACAGAGGTTCTTCATCAGACAAAGATGATAAAGATGAACTTTCTACTATGGTAGAAAGTTCAAAGGCCACTGCTTACTAGTACTGACTTATAAATAACTCTGTGTTCCTGCAGTCTCAGATGGCTGAATGCAATGACCAACTGGAGACGTGTTTAAGTGTGGGGCACTTAAATGACTATCTGTGCCTCTTTTTAATTATGCAGATTAAAAAAATCTAATTGAATTTCTGTATGTCTGTTAATGTGTGCGACATTATGCATGGGGAATAGGTAATGGGATGGGATCAGAATGTACAAATCTTGACTGTATCTTCAAACTTGTTAACATTGCTGTTAGCCATTATGATGGTATCCATCTTGCTATACTGTCTAACATTAAAGCTTGACTAACGTTTGGGGAAAAAATGTCGTGCATACACTCGCACGCCCCTCTTTAAAATGCCATTTTCTGTACATCGAATAAGATTTTAATTTGGTAATTTGGCTTGGTGAAACAAAGGCACAAAGATGATAGTTAAAGCTGTTGACATAAAAAAGTTGGGTTTGTATTAAAATTTTGTTATACTGCACTTAGTGGAATTTGTTTTTAGCTTGGTAAATAAGGATGTGTGAAGATCTGAGAGAGCAGAGAGGTAGATACACAAAAACGCTCTTTCACATGTGCAGGTTCTATGCCAGAGTCTTCCAATGCTTTGTTTGTAGATGAACCTGAGTGCAAAACCTGTTTCCCATACTTCATGATTTCCCCTACAGTCTTGCTATCTTGAACTGAATCGTGTAGGCATTTTCTGTTTTTACTGTCTCAGCCCTCTAAGAGCTGTACGCAAAGCTAATTCTGTGTTCTGCATTTTTAGCCATCCCAAATGGCAGGAGTACCAGTAATGACGCAACCAACCTTAATATACAGTCAACCTGTCATGAGACCGCCAAATCCTTTTGGTCCTGTATCGGGAGCCCAGGTGGGTGTGAAACTGGGCTATAAAGTTCTGGCAACAACGGGCTGTCAACAAGAACATGGTTTATTAGTATGCTTGGTTATGTCATGCAATAGCAGGTAGGCCCGACTCTTTACTTCTGCTTCAGTCATTTAAGTGGCTTTGTATAGGAACAGGGCTTTGTCACCCAAGAGAAAGGGGCATGGAAGGGTGCGGACAAAATAAGGTGGGTTAACAGAATATCAGAAGACACCAAAGTTGAGGGATAGCCTCAGAAGTTGTTTTAGCAAGGCTTCTGGCGGGAGCTATGGGAAGGGAGAAGAGAAGGGAAGCATCTTAATAAAGAGGTATGGTTCATCTATTAAACAGCAGGCACAGGAGAATGATGGCACTAGAGTACATCCACCTGGCTGCCTTAGGGGGAGAAGTGAGACTACAAGCTGACCTCCATTGGGTTGGCTGGGACCAGTTGCAGTTTGGCTCCACCCCTTTTAGAACTGTTTCCTGCTGTTTCATTTTAATAACTTGAGTTTCTTATTTTCCTCTTCTCTCCACAATCTTTTCACTTTGTCTCATGTTTCTTGCGATTGTAAATTTAGTGTTTTATAGGAAATATAAGGTACTCAATAGCAGTTCTTAGTTAAGAGACACGAGAGGGGGTAGAGGGTTAGGTAGCAAAGTGCACATGTTCAGTTGTGTGTTGAACAGTTGAGAACAGAGCAAGGACATCTTAGCAATGGAGTGCCTTAGCTGGCTTGCTCCACATTTTCATTTAGAAGATCATGTTGAACACAGGTTGGTGTTTCCATGGCTTGTGCCACTTCAGGCATGACAGTTTTATCCACAAATCCTACTTGCATGTACAAACCAGCATTTTGGCTGCGTGTCTGCAGTAGTAGGAAGTATGCGGCCCTCTGGTGGCTTGAACATGTCCTGGAAGCATAGGAAAGTTGGGCATGTGAGCATCACATTGGCAAACCTGAGTATGGAATTGTTCACTCTGAAATTGACAGAAAGCTCGGCAATAAAAGGAGCTCAGCTGGCTGTTGCAAAAAGCTGCAACTTTATTTTTAGATGACCCTTTTCATTCTATGGTAGTCTCATCCGTTTAGTCTATTCCTTTCTCCCAAAGTCTTGCCTGCGTTTGTCTGTTGCATTCAGCAGAACTTCTGTGTCCTGTTGTTCAGCTGTGCTCTGTGGTTACTGTCTTGCCACTTTGGAATAAGTTTACCTGAGTTTAAAACAATTCAGAACGGCAGGCACTAACTTTTAATAAATGAACTGTTGTAGTTGCCAGTACTGGAAAAGTCGAACTCAGATAATACACAAGTTGAACACGCTGATGCAGCTTGCTTTGTCCTGTGAGCTCGGTTCAAGTGAGCACAATTCACCAGGTAGTGTTGCTGAACCGCCATTTCGGTGCTGCTTAATGCAACCTCTAATGAAAGGAAATCACTTGGTGGATTGCATCCACTGACAACTTGTTGAAGGTCAATTCAAAGTTGTTAACTCATTAAAACTAAATAAAAGTAGTGTGCTCTAGGAGTGTGTGTGAAAGATGCGTGAGCTGAATTTAGATACAAATAGGTTTAAAAGCTATTTGCAAGTAGAACACATTAGGGTGAATGTCTTGCCTGATAGCTAGTGCTTAGCAGCTGAGAAGTTTCTGATGTTGGAAACATTTAGACCTGTAAATCTCCCCATCCTCCTGTCTGTAGTAGTAAGGTACCAGCAGGATATACTGCATGCTTCTTCTGAACATGTAGATTGATCTTTCTTCTGCACCTGATGTGTATAAAACAGGTTTTCTCTGAAAACCACAGATGATGTTGAGGCACAGATAATTGAGGTACTTGTTGAGTTTCCTGTTGGATTGAGCCATTTGTCATTCTTTCTTGCGCTCAGTTTTACTTTGCTGTTGTCAGATTTATTAGCATTTCTTGGAAAAGGAACAAATACCCATCTGTGGGGGCCTATTTTCCATTGTGACTACTGCCTGTGTTCTGGCCTTTATGTTGTCTCCTATACCTTGACACTAGATCCATTGTGTCCCACATGCCTTTTGCTATGGTACTGGCAGCCTTTCCTTTTGGGTGACCTGTTGATGTTGGCAAGTCTTTTGTTGGTTAAACTACATCAGTAGGAGTGCTGTCTGTGCAACATGAACCAAGCATGTTGCAAAACTAACTTGAGTGGGCGAGCCTTCCGTCAGTGCCATAAAGGTGAAAGAATCCTTTCATGGCTGTTTCTCCACCCATTTCCTTCATGACCTCATCTACACAATTTATGCTTCCTTTTCTCTCTCATACCAGTTCGCTCCTGTCCAAGTGTACAATACTAGGCACAGAGTTTGGTTCCTGTTTTGAACACCCGCTTGGTCCTTTAAACATGCCCCAGTTCATATGGGAGACTGTGAGGTTGCTTTCATTTGATGAGAAGCTGCTGGAAGACTGTAGCAACTAGTGGTTTGAATAGCTTCTGTGGCCACCCATGGAGACTTCTCCCTGCTCCCTAGCTACTTTTTCCTTTGCATCTCAGAACAAGAAGCTGGCGGTTGGAGGGAGGTCAAGTGAAGTGGCACTGAGGGGAGGCAGGAAAGGACTCCTTCTGGTTGGCTGTAGCGGATGCTGGAACCATTAGCAAGCTGCTGCTTCCATGCGAAGCCTTGGGCTGTGTTGAGGGCTGCATCTTGTACTTTGTCTTCCATGTTATGTGACAGACACTTGACACTCCTTGCATATGGTGGCTCTCTACATGGTGAACTTTTCCTGTGTACCTCCTTTCCATGTGTCTTTCAGGCATTCTGAAACATTTAGCAAGGGGCCACTTGGCTGGTGGGCTCTTACACAGCAAGCTGCTTACACACACAGCTGATCGCATGGAGTAGCAGCCTCCTGTATGTAAGATGACCTAGCAGAAAGGCTGGTCGGTGAAAGACAGTCATTAACTTCCTTGCTCAAAGCTGATGTTGCCAGTGTTAAGGAATAGTTCCTTCCCCACTTCCCACACAAGATTTCTGTTCAAGAACCAGCACGATGGGTTCAGAACTACTTGGGTAGTTGCTTAGGAGCCAGACCTTTCTGGCTCTGTGTGTTTGTTTGAACCTGATGGCACGCATTTCTGAATAAGTGTATTGGCAAATGTAGACAGAAGTGGAAGTAGCAGGTCTGGGAATGAAGATCCTGACCTCTTACCAGGATCTGATCTGAGAACCAGCCCTGAGGGTACTGTGTATCCTCCAGTCTCTATATGACTCGCTTAGACTACTATAGGGAAGGAAGTGATCCTTGAAAACTCTTTAACAAATGCTTTCCCTGATTCTGCCTAGAATTTAGGCAATGAAGATTGTGCCTATTTTATTATAGCAAGCAGTGTCACAAAAATTGCAGAAAGCAGTCCTTGTAAACCTGTATTGATGTCAACCATCACATGAGGTTGAAACTTAGATGTCTAATTTGGCACTTCTGAGTCATGGAGAGAACTGCTGTGCCTAAACAGTTGCATACTGGGCATGAGCTATCCCAATATCATGCTGCATGACAATATAGAGAGGGGTGGAAAGCCAGGGATGAAACAGTCACTGTGCCCCATTATCCTTACAATGTATATCTTGTTTCCAGTACAAATAAAGCACATTTCTATGTGCTTCATAGTAAGAAGCATAGAAGCAATGATGTTTAATGAATCGGAACTTCTCCAGTTCAAATCTCCTCTCCGAATTCTCACTAGGTGGATTCTCATTAGGTGACCACAAGCCATGCCCTCTCAGCCTCTGCTCACCAGCTGCAGTATGGCGATCGTGCTTGGCTTACAGGGTGGTTCTAAGAACTGCATCAAATAATGCACATGAAGTGCTTTGCACACTAGGGACGCACTAAGTAAATTAAAACATTGTTAAAACCTAGAGCCAGTGACCCTGAAATATAGGACAGCAATATTAAAACAAAAAAAGCCAAGACTGAATTAATGCACACCGGTTCAGATACATCCTCCCCCAAACCATGGAGAGAACTTGCTTGTAACCTGCTAACGGGAGACGGTACATACAGTGTGGGAGAGTGAAGCCAGGAATACAGGCTGGGCTCTAAGCCAGAGGCAGGCCCTTGGTTCCCCTCTGTGCTGTCAAGGAGTGGCACCAACAACTGCTGCTAAGCAGCTCATAGCACTGAAGGCTGCAAGTTGCCAGTCCACAGAATGTAAATGGTGCTGTGACAATGTGACGCCTGACTGTCAAAGGCTGCTTTGGAAGCTGACGCTGGGTCTAGCTTCTGCTGCTGGCTGAAACACACTGTCTGCAGTTGGGTCTTGTTGTGTATTGGGAGAGATGTGCCAGACCACTGGCTTAAGTGTTGGTTGACTTCTGCCAACCACATCCAGGAATACTTTGGACAGCCCTAACTTGCTTCTGCATCTGTCATGTATCATTGGAACTGGTCTCAACTTTGCATGGAGTCAGACTTTTGATTTTTTTACCTTAACCCACCCACTTCAGCCCTAATTGCCTTTCTCCCCATCATTACATTTTCTGGCTTCATATTTCTGTCATTGAGGCCTTCTTTTTCTCTTTCCCTCTCTGCCATCTTCTCTCCCAGCTGCCTGCAGCATCCAGCCCGTCCACTCAGAGTCCTCACAGAGCTTCAGGAAAGGATCCTTTTGCAGAACTCTCCCTCCAGGATTTCTTGTAGAGCAACTTAGGTATTGCATGTCAACTCGGGGGCACTTGCAGCTCAGATACTGTCCAAGGTGGCTTAATGAGGCACAGCTGCCTTGGGGGAGTCACAAGCACCTCCCTAGCAATATTCACATTCACATTTAAAATAACACAGTCAGTGGGCTCTGTAAATGTGCATGTTTCAATTGTGTGGCCTGGATGTCAAACCACGGCAAGTACTGTGAAATTGAGCAAAATCCTGGTACAGTTGTCTTGTGAGCGTTTATCCAAGTCAGCTGCTATCCCTTATTGCAGAGAGAATTCTGAATTATTATTTTTTTGCTGAAAAGGTTTTAAAAAATCAAATGTGTTTTTAAAGCAGTGTTCCTTTCAGGGAGGAGGGGAAATCTCATTCAGTAGTAAGATAGTTGTGGTGACCTCTACTGCTTGATCTGTTTTTCTTCCCCCTTTTATGAATCTCTTCGTTTCCTTTAATTCCTCTTGAAAAAACTAAATCCTGTAGAAAGGAATCTTCACAAACCCTGCATCTGACCAAATAGTAGGATGGACAAAAACAAAATGCATAATTTAGACCAGCAATGGAGGGGTGTAGCTTAGTGGTAGACCACGTGCTCTCCATGCAGATTGCCGCAGTTCAGTCCTTGGTGTGTTCACTTCAGAGGTTCCTGAGTAAGAGGCTATCTATACCAGACCTTCTCTGCCTGGGCTACAGTCCTGGGCTAGATAAGGTGGCTTGTGTGTGTGTATGTGTATATTTGTTCCTTGTTCAGCTGCACTATTAATATTAAGCACAAAACTAGAATTACAAGTGACAATTTCAAAGGGAGAGGACTTGGGACAGAGCCTGGAGGATCTTCAGCCGGTGTATTTCAGGGTTGTGTCTCAAGGATTCTCATTAATTCCTAGGTGTGCTAGTGTGCCAAATATGACACATGTTGACTATTGGAGGTCAGGTTCCCATATTCCAGAAGGGAATTCCCATCCTTTTCTCCCTTGCTATACCCTCAGTAGGAGAGGGCTATACCCTCTCCTGCCCATCAGCTTTCCTGCTTAGCCTTTTAGCTCTGGCTCATCTTATGCTAGCAAGATGCAGCAGTCTTTAAGAAAGAAATTCTGACTTCCGAGTTGTGATTCCACTGTCACCTGCAGAACTTGGCCTTCATACCCATACCAATTTATTTTGTATGTTGCCACAATTTCCTATCCTCTGTCTGCAATTTGCAGCCTATAGGGCTGAAATCTTCCTTGAGTTTGGGAATGACACAAAAGCTGCAGTTGCCATGGCAGAGTGTTGAATGGGGCAGAACAAGTCTCTTGGTACTGACCTATGCATTTTGCACATAAGGTTTGGGGTCTGAGTGCATGGACGGGCAGTTTTTAGTTGCATGCAAACGCATAATACTGTTATCTTCTTGTCTCCTCAGATACAATTCATGTAACCATGCCAGATGGAGGGGGTGAACACAGTTCCAGAAAGACACATGCTCAGCAGCAAATCCTTCCTTCCAGCCAAATCAAAACTGATGTGTCTCAAACTCTCTCCTCTTCACTAGAACGATCCAGTAAAATCCCAAAAGGCTCACAGCGGTGGTGGGGGCACCGATATAGGAATGCCTCCGTACCTTACAGCACTCACTATAAAGCCAAGAATTGCCACAGTTTTTGGTGTGGGATCTTTTTTCAGTTCCTGGTGACGTGACACCATCTATTTAATAACCTCGATTGATAATGCAAAAAAAAAAAAATCCTCTTATTCAATGAAGGGTAAAATGTGTACCTGGAACTGCTGCTTGGAACAATTGCTGAGTGTCCTTTTACAGTTAACTCCGAGGACTTTCTTTAGGGGATCAAATCCTAACTCTTAATTCTACAGTTCTTCTCTCTTCAGTCATCACAAATGTTAGACTCAATAATGAAAAGTTTAACTTTAAAAAAAAAAAAGAATTATATATTCCGTTTGCATAGACATTCCTTTATGTATTATTGATTCTATTTATTTATGATTATCAGTTTAAATAACAATGTATCACAAAGCTTCCTTTGTGGAGAAATGAGTGTGGATGTATACAGTATGTCTCTTTTCAGGGTTCTTTGTTCCTCATTTTTAACCACAAGGACAAACCCGATTCAGAGTGCATCTTCACCCAACATGCACCCAAATACGCAAGAGCACTATGTTCAGAGGCCTGAGAACACCAATTGTCAAATCTCCACAGGAATTAAAGATGTCAACAAATTAAACCATCAGTTCTGTTAAGGATTTTGGCAAGGACAGGGAACAGCTGATCGATTTGGGAAGGAGCACAGTATTTCTCGACTGGGTGTCGGTGCTTCCAGAAAGAACTTTCCTTGCTTTGTGCTTGGCATGTCATTATTTTACACTTGATGTACGGCCTTTCCAAAATGAATGTGAGGAATTGCTTTCACTTTAAAAGACTTTCCTTCTTCTCTGTACAAAAAACAAACTTCTGAGGTATTATGTAGGAAAAAACACAGGCCTTGACCTTTTTTCTTTGTTTGGCTAGTGCCATGTCCCATGATCATGTACCGTGAAATAGAGCAAGATCTCAGAAGGAGAGTAGTGTCTCTTTAAGAGCATGATCCACCATGCCATTCTTCTGTGCCAGCTCCATATGACTCGATGGGGCTTGCACAAGGGAACTTGCAGGTAGATTGGACTCTAAATGTGTAGGAATCTCTTAGGGTTGTGTTTTGTTTTTTGCAGAATTCGAAGCAGCACTGTTGATCGGTGCTTTGTGTAAATACAACATACCAATTTGGGTGGCACCTGGGGCCTTAAGAAGGATAGTCAAAGGCATGAAAGCAATTCTGTACATGATTAAGCATATTTGCTGCATTGTCTTCGCAGATTCTATTTTTGTTTAAAATGTACGTTAGCGAAAAAAGGGTGGATTTTCAAATAAAATGCAGCTTCCACAGAATTGTTTGTGGTATGAAGGTCTGAATGGTAGCTTCCATTATAGGTAAAGAATACTTTCTTTTGGTACCAGAGTGCAATTGGAGGTGGTGGTGGAAATTGCGTATCAAGTGTAGCTGGGCATCTGTGGTGTGCTTCTCCTTTGCCCATCACATTTCTGATAACAAGGTTACAAGTTGGCTGCTGGGGAATGCTCTGTTTTCTAAGGGGTGGTGGTCAGCCACTGTTCCCATCTCCTGCAGTCAGAATAAGTATGCACAGTAGGTGATTTGGCCTTATATTATAAGGGGATAATGTCTAAACCAACCCCAGGTCTCAAGTTTACACTACCCTAGACTTGTCAGTTGACTTGTGTCAAGGCAGAAGCCTTGAGAGAAGCTGAGCCCTTGCAAAGCAAATACCTACAGAGCTTTCAACTTCATAAACTACCATTGCCATCGAAAAACTACCCCCAATCATTTGAGCACACTCAGTAATGCTTCTTTTATTTATTAATACTGTTTGCACAGCAGATCCTGGGCCATCTTGCGCTGTTCAAGCCTTAGTCCTTTTGCAAAAGGGATCTGTCATAAAAGGTGTGGTGAACCACTGTGTGCAAAGAATAAACCCAAAGGTGTCTTGGGTACACACAACCAGACAGGCCGCACCCCTTTGTCTAAAATGTGGAGACACTGCACCCTGTCCCATGTTCCATGAAGTGATTGTAGTTGCTTTTACTTGTTTTACTTTGACTTTCTTTTCCCTGTTGAGATTTCCTCCACCACCCCTCTCTCTAATGCTTTAGCTTAGATGGCTGTTGCCTGGCCTGGCAAATGGGGGCAAATGAGATGGCGCTGGAGTCAGCCTTACATTAGGGGTTAGGATCTTGGGGTTCTTAGATATGGAACATTTCTTCTCCCATCTGTGTTTAGGTCCCTACAACTTTCTACTTGACTTTCCATGTCAAATCCTTACACTGTTTCTGAGTGACCTCCTTAGATTTTTATGACGTTTTGGGTACTTATTTGTCCTATGGGAGTGCTGGATGCTGGGGAGTGGCAATGAGATGCACCTATCTAGTTTTGTGTGTATCTAGTTTTGTGTGTTCCCTGAGGCATCTGGTGCACTGCTGCAAGTAAAGATGCAGGAAGCTGGACTAGAGGGCCTTTGGCCTGATCCAGTGAGGTTCTTATGTTCTTAAGGCAAAAATACCCATTTTTGGGCCCATATGTTTATTATGTGAAATTGTATAACTTTTTAAATATTCAAAACTTTACCCCCCCCCCAAAATGGGGTGTTAGTAATAAAGCATCACTAGTTCACCTAGGCCTGGTCTCATTTTAGAGCTCTTTTAATGGGCTTTCATGATATAAAACAAAATGGGTTTAATTTTTTAAAAAATTGAAATTTAAAATTTTGAAAAAATCTCAATTTATATTAGTTTCTAACCACAATAAATTTGGGATGATGTGATCATAAGATACGAAAGGTAACACCTTATTATAATCAAGCGAAAATAGAATTTTCAAGTTAAGTTTTACCTGCAACATAATTCTTATACAGTATTTATGAATGAGAAACTGATTTTAAAATTAAATTGATTTTTTTAAAAATAAACTATTAAACCAATTATAAATCATATGAAAGCTCATTAAAAGAGCTTTAAAATGATACCACTCCCAGCTCTATATCTCAACTAGTGCTCTGACTTACAGCTAATTAAAGCACTATTAGAATGTCATTTTCTGATTAAAAAAATTTGAAAATTTAAACTTAAATGTTTTTCTCTGAGTTTGAATTTGATAACTGCTTGTGAAAAGGGCTCTAGAGGCTTTTACCACTATCCATATTGTAGAACTCTAATATATGCAAATTAAATGTTCTTAGTAATGCATCCAATCTAATTCGTTTTAATAACTAAACCAATGGCAAACGTCATGCAAATACTAGCCATAACAACCTAAGCCCTATATAAACAAAAACAAAAATTCTACCTTTCCCCCCATGCTTTCAAGGAAATACAGATTTGATCATCCGGTAGGTGATGTGATGGCCTGGCCTTGTGTCGTATCGCTCTTCAATCTGGGTGTTGCTTGGCATTTCTTTGATGTCTTGATGAATGGGCATGGGTTGGCCCACGATGCTCATGAGTTTACTCTGCAATTCTCCCAGTTCCTGGTATTCCTGCAGTTGCAGTAGAAAGATGAACGTGTCATTCATTATCAGCTAATGATGGAATAGGTGCCATTCTTCGCCCTGACCCACAATTTTTAATTGTCTGGGAAATTTGTCTGCCCTATGGAAACTTGGGTCTAGATAACAACAAAGGTGGAGCACCAGATTTTTTTAAATTTTTAAAATCACAGTTCATTGCATGAATGCCCCTTGGCGCAAAAGTGTTGGTCCTTCAGCAAAAACCAGGAAGGGCCCAACTAAAAGTAGATGAGGCAACTTTCTGGGGTGCCAAAACTCTTCGATGGCTTAAGTGAAGAGAGCAGCTAGCTGCACTTTTGAGGAGGTGCACAGAGGTAGTTGGAGGGGTTCATTTTCTGGCTAATACCAGGGCTGGCCCCATTCACAAAGCCAAGTGAAGTGGTTCCCTCCTGCATCAGACTGGCAGAGATGCCTGCCTTTACCACTCCTCTTCCCAATCCCTGGATTCAAAATGGAAGAAGGGCATGGGGTGAAAGCGAAGGTGCACCCTCTGAATCCTGTGACCAGGGGAGGAAAAGTGGCAGAGGCAGGCAAAGTAGGGTTGCCTGGGCCCTCAGCTATAAAGAGGGACAGACTTTAAAAATAAGAAATTAGCCCTGCAGCTTTGATCATTTGATACCCTCTGCTGCTCACCATGTGATAAGGCAGAAAGAAAATGGCATCTGGCCTAGGTGCCTTTAAAAGGGGATTGGACAGATTTCTGGAGGAAAAGTCCATCGCAGGCTACCGGCCATGATGGGTAGTGCAACTTCCTTACGTTAGAAGTCGGCTACCTCAGAATGCTGGATGCAGGGGAGTGGCGACGAGGTGCAACTATCTAGTCAGGTGTGCTCCCTGAGGCATCTGGTGAGCCACTGAGATACAGGAAGCTGGACTAGGTGGGCCTTTGGCCTGATCCTCTTATGTAAAGAGATTTAAGTTGAATCTTCATTTGCCCAGCTATACCTTGTATGCTACTGTGCTGGCAAACATCCTTTATTCTCCAACCAAGCAAGCAACCACAGGAGGCATCAAGAGATTCTCACCTTGAAATCTTCGGAGTCTTCATACAAGATAGAGGGAAGAGGCGGAATGGTGGACTCCCTTCTCAGACAAATCACTTCGTAGTTATCTTTGAGTTCTTGCTCCTCTTCTTCCTTTGACTCCTCAGATGGCTCTGGGCTTGGTTTCCTTTCAATCGTAAGGATGAGTTCAGCGGCCGTGTCCACAGCATCCTCATCCTCCTTTGCACCTTGGGAAGAAAACAGTGCTCTGGAATGATTCTATACCTCTGACGTAGTAGGAGAGAGCCGGCTGCTATGTGCTGCTAGCTATGCACAGCTTCTAAGGCAGTGGTTCCCAAACGTTTTTGCACCAGGGCCCCCTTTTTAGGTATGACATCCTGTTGGGACCCCCTTAGAATCTAGGGCTGTAAATGATGTCATGAAGCCAGAAGTATTGTGCTGGCAGGGCTGGAAATGACGGCATTAAACAGAAAGTTACTGTTTTTAATAAACCACACTTTTTGAAAGTTGACAGAACTCCAAATCCTTTTTAGATTCTAAGTGACACTTGCATTTTGAGTTCTTCCAAGAGGGTGGTGCCCAGCTCTCTGCACCCCCTAAAAATGAGCTAGTGACCCACTTGTAGGTCACAACCCCCAGGTTGAGAACCAATGCTTTAAGGTGCCCCCTACTTATAGTTGCCTCTTCTGTATAGCAATGAAGGTTTTAAAAAAATAGCGATCCCCTCAGGCTTCATTTCATGGGCCCCAAGATTGGTTGGGTAGATGAATTTGGCTCGTGGTCAGAGAGGAGGCCCATTGTTTGTCATAGTGAGGAGGCTTTCTCAAGCTTTTTAGCACTGAGACCCACTAGAAGTGATGCCATTGTGGCTCCAGAGCCTGCTGCTTTTGTGAGATTGCAGCAATATACTAGATTATTTCTCAGCCATTTTCCAATAGCAAAGTGCATCAGAAAGGAAAAAAAGCCCTTTTACAACTTTTGACACAAGCAAAACAGCCACACGGCCGTCCCTCTTTCCAGCATCCCATCTTCCTATATTTTCAATATGGCTGCCCTGGATGCTTCGCAACCCACCTGAAATTGATTCCCAACCCATAGTTTGGGAACCACTGCTCTACAACCACTTCCCAATAGTTTTAGCACTGCAACCCACTTTCTTGGTCTCATTGGCTGGATAGCACCCTAGAATGCGTTGTGGCGCCACACCCAGAACTGGGCTGCAACTGTTTCACAACTGATCGAAAATCAGCTCGCGACCGGCAGTGTGGGGAAAGAGCTGCTCTCTAATATCTATGGCTTTTACAGTGCTCTCAGAAAATTGTAATACATTACCCTCTTCCTTAGGTGATGTGGGAATCTGCAGGCCAGCTCCTTGAGTAAGAAATAACGTTCTAGAAAATGAAAAGGTAACATTAAGGACCAAACTGTATGTTAATGGGTGCATTCAAATTGGCCTTGGATTATTTTGTTTTACGAGCGTGTGGGAGAGGTAGGGATAGAACATGGTCCTCTTTGTGGATCTGACTCCAGTCCCAGATGTAGGATACAATATATACAGTAGAAAGAAACCTGTATCAGCAAATGGAAGTTTTTTTAAAAAATTAAATAGCATGTGATCAGGATGAGAACGGCAGCAGGGGCAAAGCAGCACAACACCTCCATTGTGGCTTCCCTCTGTTTTGTACAGTCCTCCAATGCTACATTTTTAATAGAAAAAAACCTCAGGCCAATTCACATGTTCCTAGTAGCATTGGTTTTAAGATTGGTTTTCCCTTGACAAATGCAACATTAACTTCATTTTCCTGTCTGCACAAGCTGCAGCAATCTGGTAACAGTCACACTTGATGCCAATAATTTCCAGGCACAATTTAAGGCACTAATGCTAAGGCCCTAAATAGCCTGGGTCTGTAGTGCATGTGTTACTATAACCCTGTCCATGTTCGAGCTCAGAATCTGTGGGCTGCCCTTAAGCCAGTTTTTGTTGGTGGGAGAGACTTGGCCTTTCTGTGCAGTCTTGTCACAACATTTGGGAGCACTACTGAATTTGAAATCTGTGTGAATCACAAGACATACCAAAACTTCCCACCCTGTCCTGCAGTGACTTATACTGTACATCAGTAGTTCTCAAACTTTTTAGCACGGCACTTATGTAGGGACCTACTGGAAGTGATCTCATTACCCTGGAAGTGATGTCATAGCCAGAAGTGACATCACCAAGCAGGAAGTGCTGTCATTGTGACATAACCAAATGACACTCCCGGAATGCAAATTGGCATTCTTGGGTTGCAGCAATTGCCCAACCATGAAACATCCCTGACCGAAAGCAAGGTTAGGTCAAAAGATTACGTAAAAATAGTGAACTAAAAGCAATTTGAAATGGCAGTTGCAAAACAAATACCAATAACAGATTTGATCTGGATCAGGGCCTCGCATAACTGATTTGACCAGGGAGAAAAGCAGGTCTGGCCCAAGCCCTGCTTCCTTGTGTATGAAGCAACAAGGATGCCATATCCATGGTTCACACAGTGTGCTGTGTACTGATTTTACCTCCCTCTAGTGTGGCGCTGCTCCCCTGCCTGCAATCTCTGCCGCATGCTCCTGCAACATCCATCCAATCTTCCTCCCAGAGATCTCCCCTGTCCCCCCTTCTACTATGTCCAGAGCCTCCAACCACAGACTTGCCTGCCCACATCCTGCCTTTCCTTTACCTGATGGTGGTGCTGCCACCATGACATTTCCTCCTGCAGTTTGCCTCTTGAAAGGCAAAGTGGGTGGAGTGTGGAGGAGTAGAGTGGTGGGCCAGAATGTATCCACTCTAGGCCTCCACTGACATGATCCCCAGACATCTGGCTTTTGAGAAGGCAAGGAGGGTAGGAAAAGCTGCTGTCCTGCCAGGTAAGAGAGTCAGAAGCAGGCTGGCTAATTATGATGCAATAATATGACTGTCACAAATGGCAAGCAGACATCCCCCTATACCTGCCAGCTGTGGAGAAAAGCACTTATTGGCACAAATCAAAGCTTTTCTCCCTTGTTAAACTGAACCACAAACATGGTAAGGACAAAAGGGGTAATGACACCTTCTCCCTATCATGTTTGACATTCAAATCTCCTGCATGCTGCTGCTGCTATTATTATTATTATTATTGTTTATTTCTTTTATTATCAATAATAAAGCACACAGCTGATCATCCCACACTTAAAGTAACATGTAGTCTGGCTCATTCAAGAATCTCTTCACTTCTGCAATTCTCCAGGTGTCTCCAATTTTCAAATCTGTTGTTGCAACCATGTGGTCTAGGAACTTGCCTTTTTTTTTTTTAAAGTAAACTCTGAGGTTTTCAGAAATTCTGTACTCAATACCTCCTCCCCTCCCAAAGACCACACTCCCAAAGACCTCCCCTCCCCTCCAACCACTTTTTTTTTAAGAATATGCCATTGTGTTCCTAATTGCCTCTTTTTCAGCGTTCAGCAATCCTCATTCTTCAATCCTATCTAATCCTCCACTTTCTTTGTTAGTTCTTCCAACTTGTCCCACTCACTTGGCACGTTCTTTGCCCAAACCCTGCAGCTAGTCTAATCTAATCACCAGTCTGATTTGCATTATCTGTTGTCAATATTGTACAAGAGGTTCTGTATACCCTGCCAGCACACAGAAACCAGATTGCGAGATGTTGTATGATCAGTGCTCTCAGAAGGAACCGAAATATATATGCCCCCAGACAAGTAGTTTCTCGGCAAGCAAATATTTGGGAGGTCTGTTTACCTGGGGACTTTGAGATGTTGTAGTCTACGGTCCATGAGCTTTTTGATGAGATAGATATTCTCCCTCTCTAGGTCATGGACAGCAGTTTCCAAATAATTCACTTCCTTTCGGTAGGCTGCAACCTGCCAGAAAAGATGAGGCAGTACACTGAAATCATATCTTTGTAATGAAGCTGCTTTATACCAAATAATTGGTTCATCGAGCCCGGTATTGTCTATGCTAACTGGCAGCCACTCTCCAAAGTTAGATGAATGATGGCTTTTTTACCCCTGCTAACTGGGCAAGAGGCACTTTTCCAAGTGGTGCTCCTCTTTTATTTAGCCAGGGGAGAGAGAGTAACAGTCGCTCTTCACCCCAGCAAAGTGTCTTTTCTAGTAGCTGTTGCTGTTGGTGTTCTGCATTTTTTTTAAAGGTTGTGAGCCCTTTTGGGACAGGGAGCCATTTAACTTTATTATTTGCTTGTAAACTGCTTTGGGAACTTCATGTTGAAAAGCAGTATATACTTTTTGATTGATTTTTTGCTGTGTGGCCAGACTATTCATCTGCCTGTGGCCCTTCCGATTTTTGTTCATCTGGCCCAACCCAGGCTATATACTCATCTCTGGCCCTTCTATCTGACCACTTAGCCTTGTAAGTCCCCTAACATGAGCACAGGCTAATGAGGTCAGTGACCTATGCCTGTTGGTGCTACCCCAGGTCCCGCCCTGCCTGTAGGCTCACACTAGGTAAGAAGAGCATCTCTGCCCTGCAATGGTGGTCTCTTTCTACTAGCTGTAACACCTCACCAGCCACTGTGGATCTTCCTTCCATCTCTGTCCCCAATGCCTTTTAAGCCCATAGGCTTTCTCATGAAATGCAGGGTGCACAGGTGCAGAGTTTGACTTCTTTAATCATTGGTGGCTGCATGCCAATGGAGGAATAGAATGCAGGTTTCCCCTCCCACCATCCTTACCTCTTCTTTGAGCCACTCATATTCTTTAATCTCCCTGCAGCTGACCTTGTCAATGTGCTTCACGGCGTTCTGAAGGGAGGAAAGATGAAACTGCAGTTCAGACGGCAACCTTGGCATGAAGTTACCTTAGACAGAATCAGCCCACTGGTCGACCTAGCTCAACACTGTCTAATTTGATTAGCAGCTATTCTCTTGGGTTTCATGCAGAGGTTCTTCCCAGCCTTATAGAGAGAGGCCAGGAATTGAGCATGGGAGCCTGTGCATGCAAACCATGTGCTCTGCCCCTGGGCTCCAGGCCTTTTCCACAGGGAACCTTTGCATTAAAGCAAGAGGCAAGTGTCTCAGCAAGAGACAAAAATCAGAAACCTTGAGCAAAGCCTCAGATTCTTCCCCTTATGTATTCTTATTTCCCTTCTGTGCCTGCTGTCTTTTCAGAAGATGTTCAGGACAGCTTGCAATGACACATCATGTTCCAAAACAAAAAACAGATAAAATCTGGCCTGCCCTGAATGACAATCTAAATATGAAAAAAATGTATATGGAATGTTTTCCAAGTGGGCTAAGATATGTCGCAGTTGTTAATGGACTCCATAATGCTTTGGCCTCTATCATTCAAGGGGCAGGAGGGCCTAGACATGCTGCCAAGACATCTGTGATCAGTTTTTCCACATTTTTCAAATGAGCTGTGGGAGGGTGATCAGGGCTGTGATGTGGCCAGGGAGGGAGGGGTTAAGCCCTCCCCCACCACATTACTTTTCCTTTTTGCACCACTCCCCCGTTTGCCTCTCAGGCTTGGGCATATCCTATAGGACAAAGACTGATCCTGCCATGAACACTGCCACCGGAGAACGGGGGGGAGATTTGCATTTACCTGTGAATCCCCCTTCTCAGTGGCTTCCTGGCAGGGTTAGTCCAGCGGAAACTGAAGCATCATTTAAAAAAAAGAAAAATAAGGACGGGTTGAGCCTAATTATCCCTGGACGGTTACTCCACAGATTTGGTGCAATGCGAGTCCCCTGGACTTGCATTGAGTTAATGGCAGATTTCAACTAGCAAAGTCCAGGTTCTTAACTCAGGGAGCAATCCTAACCTGGAGTTAGTCTGGCACAGTTACGCCAGCAAAGTTTGGACAGCACAAGGGACACCGTAAAGTATGTTTGGACCACTCTCCGAGTAAGAGAGGCCAGCCCACAGACATCCGCCATGACTCTGAGAGTGGTCCAAACTTACTTTACGGTGTCTCTTGTGCTGGCCAAACTGTGCTGGCATAACTGTGCCAGACTAACTCCAGGTTAGGATTACATTCTCAGTCTCTTAGCCAGTACACAGCACCCGCTCTCAATTAATTTAACATTAATTTACATTGTTACACTTAACACTTGAAAGTGTTGACATTTGGCTGGATCATGGCCCTGATTAGGAAAAGTCTGGAATATCAAAAACTGAACAGTACCTCAGTGGCCCACTCCTTCTTTAGTTCCATTTGTTTGAGGGTGTATTTGTCAATTTTTTCCTTTGTTTCTTCCAGAGCAATTCTAAAATATTCTTAAAGTGGGAAAAAAATAATTGGGGAAAAAAGATTCAAAGGAGAATTTAGAATTCTTGTTTTAGAGCAGATTTAAATAGGGATGCTTTCTGCAGATGTTAAGAAAGGTAATTCTTGATGATAACATTGGGTTTTCTGAAGTCTCAAACACTGCCTAATTCACAGTACAATCCTAACTTGAAGCTCTGGCTGAAAGTGTTGTGAACCTGCCATAAAGCGCACACACGCACACAACACCCCACAGACACAAAAACACTCGTCGTAGCGGCTCAAGCAGTTTGTCAGAGCACAATCCTAATGTGGAGTTGGGCCAGCACAGTTACGCCAGCAAAATTTTACTGGCACAAGGGGCACTGTAAAATATGTTTAGACCTATCTTGGAGTCAGAGAGGGCAGCACACAGACATGTGCCATCCTCCCTGACTTGGAGAGTGGTGCAACCACTCCAAGTTAGGATTGTGCTCTCAGAGAGCAAATACCCGAAAAGCTCTCTAGCTCCTGACATGACCACAGCTCCTTGCACCAGTTAAAACTTGGCAGCTGCGTTCTGTACCAACAGAAGTTCCTGAACAACTTTCAAAGCCTGTTTTACCCCATTACAGGTCCAAAACAGTAGATCAGAGTCTCCTGCACTGAACCCCAAAACGAGAGATGGAACTGGGTATCGCTCCAACCCCAAATGACCTACCCCAGTGGTTTAATGAAGATGGTAAAAGGCATGGGGCACAGAACAGAACCCAGTGGCATACTGAGAGGTATCAAACAAGAGTCCTCTAGCACCACTGTTCGGAATTTGCCCTGCAGGAAGGGCTGGGACCAACAGAGCAACCAACCAACCAACATGTGCTGTATGAAGAAGTACTTGTCGTCTTTGTCCTGAATATCCTGCCAATCAGTGTCGGTGGATGTTCCTGAATACCAACAGCATCATAAGAGAGGAAGAAAGCCATACTTCTGTTTTCTACAGATAACTTTAGTTGCCTTCTTTCTCAATGAATGAGCCCAAATGCTTTCGTCTTTCCTCGTAGGAGAGATGCTCCGGCCTCCTGGTGATCTTCGTGGCACCTGTCTAGTTGTTGTTCTGCACTTTTTCTAGCACAATAGTGTCCTTTTGAGGGTTAACTAAAACTACACAGGGTGCCTTCCAAGCCCTGGACTGGGCCATCAGAAGTCCCTGATGCTGGCCCAGGAGTGTCGCAAACGTGCTGGGAAGTGTGTTTGTGACAACTTTTGATGTGTGGAGGGCAGCGTACGGACAAGCGCCGGCTTCCCCACACTGCATCCAAGGCCTGGCAGCACCTAGGAAAGGCCGGCCAAGCTAGGCCGGTGTGGAGGGTTGGGGAGGGCAGGTGTCGCGGGGTGGGGAGGAGATGGGGAGAGTGGGCCAGTGGGCGGACTGGACCAGGGAGAGGGGCGGGCCCTGGTTCACCCTGGAACACAGATTTCTCCGGGTTCCAGTCATGCTGCAAACCTGCTTTTAAAGCATGGTGCCAATGCAGAGCCAAAACACCCTCTTTGGGTGGGTCCTCACTTTGTAATGCTCAGCAGGCAGAACAGAGAGGACCTTCATCCGAATCAAGCTGGATTTCCAGAGGCAGAGGAAGCCTGAATGGCTCTTTTCTACAGGGCGGTCAGCTGAGCGATGCTCGCCGGGGCTTCACATCCAGCAGAGTTGCTGCTGCCTGGCACTGCCAGCTGCTTCTTGCGCACGGAGACAAGGAGACTTGTCAGGATGAAGGAAGACGAGACAAGGGAAGAGATGCTGGCCTGGAGTATTGTTCAATTTACACTGTCTCGGCATTTGCTCTACCAATAGGTAGGTTTCAGGAACAGAAGAGATAAGTAAGCAGGGGGGGGGGTCTGTGGCTCTTGGGGAGGGGCAGGGCTGGCCCAGCCATGAGGCCAACTGAAGCAGTCGCTTCAAGCAGGAAGTTAGGGGGAGTGGCAAACTGACATGGGGTGCCCCACACCCTGCATCTGCCTACCACACCTCTCTGATCCTCCACCTACGAAGACGCTTCAGTCAGCCTTCAGTCCTTGTTCACTGAGAGCAAGTGGGAAGACGCAAGAACATAAGAAGAGCCCCGCTGGATCAGGCCAAAGGCTCATTCAGTCCGGCTTCCTGTATGTCACAGTGGCTCAACCAATACCTCTGGGAGCACAAAGACAGCAAAGATACCTGTATTCTGTTGCCATTCCTTTGCACCTGGCATTCATAGGCTGCCTCTAAAACCCAGAGGCTGCATATAGGTATCAAGACTTGTAACCGGTGATCGACTTTTCCTCCATAAATCTATCTACTCCCACCTGACTCCCCATTTAGGTCAGGTGCCATCACAGCATCCTGTGACAAGGAGTTCCACAGATTCATTACCCATGGGTGAAGAAAAATTGCTTTTTGTCTGGTCTCACTCTCCTGCCGGTCAGTTTTCAGGGCAGTGGCAGCTCATCTCTATTTCCAGCAATTTCAGGGTTGGAGCTGCAAGAAGCAGGTGCAAAGTGATCCTGTTCTGATCACCTGGTTTTACTGAGCCATCAGAAAAGGCCTGCTTGGCTCCACCTCCTTCTTGCCCACACAGCAAGAAGAACAGACGGACAACGAAGAGAAGGAGGCGGCGTTCCTCACACTTCTTCCTCGTTAACAGGGGTTCTGGTGCTGCCTCCTCCTGCTTGCTCCTCCGGGCGCTGTTTATTTCAAACAGGATGAGCAGAGCATGCTGGGAACAGCCCCAGCATGCTCTGCACATCCTGTTTGTTTCAAATAGGGCTATCAGGGGTAAAAGGGAGGGGAGGTAGTAAGGGAGCTGCAGGAGGGGGGAAGGGCCTTGGATTGTCCTGGTACAATGCACTTTGCCATGCCTCTCCCACCCAGCCTTTTCTCTAAAGAGGCTGCAGAAGAAGTAGCATGGATGTGATGTGAATGCATTAGCATAGTAGTTCCCAAACTGTGGGCCAGGACCCACCAGTGGGTCACAAGCCAATTTCAGGTGGGTCGCAAAGCACTTAGGGCAGCCATATTGAAAATATGGGAAGGTGGGATGCTGGAAAGGGGGAGGGATTGTGGTTTTGCTTGTGTCAGGGTTGTAAAGAGGCTTTTTCTCTTTCTGATTCACTTTGCTATTGGAAAATGGCTGAGAAATCACCCAACGTCTTGCTGCATTCCCAGGAAAGCAGCAGGCTCTGGTGTCACAATGACAACACTTTGGGTCCAGGACAGATTGTCATTCTGAAAAGTGGATCCCAGACCTAAAACGTTTGAGAACCACTGCATTAGCACATCAGGGGTTTTGTTTGTTTTTTTATTTTTGCTTCTAAGGGAGGGGAAACTAGCATGTGCAGCAGATCTGCTCCAGTTCAGGTGGCGGATCAGCCCAGACCACTCCTGGGGAGAGAAGATGTCTGTGAGCGCAATCCCAAGTTGCGCTGGAACAGCAAGGCCGGCGGGCCTGCAGTGTATCCAGCGCAGCTTGGGAGCACTCAGGAGCCTCCCCAGGGCAAGGACGCATTTGCGCCCTTGCCCCAGGGGAGGCGCCAGCCTCCCCTATGGGTTCCTCAGATCTGTGCCTGCTGTATAGCAGGCACAGAGCCAAGGATGCCCAGGGACGGAGGCTTGGATGCAACCTAATGGCCGCATCCCAATCCCACCCCCCCTCCCCAGGCTGGTACACCCCTCCCCAGGCCAGTGCCATTTGACCAACGCTGCTGCTAGTGCCAGCCCAACGGCACCAGCGCTGAGACAAGGATGCCGTTCAGCGCCCCCATGTCGGCACTAATACTGTTGGACCAACACAAGTGGATAGAGTCGGCCCTACAGCACACACAGGATTGCACCCTGTGTGTGCCTAAAATGATACTGGACATGCGAAGGTTCCTTTCATCCAGTGATGTCATTCAGGGGGAACGGACCAGAACTGGCGTTCCGGATCCTAACGGGCTCCGTGGCTGGTTCCGGGTTCCCGACAAGTGCCAATCAAAAGTGCGTTCCTGTTCCTAAATCATTTGAATGACACCACTGCTTTCATCTCATTTGTACCCTGATCATCCTTCAAGGAATGGGATAAATCCTATGTTACCGCTACCGCAATCCGGAGAGGTAGATTCAATTGGGAGAAAGTGTCGGACTTAAGCTCACCTGTCAGTTTCATGACTGAGCAGGGACTTGAGGCTTGCCCTCCCCACTCCAAACTATCCACTATCATGGCTACCCAGGAAGTGGCCACCGGCATAATTTGTCAACCTGTTTCACCTGCTTTGCTTGAGAGAGAAGCAGGGAGATGGTGACATAGGATGACCAAGAGCTGTTCCCTCTCCTTCAGAATTGAACCTCTCTCAGGCTCCTCATTTGGGCAGATTTAAGTACTAAGCGACAATCAACTCACCTGTCATTTCCTCAAGTTCTTGCTTCAGTTTCTGGATGTCTTGCTCTAGGCACTCGATTTGTTTGGCATGTTCACCACTCCCTACGTTTTTGTATTCCATCCAATAATCCATCTCGGCCTGTTTCTGCAGAAGTCTTTGTTCAAAATAATGCATCTGGAAGCGCATGTCTTATTGGAAGATACAAGCCATACTTTGGTAAGATCCAGATACTAGTATTACATCTGCTTAGCAACAATTATTCATGAATATTTCAACTTAATTACTAATAAAATAGTAACTGAATTACTCATAAGCAACTCTTTTTCTTAAATAAATGAAATACATGTTTCTTAAAAATATGTATGTTTTCCCCTGTGAAGCAGGGAGAAATTATGTAGAACACTTGCAAATGAACTTCTCCCTGTCAGTCACTGTTTAGAGACACAGATGCACCCTTCAAAGACTGGCAAACTTGTCAATGGTCTTGGCAACAACCATCATATTGTGAAGTTAAGCTCAGTAGTGTCACATGCTCCCCACTTCCCAGCAGCCAGACAATTCAAGGGAGAGCATTACCTGCATTGGTTTTCTTTGCTTGAAAGGTGGACTGGAAATTCAAGGTGTTTTTTTTTTTATAATGTTGGCTTTATTTACAACAATCCCCCTTGCCTTTGAAACATACTGCAGCTTCAGTGGGCCATACCAACTGGGGCAGGGATTTTCAAAAGGAAAATGGCATACAGGCATGCCCCGGGTTCTGTTCTGGACCCCGGCCGTGGATACCTGAAACCGCGGATACAGGGAATGCCTTTTTAAAGATAGCGGAACATCAGTAGTTTTGCTGCAACAAGGTGAAAAAAAGAGAATTGTTTAATGTTCCCCTATCTTCTCAGTAGGCATCCCTGTATCCATAGTATCTGTGGATAAATGAAACGGTGGATACAGAATCAGCGGGTACCGGAACACGCCTGTAGTAGTAATGGGTTACAATACCTATTTCCTCTATACCAGTGGTTCCTAAACTGTGAGCCGTGGCTCCCCAGGAGCCACTGAATCCTCACGAAAAACCCGCTACCCTGTACAATGTATAGGATTGTACCTTAATGGGGAGCCGCAGCCAATGGCCCAGAACATCAAGGGAGACACCAGTCAAAAATGTCTGGGAGCGCTACACCATCACCCCAAAACAGATTGAGCCCTACATGGCTGTTTTTACTTTAAAATAAACTCCAAACTTTTCAATGATGCATCTAAAGTCAAATCTAGTCTATCTTCACTCACATAATGTTTGCTTGCCTTTAGAAACATGGGAATAAATTGCAGGAGTCATCCTGTGTCTTCAAACTATCCTATGAGTAGGTACAACCGAAACCACATGTTTGGTGAAAATCCCATATTCACTGTATCAGTCCAAGAACCTCTAATGCGGAACTTGTGTGATGTGCAACTCACCTTTAATAAGTCTTTCCTGGTCCTTAATAAACTGCCATTTGTCCTTCATTGCAGTCTCTACATCATCCCTAGTAATCTGATCAACTTTTTCTAATTCCTTTTCCTGTTCTTTCAAGGCAGTTAGGAGTGCTCGGATGTGCCCAATCTGTTCTGCCTTGAGATGCTGGTTCTGAGAAAGGGAGGCACAATATTTTGATTTAGGGCCCGATCCTACCCCACTTTCCAGCACTGATGCAGTTGTGCCAACAAGGTGTGTGCTGCCTCTGGTGGTAATGGGGCTCCTCAAGGTAAGGGAACATTTATACCCTTACCTCTGGGCTGCATTGGCTGCTGGAAAGTTGGATAGGATTGGGCCCTGATTCTGTCATTTCATTTTATTTCCCACCATTCTCCTGGCATGGTTGTTAACAAAATCAAATCTCCACAAAGCACATTCCAACAAACTAGCAAGAAAATCTGCTGTAAGAATCATATGGCGATAATCATAATAACCAAGTGGGAATAAGCTAATGGATACCTCTTTTTTCTCTTATTGTACTTGACCAGACAATGCTGGTCTTCTGGGTTCTGTTACAGACTATTATCACAGTCTATTGAAATGAAACTCAGGCCGGGAAAATTTATTGCTTTTCATTTTTTCCCACATTTTTGTCTTGTCTTTTGGTTCACAAGGAGCCTCCAAGGCAGCTTCAGCAATGTTGTGATAAAATATATAATGATAACTAATCATTAACATCCAATTAAACAAATCATTCACAGGTAGGTTCATATGGCCTCTTCTGAGTCAAAGATTGCTAGATGACAGGAGGCCTTCCTTTGAGAAACTGAACCAAGGTCTTTTCATGGAGTATTCATAAAAGCCTGCTTGGCACTGATGTGTAATTTGTTCCAAGGGACCAAAATTCCAGTGGATTCCTGCAACTATTGGCTCATTTACATAGAGCCACATGTTTTCTGGTGTATAACATCTAGGTCAGTGTTTCTCAAACTGTGGGTTGGGACTCACTTGGTGGGTTCTGATCTGATGTCAGGTGGATCACAGAAAGCCTGGAACAGCCATCTTGGAAGCTGCAGGCCTTACTCTTGCTATATTCCTTTTTTTTAGTGCTAACAGTTTGAATTTTCAAGTGAGGGCTTTTTAAAAATTTTGTTTTTAGTTCAGTGCTTTTGCATAATGTTTTGTCCAAATCTTGCTATGTGCAACTGCTATGTGCAGCCCAAAAATGCCAGTTTGCATTCCAGAAGTGTCATTTGATTACATCACAATGGCAGCACTTTCCGCTTGATGATGTCACTTCTGGCTACGACATCACTTCCAGGTTAATGACATCACTTCTGGTGGGTCATGATATGAGTGCCACTCTAAAAAGGCGGTTCTGGTCAAAAAAGTTTGAGAACCACTGATCCAGTTCCGAGGCTGTTCTCTCTCAATCTGAGAGAGGCTGTTCTCTCTCAATCCCTCCATGGAATCAGCATCAATCCCTCAGCGAGGACTGAAAGCAATCCTGGAGATTTTAAGAGGACATCCTTGACTTAGGGCCCTACCTTATCCAGCTTTCCAGCACTGATGCAGCCATGCCAACAGGGCATGCACCGCATTCTGCAGGGAGGAAGCAGTCACAGAGGCATCGTCAAAGTAAGGGAACATTTGTCCCCTTACCCTGGGGCTGCATTGCATCACAGCTGGAAAATGGGGTAAGATTGGGCCCTTAGGTGCAATCCTAACCTGGATTTAGGCTGGCACAAGCTACTGGTGTTGGCACAGGAGTGTTGCAAACACACCATAAAATCCATGTGCCGGCCTGACTCCAACAGTATTGCAAATGCACTTTATGGTATGTTTGCAACACTCCTTGGCTGGCACAGGTCCCTTGTGCTGGCCTAACTCCAGGTTACAATTAATGACTTTATGTCATGTTGGGGGGGGGGGATCTTCAAGAATAGTTTGTCAGAATTGATAACCCTAACAACCTTTTTTGTTGATCTTGTGTGTTATTGTAAGTCATCGTTTTATTCTATGAAAATATAATAAAATATGAAATATTTTAGAATATTTCATAGAATATTTATTTCATAGAATATTTATTCTATGAAAATATAATAAAATATTGTCTTATTAATATTTTATTTGATGAAGAGTGGAAAGAGGCGGCCACGTGTCTTTGTGCACAAGCTTGGAGTGGCCACACTATACAAATCCTCACCTTACGCATATTCTGCAAGAATGTAAACGCTGCTAGAAAGTGAATGATTATCAGTATCGAAAACCAAGATGAGACCTTAGCTAAAGTCATATGTGCTCCTCAGAACAGGCAGCTGCTCCAGCTAATTAACCCCACAGTAGAAAGGGGCCAGGGCGTTGCTTGGGAGGAAAGAATAGTGGTTTGTTTAAGGCTACCTACTTACGAATTTGTGGCTCAGGTTAGAATTGAACTGGGAGAGTTGTGGGTTCCTTGTTGCTATTGTTCCTTCCTTCCATTAAATAAAACCAGAAGAGAGAGATGCGTCACTTTACTTACCCTTTCCTGGTATCTTTCATTTTTTTCTTCTAGATGCTTTATTTCAGCTAGAAGCTGATCGATTATCTCTTCTTTTATCTGAACTCTGAAGACAATTAAACACAGGGCATGAGTGACTACTAGTCCCTGCTAGCTAGGCAAAGAGGCTCTTTCGCGAGTGGTGCTCCTCTTGTATTTAGCAGGGAGGGAGCAACTGTCCCTCTTCACCCAAGTGACTGCTTGGCTTCCTGGTTACCTTCTGCATCTTTTTAGTTTCCGAGGGCGCAATCCTAGACCTGTGGAGCACTGATGCAACATCGTTGCTTCGGTGCTGCATCACTAGAGCCGACATGGAAGGGCTGACCAGCACCCCTGTATCGGCACTAGAGTGCTCGGGCCGACTCTAGGAGTAGCAACTGTCCAAGAGTGCCGGCGGAGAGCTACCCATGCGCCAGCCAAATTCAGCTGGCGCAGGGGCGGTGCTGGGTGAAGGGCGGGCGGGCAGGAGGCGTTTTGGGGCGGAGTGGGTGGACCGGTGGGCATGCCAGCCCAGGGAGGGGGGCAGGTTTGGACTGCAGCCGTTAGGCAAGGAGTTCCACAGATTAATTACCCACTGGGTAAAAAAGTGTTTCCTTTTATCTGTTTTAACTCTCCCAACCCTCAATTTTAGCAGATGCCCCCTGGTTCTGGCATTGTGAGAGAGGGAGAAGAACCTCCCTCTATTCACTTTATCCATCCCGTGCATAATTTTATATATCTCAAACAAGTCCCCCCTCAGACGCCTTTTTTCTAGACTGAGGGCGCAATCCTAAACTGAGTTAGGCCGGCATAAGCTAAACCAGCAAAGTTTGGCCAGCACAAGGGCCACCGTAAAGTATGTTTGGACCACTCTGAATTAGAGAGGCCAGCACACAGACATGCGTCATCCTCTCTGACTCTGAGAGGGGTCCAAACACAGTTTACGGTGGCCCTTGTGGTGGCCAAACTTTGCTGGCTTAGCCTATGCCGGCCTAACTCCAGTTTAGGATTGTGCTCTAAAAAAAAGACTACCAACAGCGATAAAGCCAATAGGATTGGGCCATCAGTTTTTAAGATCTCACAAGACTCTTGGTTGGTTTTGTGACATGTTATACCTACTGATATGCCAACAGAGCTTCTGGAAAATAAGTTCGAGCTTCCATCTGGTGTGATACGGCCTTTTTCTTCTTCTCCTTCTTCTCCTTCTTTTTCTTATCCTTCACCATGTTTATGGCTTTGTAGAGGGAAGTGACAAGGATCTAAGAGAAGCAAACAAGACAGATTACAACTCCATGAAGTTGTATGCAGAAGTGCATGCTCTTCTGTGCTCTGGGGCCATTTGCAGATGCTGTGATGCTGTGGTGATGCTGTGAATGAATGTGGATGCAATCCTAACCTATTTTCCAGCACTGGCATAGCTGTGCCAATGGGGCATGTGCTGCATCCTGCAGTGAAGTAGAAGTCACAGAGGCCTCCTCAAAATAAGGGAATGTTTGTTCCCTTACTTTGGAGCTGCATTGCCCATATCTCGGTGCTGGAAAGCTGGTTTGCACCCTGTGGTGGTGAGTTAGTTATTCTGGATTAATATATCTGGAATAGAAAGATGTATATGTACTGGTAGACTTTTCAAGCTGAATAATAATCTATTTAGGAATTTTGAATTGCAAGATGGTGTGTGTCCTTAGCCTTGCTTATCCTTGTAACAATCTTGGGAGGATGGAGGCAGAAGATTTAGCCGAGAGGGTTAATGCCTCCGTTTGCCCGAAGATAACAACTAAAGATCTCAAGGTCGTGAGCTCGCGACTCCCGGAAGTCTGTGTGAGCGGCAGACCTTGCAAACTGCGGCTGATTAAAAAGCTGAGTTCCAGCTGCCTCGTGGGAGGAGGAGTGTGCTGAACGCAGCTGCGTCTCTGGTGAGAGCAGGGAAGCCGTTTTTCAGCCAGCAGACGACAGACGGGTGGCTAAAGAAAGAAGGCTAAATCCAGAAAGAAAGATCTGTTTGAATGTGGTTCTTGAAAGATAGAACATTCTGTAAATTGTAAAAACCTTCGGGTTTGTGAAAAAGTCTGCCTATGTAAACCGCCTTGAGTTGTAATCATTAGAGAAATCTAGTGACTTTAAGAAAGGCGGTACATAAATACATGTATTATTATTATTATTATTATTATTATTATTATTATTATTCCAATTTTATGGGTGGAAAGTTAATTTTAAGAGATAAGGGATACATTCAGGCCAAACCATGGCTCAGCAATACAGAAAGTAGGCACAACCCTCCCTCCCTCTCTTCCCCCTTCCTTTCATTTATATAGGAATGAGTTGTTCTAGTGAATGAAATCAGAAGTCCTGCACTTCCTCGTTTTATGGCAGTGTGCAAGGAGCTGAGTATAGAGGGAAATGATCTGCTTCTTACTTCCCCCTTCTTCGAGTGAGTGGGAAGCAAGTGCAGCTTGCTTTGGTGGCAAGTTGGGGGGAGAGAACAGCAGGTTTGCAGTGTATGGGTGCGATCCTAACCTGGAGTTAGGCCAGCACAGTTAGGCCAGCAAAGTTTGGCTGGCACAAGGACCACTGTAAAGTGTGTTTGGAACACTCTCAGAGGATGGCCCACATCTGTGTGCTGGCCTCTCTGACTTGGAGTGTGGTCCAAACTTTGCTGGCCTAACTGTGCCAGCCTAACTCCAGGTTAGGATTGTGCTCTAAGGTACTTCAAATCTGCCTCCCCTAACCAGTGGCATAGCTAATGAAAGTATAGCCTAGTGCAGAGGGCAAAATGATGCCCTGGAAGTAACGTCACAACAGGAAGTGAAGTCACAGTTGTATTTTCGTTTTCTGGGTTTTTTGGCCATAACTTTTGATAGAATGTAGATATTCCAACATGGTTTGTTTCACCGGGTTCTGCATTCAATTACCTTTCCAATGATATATAAAGGTAAAGGTTTCCCCACGACCGAATGGTCTAGTCGTGACCAACTGTAGGGGGCGGTGCTCATCTCCATTTCTAAGCCTGTAGAGCCAGCGTTTTGTCAGAGGACAAGCTTCCGTGGTCATGTGGCCGGCATGACTCTACGCTGTAGTGCACGGAACGCCGTTACCTTCCCACCAAAGTGGTCCCTGTTTATCTACTTGCATTTAGGTGCTTTCGAACTGCTAGGTTGGCAGGAGCTGGGACAAGCAACGGGGGCTCACTGTGTCACGCAGTCTCGAATTCCCAACCTTGCGGTCGAAAGCCCAGCAATGGCGGATTAACTTGCTGCGCCACCACGTCCATGATGTTATTATTCATACATACCAAGGTTTTCACATTTTGGTTACTAGTGTCAAGCTCAGCTTGTTGACCCCTAAAGCTTGTTGCCCAGTACAATTGCACCCCCCATACACACACTTCCTTAGCTATGCCCCTGCTTCCAACCTCTTTCAATCAGCCACTGATGCAGCTCAAATTGGGTGGTCTCACTGATGGGCTGGCAGTGCCAGTGATGGCACACTGTAAGCTACTGTTGCCCAGATCATGGGTCAGCCTGGCTGGGTGGGCCCTCAAGCAGGACCTGACCTAGTTGATCTCTGCTGCAACCCCTACTGGAAACCATACCCATGTACAGACTTATTCCATAAGCACTACAGGGAAATAATTTTAATTTTAGGAAAGACCTGAAGATGCTATGTTTTCATTTAATACTTATGACTGAAAATCTTCAAGAGGATGCTAGACACGTTTCTGTTTTAAAATACAGATGTATAGCTTTCTTCTGATTATCACGTTTCCAGCTTGTTTTTTTAATGGCCCCATCCTATGAGGGCCTTAAACTGCCAGAACTAGCATTACAGCAGCGTAAGGCCTTTGGCCACCTCATGAGAAGAGAGGACTCTTTAGAAAAGACCTTCATGCTGGGAAAGATGGAAGGCAAAAGGAGGAGGGGGTGGCAGAGAATGAGACGGTTAGACAGTGTCACCGAAGCGATGAACATGAAATTGGGCAAACTCCGGAAGCTGGTGGAGGACAGGGAGGCCTGGCGTGCTGTGGTCCAGGGGGTCGCAAAGAGTCGGACACAATTTAGCAACTGAACAACAACAAAGGCCTTTTACAGCTGTCACAAAACTTGACGCACCGTTTTGTGCAGCTGGAACGCCTTCGTAGGCAGGGAGTAGCTGCGGCAGTCCAGCAAAGTTTGGCCGGCACAAAGGCCACCATAAAGCATGTTTGGACCACTCTCGGAGTCAGGGGGATGGCGCACATCTGTGTGCTGGCCTCTTTGACTCCGAGAATGGTCCAAACATACTTTAGGGTGTCCTAACGTGGCTGGCCTAACTGTGCCGGCCTAACTCCAGGTTAGGACTGCACCACATTTTCTTTTAATTTGCTGTGATATTGTATTGTTAGGTGAGTTCTTCTTCCTGTCGTCTGCATTTGCGAACAAAAATGATAGTGTTAAAAAAAATGAAGGAAGGAGAGTAACGAAATGTTTGAGTTTGTGCCTGCAGTTAGATGGAATTAACTTGTTACTTCCTGCAACATCCCAACACACATCGACACACAGACTGCAAACATACCTATAAGCTTCAGGGCTACAACCCCTGCATGCCAAAATGCCTACTGTTTCAATATTGAACCCTCCCTCCCCCACCCCCCAGCCCCACACTGCCCCCTTGGTAGCTCCCTCCCCGAAATAGACCCCTTACCAAAATGTTCTGCTGCCGAGTCTATTACCGGCCACTGCTTTCTGGTTGGCTCCAGCCACAAACTTTCCTAGTTACCACGGCAACAGCACCAAGATGGCCACCACAGGCCAACAGCCAGACTTCCCCATTAGTTCAACAGTTTGTGTGTGTGTGTTTTTGAACCGCGAAAGGTTCCTGTTGAGATTTCACAAGGAAATATCTCCCTCTTGTGCCTCAATAAGGGAACTACTGCAATTTCAAAATAAATAAATGAGTAACATTTAAATTGCAGCCAGGTGTTACCTTTGAATCTTTTTTCCCCTAAGGATTTTAGCTGAGAAGCATCAGGTTCAATAGGAGGCATACTGAGAAAGTTGTCTAAGGGGATACATTAATGTTTATAAAGTCTTTCAGTTGGCTCTCCCTGTATTATTATATGGTACCTGAGAGGAGAAACAGCAGCTGTATGCTTGGCAAGAGCTATATCAGCCATGTTGGGGAAAAGCTCTATTATTTAGCATAACTTAAGGCCTAAATAAGAAATTCTGTAATACCTCTGTCCTTCTGTTGCCGAAAACTGGCACAAAATGGTTTTCATCATGGGAAAAGCATTTAAAAAGGCAAACAACCAAATGAGAGAGTATGGGGATCATCTTTATTACATCTGCGCAGGCAGGCCAATCTCCCTGCTCCACTCGGCAAGCAGAGAAGAAAAGCAAGAGCATACAATTCCAAATCATTTTTATATTCCCCCCCCCCAAGCTGCTGCTTGGTGGAAAATTACTACACAGGGGCTGGGACATGAGAAGCCCTGTGCCAATTGGGCCTTGAGAATATGCTGTGGCCATTCCGATAAGGGAGGAAGCTCTGCTGGCTTGAGCCAGTTCCCTATCTATTGTGCAGGGCTACCTGTACTGGATGAAGAAGGTTGCAGGTAGGAGCAAGTAAGTGAAAACAATGAGAGCAAAGAGAGAGAAAGTTACATACTTCAGCATCTTCAGGCAAGAGACTTTGAGCCAAAGACTCAAGATGGCTGCACTTTGGTTCAATGGCAACACTTCCTAGAATTTCTAAGCTTTTACCTACTCTGTTTTCAAGATCTTTCAGTAAGGCCCAAATCCTGACCAACTTTCTAGTGCTGAGATAGCTGCGCCAATGGGTCATTGCTGCATCCTGCCTCCTCAAATCAAGGAAACATTTATTCTCTTATCTCAGAGCTGCATTACCCTTTACCTGGGGCTGCAAAGTTGTAAGATTGTGCCCTAAATCATTTTATGGTTGAAGTGAGCCTGTCTGGCTCCACCATGGATCATTTGGGCAAGATTTTACGTGGGGCAGTGATATTCTGGCACCCGCCAGACTGGTGCTGTACCAGACTGATAAATTGGGGAGAAGTTGCAGCCCGCAATATGCATGCCCACCATCTCCTTGTATTGTTAGTCCAGGGGTTCCCAAACTGTGGGTCGGGACCCACCAGTGGGTTCCAACCGAGTCAATTTCAGGTGGGTCACAAAGCTCCTAGAGCCGCCATATTGAAAATATGGGAAGATGGGATGCTGTAAAGGGGGAGGTGTGTGTGGCTGTTTTGTTTGTGTCAAGGTTGTAAATAGGCTTCCCCCCCCCTTTCTGATTCACTTTGCTATTGGAAAATAGCTGATTGCTGCACTCTCAGGAAAGCAGCAGGCTCTGGTGTCACAATGATGGCACTTCCAGCCATGACATCGCTTCTGGTGAGTACTGGACAGATTGTCATTCTACAAAGTGGGTTCCAGTGCTAAAACGTTTGAGAACCACTGTGTTCGTCTATGAACTCTTCAAAGCCACCAGAGTGCTTTTCAACAAGAATCCCTGGCTTGCCCAGCCTCCTCTGCCAACTGAACTGGGTCAATAGGCTGGTTCTGAGCTATCACCACATGTGGGCCCATTGCAGCTTCTCATTGGCAGTCTGGGCAGTGTGTGGCTTTTGCATGCTGCCGGAGATCTGTTTGCAACTGCCATAAGGCAGTCTCTGCTGGCGGAACACTAGTTCCTGCAGCAGATTGGCCCATTAGGATTGGGCCGCTAGTTTATTATTTAAATTATTTTAACGGCACTCTGCAGCTGACACAGCTCCCACAGCAGCTTACAGAAAATCAATCAAGGGAAAAATTGTTGCAAGAGAAGGGAGGGGGTATGTTTAGTAATAAGCCTCTCTACTTTCTCCTTTTCCTGACAGAGCGGTTGGTGACTACTAGAGACAGCAGGGAAATTTTGTGATGTGTTGCCTAGTTCTTATTGAGAAAGTGGTCAAATTCTCCCTGACCGGTGCCCCTTCAGAATATAGGTTTAGGATTATCTGACTCAGGGTGCAATCCTATATTGTGCCAGCCTTGTAAGGCCGACATAGCAATATCCTAAGGCCCATTAGGAGGCAGCAGCAGCGAAGTGCAGGCCAAGGGGAGGTTTTTCCCTTACACCTGTGTAAGCCCCAGTCCCCCCTATGGGCCTGCTCGGATCTGCGGCTTTGCAGGCACAGTAGAAAGGGGCGGCCCGAATCGAGGCTGCCATGGCCGGGAACAGGGTTTAGGATTTGGCACTATGGCCATCCTGTGTCACAACTGCGTCATAATCAATCAATCAATCAATCAATCAATCAATCACTAGTATTTATATACCGCTTTTCAACACAAAGTTCACAAAGCGGTTTACAGGCAAATAATAACATTAAAGTTAAATGGCTCCCTGTCCCAAAAGGGCTCACAATCTAAAGGAATGGAGAACACCACCAGCAACAGCCACGAGAAAGACACTGTGCTGGGGTGAAGAGGGACAATTGCTCTCCCCCTGCTAAATATAAGAGGACACCACTTGAAAAAGTGCCTCTTGCCCAGTTAGCAGGGGTTATAACCACCGTCTCCGCCCACGGCGCCGCCTAGTAACGCCCCCATAACACCTCTGGAACGCCCTCGCAGAGGCCCTGCGCTGACCAAGCAGCGCCGATGCTCGCCTGGTGCATGGCTGGTGCAACCACAGCGCCTGAGCATTGGCGCTGCTGCGAGCGCTGGCCGAGCGCCTTAGCGCTGACGCGGATGCGCTTTATGGCACGTTCGCAATAGCGTCCGGCCAGCGCAAGAGCGCAGTGCCGGCACTAAGGGGGGTTTAGGATTGCACTGTCATTTACTCCTCCACGTAAAAATTTTTTCCTTGCACACAGAAAACTAGCAAGTAAGGGATAAAGGGGCAGGAGGTGTGGACTGATGGTTGAGCTGCTGGTACTGCCTGAAGCTAAGCAGGAGAATCTGTGGTTTGTTTTTGGATGGGAGACAGAATGCCAGGCTGTGACAAGCCGCAGTACCTGACAGTTGTGGCAGAATGGAGTCACTGTGGAGCTGATTAGCCAGTGTGGGGATGTTGTGAGAAGGTCAGCCAGTAAAAGAACGGAGTCCAACTTTGAGGACCTGTCCAGGCTGGACTTACCATCACATGCTGAAGCTCGATGTCACACGGCCAGAGGAGAGAACCACACTGTGAAGGCTACATCTGGGACTGAGGATTCGGTGAATTCCAGAATACAGTATATTTGTAAAAACCCCATTGAAAAATGGTGGCTTAGACTAGCCTACCCATGTAAGCCACCTTGGGCATTTGCTTCAGCATGGGAAAAGCAGGGTAGAAATTCTTCAAAAAAAAAAAATGTTCTTGCCTAGCTTTCTACCTGACATATCATTTTCTATGTAGAAGAGACTTTTTTTGTATGGGTAAAGCAGTGCAACCTGGTTTACCACCCCAGAAAAAACAAGACTCTTTACCATGTAGGATGAAGGTAACTTCAGATTTGAGTTAGACTGGATGACACATGTTTTATCTACACAAAGGAAACACAAACATTCTCTTCTGCTTCATAAAGTGCAGCAGAAATTCTAGGTGTTACTTTGTCTGAGTCATTTATTAAACTGTTCTTTTCAAGATCTGCTTTGCGGCTTGACCGGTGAGGCCACATTCTCTACAAAGATCTCCTCCTACAACTTCAATATTTGCTAAAGGTTAATTTCACGTTGCTAGATGAGAAGGACTCTGCTTTTCCTGGGCTTTCTGGACAAGAACTGTACATTTCTGAACACTGACTGATTTCTCCACTAAGGTCTGGATTCTGCCTTTGTGCCAGCAATGTGCCACAAACAGCTGTCAGAGGGGAGCCAGGTGTTTTGCCGGGAAGGGTGCTGAGAGTGACACTGAAATAACACTGGGAGTGACACAGTGACACTGCCAGGAAGACTGGGTGAAATCCCAGCCAACAGGAAATTTTTTGTACCTCTTTGTGCTTAGTAGGGACTTGAGCAGTGGTGTCATCTAAATGATTTAAGAACAGGTACTCACTTTTGATTGGCACGTGTCGGGACCCGCCCACCGGAAGTGACATCATAAGCCAGAAGTGATGTCGTGGCAGGAAGTGACATGAAAAAAACCCTTTTGGAGGCCTCAGATGATTTTAAACTGACCCAACAGTTGCAACAGTATTCCACAGCACCCCCAGAACATGTTAAGGAGGCCTGGCATCATGTTAAAACCCCAGAGCAACTCATTTTTCAGTGGCAAGGAAAGGAAAGGCTCCGCTCGCTGCCTGCCTGCCTGCCTGGCTCTGAGAACATGCAGGCAACTCAAACATGCAGGAAATTCAAATGTTGCAGAGGGCGGAGTCGACGAGTGGGTGGGCGAATGGGCGGGGCCAGCTCTAATCCTAGAAACCGGTACTCGCGTATCCCCGCGTACCCCCTGCATGACATCACTGGACTTGAGTCTAGCTTGAGTGGGCAAGGCTTGCCCAGAGCCTGAGATTAGTTCACTGCCCTGGAAAATGTTCCAATGTGCAGTTCTGCTGGCTCACCATATGGGGCACAGGAGCACAGAAGTAAGAGTTCCTGACATGCTATTATACAGTATTATGACCATTGTTATATTATGGCCAATTTGAACAATGTGTCCCATGTGGAAGCAATGGAGGTAATGAAGGTGCAATCTGAACCTGGAGTTAGGCTGGCACAGTTAAGCCAGCAAAGTTTGGCTGACACAAGGGCCACCATAAAGCATGTTTGGACCACTCTTGGAGTTGGGAAGGATGGCACATGTCTGTGTTCTGGCCTCTCTGGCTCTGAGAGTGGTCCAAATATACTTTATTATTATTATTAGTAGTATTAGTATTAGTATTTATATACCGCCTTTCTTTGGCCATTAGATTGCTCCTCTGGCTTTAATTCAAGGCATATATAGGCAGGCTTTATCTCTAAACCTGCAAGGGTTTTTACAAATTACAAAGAAGTTCTATCTTTCAAGAACTACAACAACATACAAATGGAACTTTCGTGGTTTAGTCCTTCTTTCTGGCCGCACGCTTGCCTTCCTGCTGGCTGATCAACGGCTTCTCTGCTCCCACCAAAGAAACAGCTGGCCCAGCACAACTCCTCTCTCACAGGCAGCTGGAGACAGCTCTCATCAGTCGCACTTCTCAAGGTCTGCCGCTCATGGAGACTACCGGTGTTGTTGAACTGGCGACCTTCGGATCTTATCTTTGGGCAAACGGAGCCTTTAACCAGTGGTGTCATCTACAAATAAGGAACGGGAACGCTGGGCGGGACTTTTGCGGGACTTCCGCGTGATTGGCTGCCCGCCTGTCCTGTTCCGCGACTGCCCTGGCCTCGGGGGTGTGTGTGCCTGCTCGCCGGGGGAGACGGGTGGGGGGGGCGCTGGAGCCTGGGCAAGCAGCGGTGGGGCGCGCAAACCGGGGGCAGCCCCCCCAAGGCCAGGGCAGCCACGGAATGAAACGGGAGGGCTGCCAATCACACGGAAGTCCCGCCCAACGTTCCCGTTCCTTGTTTGTAGATGACACCACTGGCTTTAACCCTCTCAACTAAACCTCCTGCTCCTACTTTACAGTGTCCCTTGTGCCAGTCAAACCTTGCTGGCCTAACTGTGCCGGCCTAACTCCAGGTTAGGATTGTGTCCTGAGCAGTGGTGTCATTCAAATTATTTAGGAACAGGAACTCACTTTTGATTGGCACTTGTCAGGAACCCGGAACCAGCCACGGAGCCCGTTAGGATCCGGAACGCCCGTTCTGGTCCGTTCCCCCTGAATGACATCACTGCCTTCGCCCCCCTAGGAATCCGGAGTCGCTCCCTTTAACCCTCTTAGTGCTGACCAACCAGAAAGAAAAGCTCTTTGCAGAGGAATTGGGAGGGGGGAGAGTGAAGTGGGCAGAGTCAGCCCTAATTTTAACTAGTGGAACTGAGTTCCCCCGCTTTCCCCCTGCATGACATCACTGGTCCCGAGTCTAGATCAGGGGTGTCAAATATAAGGCTCATGAGCCGGATATGGCCCATGGTAGCTCTTTATGAAGTCCACATGATAACTGCTTGTTCCCAGCACTGCCCTTTCAGCAGCACTGCTTTTGCTGAGGCTGTGGGAGGGAGGGAGAGAAGGAGAAGGCAAGGAGTGCTACTGGGGAAGGGGCAGACTATGAGGGAGGGAGAGAAGGCGATGCTGCTGAGGTGCTAGGAGAGCCCAGTTATCATGTAGACCACCCTTTCAGCAGCGCCACTTCTGCTAAAGCAGACCACTTTTCAGCTGCTGTCTGTCAGTTTTGGTCTGTTCAAATGTCTTAGCACAGGAACTTTGTCTTGTAGGAGTGGCAAATTTTGCTCCTGTTAAACCAACAGCGCTTATCTCTACAAAACATTAGTGTATCTTGACAAGGGAGACAATTCCTTGAAAATATCTGTTTACAAATGTGACTTACAGCAACAGAACAGTCCTCCACCTGTTTACTCAGAAGTAAGCCGCACAGAAGTAAGTCCACAGAAATACGTGGGATTGTGTGGTTAATTTTAATCTGCAACTGACAATGTCTTGCATGATTAACGACAGTGTAAAAACAAATCGAATTTTCTTACAGGAGCAGGGAAAGTCCTGTGCAATGTAATCATGATGATATTTCTTGGTAGCCAACAACTTGCCATAATGCCATGCATGGATGCGACAATATTTAGAGCGCAATCCTAAACTGGATTTAGGCTGGCACAGTTATGCCAGCAAAGTTTGGCTGGCAAAAGGGACACGGTAAAATATATATTTGGACCACATTTGGAGAGAGGCCAACACATAGATGTGCGCCATCCTCCCTGACTCCAAGAGTGGTCAAAACATGCTATATGGTGACCCTTGTGCCGGCCGAACTTTGCTGGCCTAACCGTGCCCGCCTAACTCCAGGTTAGGATTGCGCCGTTGGTATTTTTTCCTCTCCTTGTTCAAATTAAAAATAGATTTCATAGGTAGACAGATATTTTTGTATACAATTCCCTTATATTCTAAGTCTCATAAGCCACAAACATACTCTTTGACATAAGAGTATGGCTGTTTGGATCTGGATGGGGACCAATAGGCTCATGGCATTTTGGCGAGGGCTCAAGACTCTTCTGTTTCGTCTAGTGTTTGATATTGATATGTCTGTCTCTTGTACCTCTGCGTCAAAACCTGCATTGTAAATAGTTTTCCCCCTCCAATGATTTTTGTTACCCTGTTTCAGCAAATGGCGTAACACTCCGGAACGTGACGGGCGGGCTGTCGATCACCCGGATGTCCTGCCCAGCGTTCTGGCAGCATAACACCGCTGCCCTGTTTTTATTTATATTTTTATTGCCTTTTTGGTTGTTTTGTTATTTTTATGTACTGTACTTTTTGTTTTTCCCCTTCCAATAATCGTAGGCTGCCATGGGCATCTGCCTTGGTAGAGGAAAGGTGGGGTAGAAATCTCTCAAATAAATAAATAAATAATGTGCCAGTCATGGAAATATGCTGGCTGAGCTCCTTTTTGCATCACAATAAATAAATAAATAAAATAAATTACCTGTTATCACAGGCAAATAAAAAATTTTCAAGCTTTATAATTATTTACTAGATATAAACTGAAAGTTCAGTTGATTAACAAGTAAATCCGCGAGGATTTCCAGGAACCCAACCCTAGCAAATAATGAGGATTGACTGTATATTTAAATGCTTCTTAAATCAATCAGTCAATCAACCAACAGGTACTTATATACCGCTTTTCAAAACAAAGTTCACAAAGCGGTTTACAGGCAAATAGTAATAATAATAAAGTTAAATGGCTCCCTGTCATTAAATGGCCATTGTTAAATTGGAGGGGACTGGAATAAGCAGTGGCACAAAGCAGTGCTCAAATGAGCCTGGGTAGGACTGGTGGTCCAAAGCAGAACATGGGGGGGGGCAGCCTGCTTGTCTAGTGAGCAGCCTATTTAGAAAAAAATAGATGTAATGAGGGGGGATCTGTGCATTCTGTGACACTGGGGATTCTGGGGGGTATTCCCATTTGTAGACAAGCTTTGAGTGCAGTGATCTCTCAGCCAATTTGTGTCACCCCTGACACTGGTACTGGAAGATTTGGGGAAGTGACCAGCATCCCTCTGATGGGCACAGCCAGTCCCAATTCTGATCATTTCCTGACACTGTCCTGCCATAGTTACTGAGGGTTCAGCCTGTACCCATCTGACTAAATACTGACATCACTCCCAACTACCATATCTTGATGTGCAGACATGAATTGATTAATATCCCGATATGACCCTTACCCATGCACCGTCCATAATTTCTGAAAATTAAAACATGAAAAAAAACATGCACCAAAAGGGGGGGGGAAGTAATGCTTACTCTTGTGAAAACCAGGAAGGATTGTGAAGAGCTCCAGAAGGATCTTTCCAAACTGGAGGAATGGGCAGCAAAATGGCAGATGTGTTTCAATGTAGACAAGTGTAAAGTGATGCAAGTTGGGGCAAAAAAAATAAATCAAAATTTCACATGCCATGGTTTCTGAGCTGTCTGTGATAGCTCAGGACAGAGATCTTGGGCTGCTGGTGGACAACTAGGTACTAAGTGGGTGCAGAGGCATATCTAGGGAATATGGCGCCCGTGGCAAGGGGCATGAAATTGTGCCCCTATCAAAACACCTGGATTGCGTCCTTAATTACACAGCGCTGTTCCTGCCCTATGCATGTTTGGACAGAACAAAGTGAGAGCAAATTGGCGCCCATGGAAACGGAAATGGCGTCCATGGCTCTTGCCACCCCATGCACCCCCCTAGATACACGCCTGAGTGGGTGCTCTATGTCAATCTCTTGCCTGAGTCAATTGGCTCAATCAGCCTCCTGGGTGGGCCAGCCCTGAGTGAGAGGTTTGTGTTGTTCTTTAAACCTTCAAAATTGTGATCCTTCCCCTACAGTATGAAATGTTACAATACATTCAACCCCATTTGGCCCCTTGTTATCACCTCCTTTTTTGCATGTATAGATCATGCAAGATCTGGGTGAGAAACAATTCAACCGTTTCATATCAGGATTGGAACAGTATTGGAAAAGTTTCGTATCTTTTCCTTTGTGCTGCCATCCTGCCACTTTTTATCTCCAGGCTGAAAATATTCTCACTGGGTCAAAAAAACCACATGCTATTCCTATCTGCAGGCTGCAGCAGACCCACTTTCCGGCTTGAGCACTGGCATGACCACATTCCACCTCCCCATGTTGAAAGCCACTTCAGGCTAAAGAAAGAAGCTCAATGAGTGTCTTCTACAACAAACAGAAATCAACTTCATTTCCTTATTCCAGGGTATGCAAATTCTCTTTGGTGGGTCCCGAAATTGATGGGGTTGATTAGCCTATGTGCATAAAGGGTTAAACAACCAGCTACTGTCAGCCAATCACCACTATAGCCACAGAGACTTGAGCAGTTGGGTCCTGGATGCTAAAAAGTTTGGGAACCACTTCCCTGGGAGGTACAGGGGGAAAGGGAAAAAATGGGACAGCAGGGGAGAATGGGGTGGGGGGAGCCGGAGTGCCTCAGGAAGGGCTTAGGCCAGACTTTTGTTTTGAAGAATTTTTGTGCTGAAGAAACAAAAATCCCACTGCAAAAGAAACGAGGCTGCAATCCTATATACACTTCCTTGGGAGTAAGCCTATAACAGCCAATGGGATTTACTTCTGAGTATGGTGTTGGAGAAGACTCTTGAGAGTCCCCTGGACTGCAAGGAGATCCAGTCGGGCAATCCTCCAGGAAGTCAAGCCTGATTGCTCCCTGGAAGGACAAATCCTGAAGCTCCAATACTCTGGCCACCTCATGAGAACAGAGGACTCTTTCGAAAAGACCCTCATGCTGGGAAAGATGGCGGCAGAGGAGGAGATGGTTAGATAGTGTCACCGAAGCGATGAACATGAAATTGGGCGAACTCCGGAAGCTAGTGGAGGACTAGACAGGGAGGCCTGGCGTGCTGTGTGGTCCAGGGGGTCGCGAAGAGTCGGACACGACTTAGCGACTGAACAACAACAACAAAGACGCGCATGGGATTGAGCTGTTGGCGGAGACTTCCCAAAATGACCCTCGGGCAAGTAACACCGTTATTGGGAGCCATCAAAGTGCCCAACTTTTCTCCGACTTGGATGAAAGGGGCGGGGGGAGACGCGAGCACCACCTTGAGCATCCTGGGGACGGGACCCCCATCTCGAGATGGAGCGCAGGCCGTGCCAGGACAGGACCCCAGCTAGGTCGAACGAAGCGAGGGGGGGGGCAAAAGGGGACCGGTGTCTCGCCGCCCCGAAGCAGAGAACGCCTCTCGCCCCGGTCCGGACTCTGCGCCGCCCGCCGCGCCGGGAGGGGGAGTGGCCGGCAGGGCCCCGCCCACCTCGCTGCTCTCCTCGCGAGCGGAGCTGCCGGGAGCGCCTGTCCCCTCTCCAAAGCGGTCGCTGCGCGGAGCGGCGGGTGTGCGCGCGCGTGGCTGCGGGGGCGAGCCCCGGCCCGGAGGTCCCGCGCTCTCGGCGGAGCCAGCCCGATCCCCGCAGCGCCTCGGAACCGCGGGCGGAGTGGCCGGAGCAGGAAGCAAGCAAGCAAGCGCGGCGCGGGAGGGGAGGCAGCCGCCGTCCCCAAGGGGCGTCGCTCCGCCGGCCTCGCAGGTACGGGGAGGGAAACCTGCTGTTCTTCTTCCAGGGCGCTCCGTCGCGTGGATGCGGGTGCGGGGCAGAGCCTGGAGCCCCCGCGGGAGGTTTCTTGCTGCAGCTTGGAAAGTGCGCCGCGCTCTCTGGGGCCGGCGGCAAAGAGGGACCCCCGAGGAGGGGCTTTGTGGTGGGGCTGCTTGGCTTTGTCGCTCTCTGTGGGCTGCACCTGGCTGGCCTCTAGTCTTGTCCGAAGGGCGGTAGGCGCATCTTAAAGGTGCTAATACCAGGGTGGGGCAGAAGCCGAGCCCAGGCGATCTTCCTTGGTTTTTACTAGAGCCCCCCCCCCCCCCAAATCTGCCAATAGGTGTCAAGCGCAGAGTAGCTCCAGCTGGGAGGAGGAGGACGCACCTTAGAATTAGGGGATAAAATGCATCCAGGGTGCGCGTTTGGGGTGGGGCAGAAGTGACAGTGCCCCTTGGAATCTTGATTCTCTCCTCGGACCCACCAGTTGACTCGGGTCTCCTCCCCCCCCTCATATTGCCGTCTTTAGGGACGATTTGCAAAGTATGTCCCTGTTTAAGCTGCACCCATGTTTTAAATGTACTCCTTTGAATGGCATGCGCTGTTGCTCTCATAAAAACGTGGATATATATTTGGATGCATGAAGAGATTTTGTCTGAGCGCAGAGCTTAGCACTGGTGCACTTCCTTGTAGCCCGCAATTCACTGTATCTGATCTTTGTGGAAGTTGATTTTTCCCTGTGTTTGGGTGCGTTCTCTAGAGAAGTGTAAAGGAAAGATGTACATGTAGTAGTTGTGGGAGGAAACCGAGTTATTCCACAAAGAACAAGATTCATTGCTTTTATTGCTGGAACCTTGAATGATGTGGGTACTACTTTAAAGCAACATTATTTGTCATAGTGAAGCATGAGATTTCTCCTGTCACTCTTGAGAAACAAGAAAGTTGACCCACTCTGAGAAGGGTGTCTCCTCCCTGCCCAGAAATGCCCTGAGATATTGTAAGCTGATTTTTTTTTCGGGGGGGACGGGGACGGACGGACATTCCTGTCTCTAGTGCTGGAGCATCATCTCCTCTAACGTTGTCTGTGGAGTTGAAAACACTTTTGAACAAGCTGTTTTGTATAGCGCGTGCATCCTTAGAAGCCACATGTGGAAATGGAGACTTCGGTGCTGTATGACTGGTGCTGTTCTGGGTGTGTTAGTGTTAACAGGGAGGGAAGATGGGTTTAAAGACCTTGCATGTCATGTTGGTAGCCGTGGGAATGGTTATATCAGGCAACGTCATTGTAAGAGGTTTAACTCTTCCTATGTCCCATGCTTTCTGCAAGAAGCTCAAGTCTGCGGACTTTAGAATTGCCCAGTTTTGCCACAACCCTGTGAAGTAGATTAGGTTGTCCTGCAAGTTTCATGCAGCTATTCAAACATCTCACTCTCATCTAAGTCAAGTACTCCAACAACTACTCTTATTCTACAGTTAAGTATAAGAACACAAGAAGGGCCCTGCTGAATCAGGCAAAGGCCGTCTAGTCCAGCTTTCTGTATCTCACAGTGGCCCACCAGATGCCTCAAGGAGCACACAAGACAGCAGGCTGCCTGCATTCTGTTGCACATGCCACTCTGTTGCACCCGGTATTCTGAGGTAACTCCTGAGGTAAACACACTTGTCAACATTCACCACAGCATTTCCCTTGGACAGCCACCAGAACCAGATGCTCCTCTTCAGACATGTAGTCATAGGAACAGCCCCACTGGATCAGGCCAAGGCCCAACTAGTCCAGCTTCCTGTATCTCCTCAGGGAGCACAAAAAACAAAGATGTCTGCATCCTTTTGCCATTCCCTTGTACCTGGCACTCAGAGGTAGCCTACTTCTAGAACCAGGAGGTTGTACACACCCATCATAACCTGTAACCTGTGATGGACTGTTCCTCCATAATTTTGTCCAAATCCCCTTTTAGATTTGGCCAGATGCCATCACCACATCTTGTGGCAAGGAGTTCCCATAGACTAATTACATGCTTGGTAAAGAAATATTTTCTTTGCCCTGTGTAAGTGTAAAAGCTTCCTATTTAAAGTACAGTTTGACACCGGGGTTTAAGCGGCTAGCACCTTAGTAAACCAATGATAGACCTGTTGCTATGAGGAGGAAGCAGCTTATACAAATTTACTCACCTTTAAAAATGAAGCATGATCCTTGAAGAAATGTGTTTTTCTTTATGCTCTGTTTTCTGTACTGCATTCTGTATTTATTTGTATTTAAATACTGCATGCTGTATTTATTCATTTTAAGTGAATTAAATGTACATCTTTCCCCCTTCTGATCAGATCTGTAAGCATGTCACTTGTGCTTCCTCACCTGCTATCCCTTCTTTGAATGTTCAGTGCGGCCCTTAATTAAAGAAAATCTCCATAGTGTGTTTTTCAGCAATTGGGAACAGTGATTCTGTGCATTATACTCCTCTAGTTTGCGTTCACAATTTGATGAAGATGGGAATGGTACATGTGTGGTTGCTTTGCTACCTTTCTATTTATGTCCAAGGGACAAAGTTCCCTTCTTATGGAGAAATTTTGCACTCCTAAGTTTATAGTGTAAGTAGTATCCATGGCTATCCTGCAAGTATGTAATTGGCTTGCCCGTTCTGAGAGGTGGAACGTTCTAATGAAAGGCATCTCCCTTTACCTACTTCATTTTCTCTATAAAAATTGAACTCCTTCCCCTGTTCTCATGCTCCGGTTCATGGAAAAATACAAAGGTCGAAAGCAGCAATACCAAAAATTCTTCAGAGTGCATGATCAAGATGTTGAGTTGGAAGTTATTTCAGACTTCTGGCAAAGTGGTTGCACTGGAGCAGAGCAGTTCCCTCTGACTTTCCCCTTCATCACAGCATATACAAGTACTGCGGCTGATTAGCACTTGGCTGGGGTGTGGCTAGGAGGGTGGAGAGAGCGTCTTTGTTTCCTCTGAGATTGTGGCACAGTTAACATTTATAGAATTATATCGAGATTAACCAAACAGAAATATGAAGTCACAGGACTCTGTTGTTCTGCACCAGCTTGTCATGTTTCTGGAAGTTATAACTGAAATGTATCTGAGCTCTTCATCTCCACAGTCTTGAGTGCTTGTAACCAGTCTGAAATTCATTTTTGACATACAAATATACAGTATAGTCTTAGGGACTGAAGTTACCTACAGCAGTGGTACTCAAACCTTTTAGCACCTGGATTGATTTTTTTAGAATGTCAATCTGTCCAGGACCCACCTGACGTGATGTCACAGCGAGAAGTACCATCAGCCTGCTGACGCCAGAGCCTGCTGCTTTCCTGAGAATGCAGCAATAAGTTGGGTTATTTAATTTCTCAGCTGTTTTCCAATAGCAAAGTGAATCAGAAAGAAAACAGCCCATTAACAGCCTTGACACAAGCAAAACAACCACACAGCCCTCCTGCGTTCCAGCATCCCATCTTTTCAATATGGCTGCTCTAGATGCTTCGTGACCCACCTGAAATTGGCTTGCGACTCACTGGTGGGTCCCCACCCAGTCTGCAAACGGCTGAACTACAGCATTACTAGAGATGAAACTTTTAATACGTTTATTTATTTTTAATGAAATGTCTGGAATATCCTCCTTTATAGGAAAAAGTTTACACATTTGGGTCTCCTTAGTTTAGAAAAATAAGTAAGCTGGATGGGGAACATAATAGAAGATTGTAAAATTATGTACAGCATGGTGCAAGAAAATAGATATGGTTTTATTTCCCCTCTTTTGCATGCTGCTAGAACTTAATTTGGGGTCGCGAAGAGTTGGACTTAGTGACTGAACAACAATAAAGAACTTAATTGAGATATCAGAGGTTTGGGAGTTGGACTTACATCTGGAAGATCCAGGTTCAAATCCCTGCTCAGCCATGAAGCTTCCTCATTAATCAATGTGAGAAATGAAGCACTGGGCTTAATGGACCTTGCGTCTAGTCCAGCAGGGATGCTTTTTGACTGGCTTGGTCTTACAGAGACTGTGTGTTGGGTATGTGTTGGGTGTAAAATGAAAAATGATCAAAATCTCGGACATGGGCTATCAAAAATACAACCATACAGTCTGTTTTACTATGTATGTCCTCAAATTAATCTCCCTTTCAGCCACCCCTTTTCAGTGCCATGTTGGCCCCTTTTCAGTGCCCCTTTTCACCCAGAAAACCTGGGTGGCGCCATTTTGGTAGGTTTTCCTGGCAGTGGCTGCCCTCTAGCTATTCAGATGGTGCAGCTCTTCCCAGCTGAAGTCTCTGTGCGCTGTAAGACCAGGAGGGCATTTCAAGCTTGTAAGACGAGAGACTCGTTTTTGGCATCCCAGGTCATGTTCCAAAAACCTGAAAGGTTTCCCAGCCTTTTGCCCCAACTTTGTGATGCTTTTTCAAGGGAGTGTTCTAACTAGCCTATCCCTCCCCCCCGCTCGCAAAACAAACTCAAAACCAAACAACACATTCTGTATTACCTCCCAAGCTCAGAACATCAGCAAGTAACCCAGTCAGAAGCTAAAAAAGCCCTAGGCATGGGCCAATACAACTTTTCATGACAACTCTGGCCATGGAAGCTTGACATAGTTTCCCTTTTATCCACGGTTTCAGGTATCCACAGGGCCCCCAAAAAACGATCCCTTGCGGCAGAGGCAGATCTAAGGGAGGGCAAAGCTCTAAGTTTTGCAAGAAGCCTGACCTTGCAGTGGAAATCACTCCTCTCCTGCACCGTTTTAGCCAATCCTCACAGGGAAAAGCAACATCTTGGCGTTGCTTACTGGCTACAGCAGCAAGGGAGAGGAGGGATTTACATGACAGGGTCAGGCTTCTTGCAACACTTAGAGCTTTGCCCTCCCTGTAGATCCGCCTCTGCCTTGCGGATACTGGGGCATGCTTGTAATTGAAATCTGTAGGACTGGATCTGGTGGAAATCTGCCTTCTGCCTAGGATCACATGCTTCGAGAAGTAAGCCCAAGTAAAGGCAGAAGTTCACTTTTAGTATGATCAGAGTTAATCTGCTTATTTTAAGGTTGAGGAAGTTTGCTCAATAGCACAAAATCAATTTAATGAGCTGCCTTGGCTGTTCAGAAGCCTCTGCTTCGTTGTAAGCAGTTCATATGATTTTCCTCCACCCTACCCCAATCAGCTGGTGTTGGCTGTTCTTTTTTATCTTCTTGTTTTCATGAATTCTTCAGAGGTTTGGTTGTCAATACTGTTCCCTTAAGCACTGAACTCCGTTTATTACTCATTCCTAATGCAAGGAGTCATCCAGTTCACCCAGGCATGGTAACTTGTCATGCTGGATTCTAATCTCTTAAAGTATGCTATGTCCCTTCTTTGTATGTGAGGTGCCTTTTTAAATGTAATTTGCTCCCCAATCCTATTCCCACCACATTAAAGGCTAGTTGTCTGTCTAGTGCTGTGTTCTGGTATAATACTCTGATTCAGTGGCTCTTAAACCTTTTAGCACTGGGGCCCACTTTTTAGAATGACAATCTCTCCAGGACCCGCTACAAGTGCTGTCATTGTGACGCAAGAGCCTGCTGCTTTCCTGAGACTGTAAATCTGTAGGACTGGATGCTGTATGCCGTATGCTGGGTTATTTCTCATCCGTTTTCCAATAATGAAGTGAATCAGAAAGAAAAAAAAGCCTCTTTACAACCTTGACACAAGCAAAACGGTCACACACACAGCAAATGCCCAAGGCACCTTACATGGACAGGCTAGTCAAAACCACAGTTTTTCAATGCGTTTTTAAAATAAATATACAGTATTCTGTGGAATTATGGAGAAGACTATTGCGAGTCCCCTGGACTGCAAGGAGATCCAATCGGTCAACCCTCCAGGAAGTCAAACCTGATTGCTCCCTGGAAGGACAAATTCTGAAACTGAAGCTCAAAGACTTTGGCCACCCGATAAGAAGAGAGGACTCTTTCGAAAAGACCCTCCTGCTGGGAAAGATGGAAGGCAAAAGGAGAAGGGGGGGCAGAGGATGAGATGGTTAGACAGTGTCACCAAAGCAATGAACATGAAATTGGGTGAACTCAGGAAGCTAGTGGAGGACAAGGAGGCCTGGCGTGCTGTGGTCCAGGGGGTCGTGAAGAGTCGGGCACGACTTAGCGACTGAACAACAACATTCTGTGGTTCACCAAATTCTCAGTCCCAGGTGTAGCCTTCTCAGTGGGGTTCTCTCCTCTGGCTGTGTGCCATCGAGAGTCAGCAGGCAGTCGTAAGTCCAGCCTAGACAGGTCCTTGAGGTCGTACTCTGTTCTTTTGCCGGTCGGCCTTTTTGCACAATCCTCTGCAACTATAACTTGTGGTGACTAATCAGTTCAGCCGAGCCTCTGTCCTGCCACAATGGGTACAGCAGCCTGTCACAGCCTAACATTCCGTCTCCCATCCAAAAACAAGACCACAGATTCTCTTGCTTAGCTTCAGGCAGTACCAGCAGCTCAACCATCAATCAACACCTCCTGAAAATTAAGTCTTTGCTGGAGTCTGGAACTTAGGAGAATGTATCTTGATAGATGACTGATGGCCAAAGCTGGGAATTAAGTGTACAGTCTATTCTTTTGTCCTGGGCTTCAGTCCAATAGACTGAGATAACTCTTGGCAATGGGCCATGCCTACTAGGGAAGCCCACATTGTCTTTTACTCGTTGTTTTTTTTAAATACATTGACAGACCATTTAAATTCCCCAGCAATTCAAGAATTCCGTTGCCACCTTTCTAGTACATGTTTTAAGACTGTAACCTCTGGTATGTCATGTGAACCAAGTGCTGGAAATGCTACTGCTATTGTTACTAATGACTGTTTATAAAGAATTTAGTAAGCCAGGAAGTGTACCATACCGTATTAAACAGACTAAACCCAGCAGTCAAAATTCTAGGTTTACACTCTAATATTACACTGGATCAAACCTATTACCATAATGCTGTGCTTTGCCATTGGAAGTTTCATTAATATTGGCATTATCAGTATTAATTCAAATATCTTGAGCTAATAGCATCCTGGATGTCGATAATACTCCTAGGCTGTCTGCCTTTGGATTACGTAGAAAGAAGTTAGATTAGGTTTCTTTTGCTAAATGCAGGGTCATATTCTTACTGCCCAATCATATGCACATCTACTCAGAAGTAAATTCCAGTATAGACAATGGGGCTTACTCCCAGGACAGTTTGGATAGGATTTCAGCCTTAGGGTTGCTTGCTACATCTGCATTAAAACTTGGTATCCATGCTATGGTGGTGTGTATTTTGACTAAACAGAACATTCCTTGTGCGACTGATCAGTATTTGGGGGGGGGCACTGAGTTTTGATTGCACAAGCTTAAGTACTGTATGTATATATTTTTTTTAATGCAGAAAAGCCTTCAAGTGCTTAAACACATTTTTGCAGCATTTCAACCTTCCCAACCCCTGGCAAAATCTAACGTTAATAGGTTGCGTCCTTTTGCACTTACTTTTAAACTTCCTAGTGTGTAATTGAGTAGCTGTAGTAGTCCAGTTCCTTACCAGCGCACTTACCATATCAAATCAAAAGAATTCAAACGAAAGCCCTCTCAACTGGATTCGACAGTACTAGGTGTGCATATTGCCAGGATGAAACCCCGGGAAACTCCGAGTACCAGAAGTGGGCCATTTACAAGATGCCATTCTGAGAATAGGCCAAAATGCATTGAAAAGTCCTATACGTAAACTGCGCCAGTCCCAAGCTCGGACACAGTCCAACCACAGGTATGACTGCAGTTTTTCTCAGAGCTGGGTGTGCACATTGCAGGAAAGGCAGTCCGGGAACTTTGGAGTACCCGGGGTGGGCCATTTCCACCAGGTCCCAATCTGTAAATGGGCCAAAATGCATGCAAAATCCTAAAACCTCAGACTGGAACCTGGTGGAAATGGCCCACCCCGGGTACTCCAAAGTTCCCGGACTGTCTTTCCTGCAATGTGCACACCCAGCTCTGAGAAAAACTGCAGTCATACCTGTGGTTGGACTGTGTCCGAGCTTGGGACTGGCGCAGTTTACGTATAGGACTTTTCAATGCATTTTGGCCTATTCTCAGAATGGCATCTTGTAAATGGCCCACTTCTGGTACTCGGAGTTTCCCGGGGTTTCATCCTGGCAATATGCACACCTAGTACTGTCGAATCCAGTTGAGAGGGCTTTCGTTTGAATTCTTTTGATTTGATATGGTAAGTGCGCTGGACTATAGTATTATGTTTGGTTAGAAGGAAACCAAATTTCCCATACAGTGCAACTTCATGCTGTACGTGCCAGTGGCATTTGCCACAAGTATGCTGGTGTTTATATGTTTATTTCTGGAAACCAGACTGATACACATTGTGATTATTAGGCTTCACTAGTGAAGTTGGGTGGGTAGATTTCACCATGGCTGTATCAGCCTAATCTACATAGAACTGTAATATATTTAACACTTATGTGGTTCTTTAGGGTATGCAGAATGATTCAGGTATTTTGAGTAATGCTTACAAGTCCCCTGCAAAGTAGGCCGTTGTTGGGATACCTGTATTGCGGTTTGGAGTCTGATGGTGAGAGAAGCATACTCCAGCTCAGTGGTTCTTAAACCTTTTAGAGGCCCTTGAGGCTGCTGCCTGATTTATAAATGCCCAGGGCTGTGGCAGTAATGGCGATTGGACACACAAATACTTTTTTACCCAGCAGGTAATTAATCTGTGGAACTCCTTGCCACAGGAGGTGGTGATGTCCCGGCTTAGATGCTTTTAAAAGGGGACTGAACAGAATTCTGGAGGAAAAGTCAATCGCAGGCTACAGGCCATGATGGTTAGTGCAACCTCCTTACTTTAGAGTTAGGCTACCTCGGAGTGCCAGATGCAGGGGAGTGGCAATGAGATGCAAGTATCTAATTGTGTGCTCCCTGAGGCATCTGGTGGGCCGCTGAGAGATGCAGAAAGCTGGACTAGATGGGCCTTTGTCCTGATCCAGTGGGGCTCTTCTTATGTTCTTATGGACAGCCGTGCTCCTACTTCTCCAAGCAGCAGCTTGTTTAATCCTTGATGCACATAGCCTAATCCAGTGTTTTTCAACCTGTGGGTCTGGACCCCATTGGGGGTCATGAAACCTCATTTTGGGGGGGTCGCGGCAAACCTTCAGAGCCTGTGCAAGATCCATTCCAATCATGGTACTTCCTTATCAAAACTGAGTTCTTGATATAGTCTTTTGCAGCTTCTTTTTGCTGCCTTTCCCTGCAGCTCCCAAGGCCAACCTTCACAGGGAAGACATGAGAGGTAGGGGAAAGTGGGACAGGTGGGGTAGGGAATGATGGAGGCTGATCAGGACCTGGAACAGGAGCGGGATTGGCGGTTTGGGTCCTCAATCTCATTGTCGTATATTAATTGGTCGCTGCATGAAAAAGGCTGAAGACCATCGGCCTAATCTACCCTGTCATTTTCACGAGACATCAAAAATTGGGTCACAGCCCGCTGTGCTAGCTCACCTACAGAATTGATGACACAAGTAAGAATTGGAACATGGACTTCCCAGCATGGAGCTCATTCTCTTTGCCACTACAGCCGTAGAGAGAAACTAAAATGACAGTCTGAATTTCCACGAAACCTTTCTTTATAGCAGTAGTTTTCAAAACTTTTAGCACCAGGACCCATCAGCAGTGATGTCATGGCCAGAAGTGCCGTCATTGTGATGCCAGAGCCTGCTGCTTTCCTGAGAAAGCAGCAATATGTTGGGTTATTTCTCAGCCATTTTCCAATAACAAAGTTAATCAGAAGGGAAAGACAGCCTATTTAAAACCTTGACACAAGCAAAATAACCACATAGCCCTCTCCCTTTCCAGCATCCCATCTTCCCATATTTTCAATATGGCTGATTTAGGTGCTTCGCGATCCACCTGAAATTGGTTTGCAACTCACTGGTGGCTCTGAATTTCCACGAAACCTTTCTTTATAGCAGTAATTTTCAAAGCTTTTAGCACTGGGACCCATTAGAAGTGATATTATGGCCGGAAATGCCATCCTTGTGATGCCAGAGCCTGCTGCTTTCCTGAGAAAGCAGCAATAAGATTATTTTTCAACTATTTTCCAGTAGCCAAGTGAATCAGAAAGGGGGGGGAAAAAAGCCTATATACAATCTTGACACAAGGAAAACCACCGCACAGCCCTCCCCCTTTCCAGCATCCCATTTTCACATATTTTCAGTATGGCTGCTCTAAGTGAAATTCGTTGGCAACCCACTGGTGGGTCCCGACCCACAGTTTGGGAACCACTGCTTTATAGACTATAGGCAGGCAAGCCTGTCCCAAACTGAGCAAGTCTGCCATTCTAAACTTCTACTGCTAACGTACGTGATGAAGCATTAAAAGTTTAGGGCCAAATCCTATCCAACTTTCCAGAGCTGATGCAGCTGCTGTGCAGCCCCAAGTTAAGGGAACAAATGTTCCCTTACCTTTAGGAGGCCCTCCGTGCACACTGTAGGATGGAGCGCAGGCTCTGTTGGCTACAACAGTGCTGGAAAGTTGTATAGCAATAGACTGTTGGAGTAGAAAACCAGCTCAATTTGAAATAGAAGGGCTGATAGATAAGATTGCTATCTGGTGTGACTCTATTCCATCGCCCTTGCTAGAAGTCTAGTATGGACTGTTTCCTTCTCGGCATGGTTCTGAAACGGGGAGCAAGGTGTGAAAAAAAGGACACAGTGGAGCTGGAAAAGGTGCAGGAGAGAGTGACGAAAGTGATTACTGGGCTGGTATGGGGCACCTCCCATATGAGGAAAGGCTGCAGTGTTTGGGGCTCTTTAGAAAGAAGGCAGGGACGTGGTGGCGCAGTGGGTTAAACCGCTGCTGCCTGGCTTTCCGACCGGAAGGTTGGGAGTTCAAGACTGCACGACGGAGTGAGCTCCTGTTGCTTATCCCAGCTCCTGCCAACCTAGCAGTTTGAAAGCACCTAAATGCAAGTAGATAAATAGGGACCACTTCGGTGGGAAGGTAACAGCGTTCCATGCGCTATGGTGTATAGTCATGCCGGCCACATGACCACGGAAGCTTGTCCTCGGAGAAAACGCTGGCTCTATAGGCTTTGAAACAGAGATGAGCACTGCCCCTTACAGTCGGTCACGACTAGACCATTCAGTCGTGGGGAAACCTTTTCCTTTACCTAGAAAGAAGGCGCCTGAGGAGGGACATGATTGAAACATATAAAATTATACATGGGATGGATAGAGTGGATAGGGATGTTCTTTTCCCTCTCGCACAACACCAGAACCAGGGGACATCCACTAAAATGGAGTGTTGGGAGAATGAGAACAGATAAAAGGAAATACTTTTTACCCCAGTGCGTAATTAATCTGTGGAACTCCTTGCCACAGGAGGTGGCGATGGCATCTGGATTAGGTGCCTTTAAAAGGGGATTGGGCAGATTTCTGGAGGACAGGTCCATTAGGTTATGTTAGAAGTGGGCTACTTCAGAATGCCAGGTGCAAGGGAGTGGCAATGGCATGCAGGCATCTTGTTGTCTTGTGTGCTCCCTGAGGCATCTGGTGGGCCTCTGTGAGATGCAGGAAGCTATACTAGATGGCCCTTTGGCCTGACCCAGCAGGGCTCTTCTTATGTTCTTAAAAGATCTGTAAAGCTTTTCTGTGTGCTGAAAAGTGCTGTAGAAATATAATAGATGCTCAAAGCTTGAAATTAAGGTCAATGTCTCCGCCCTCATGACTAAAAGCCCTGCCTTATCTTAAGTGATGATTCTAAAAAGGCTGTAAGTGTTTAAGGCACCTCAGCTAGTGTCCTGGTAAAATACAACTGAGATTAGACTGACAGCTGCATTACTGGCAAAACAACCTCTCAATGGCTGGGGTAGATGTTGGGTGTGTTCTAGAATGGCCACCCCAGCCATTGAGAGGTTGTTTTGTACTAGGTAGAGCTTTTAGACAGGATGGCCAAGACAGTTACCTTAATTACAGGCTGAAACTGGTAAGAAAGAAGTGTCTAACCTTACCTAGTTGTTGTTTTTTTCCCCCAACAAGAGTCAACTTGTATGATTGGCCCTGGACAGCTTTGCACATGTTCTCAGAATAGTGTGCTGAGACTGCAAGTTGCCTTGAGCAAAGCTGTCTGGTTCTTTCCGATGCAGAATTGTTGGTTGCGGAACCTTAACGGAGTTCGCTTTCCTGTTTGGCATATTCAAGGAAGGTGGAGGTTTTCCACTTGTAAAACTTCCAGGAAGGCAATTAGTATACACAAATGATAAGTTTAATTCTGTCCTGAGGGAGCTGTTTGCTTTAGGGCCAAATATGTAGGAGTTTTTACAGCAATGCCTTGGAGCACAGAAAAAGGTAAAAAAAATGGATGAATGTCAAAGCGTAGCCTTATTTAGCTTGTAAATGTGTTTTGGCCGCGAAAAATGTAAACATGCAATTCTATAACAAATGTGACGGTGTGCAAAACCTAAATAAAAGAAATAAAAAACGTTGATGAATGTCCTGGAAAGTTGGATAAAATAGAACGAAAGAAGAAAGCGGAAGAGGGTGAAATTTGAAATCATAGTTATAATTGAAAACTGTTGAAAGAGCAAAGCGTTGAAAGTCAAGGTATTGCTGTACATCAGTAGTTCCCACTGTAGCTCAGAACCAACCAGTGGATCGTGAGACAATTTCAGGTGGGTCGCGAAGCACCTAGAGCAGCCATTATGAAAATATGGGAAGAGGGGATCCTGGAAAGGCAGAGGGTTGTGTGGTTGTTTTACTTGTGTCAAGATTGTAAATAGGTTTCTTTTTCTGTTTCACTTTGCTATTGGAAAACGGCTGTGAAATAACCCAGCTGATTGCTGTATTCTCAGGAAAGCAGCAGGCTCTGGTGTCTCACATCCGGATGACACTTTGGGCCATGACATAAACTCTGGTGGGTCCTGCACAGATTGTCATTCTAAAAAGTCCTGGTGCTAAAAAGTTTGAGAAGCATTGCTGTACACCGTTTTAATGTGCTTCCTTTGGCTGTTTTGTGGCTGTAAAACCTTTTTTTTGTTTTAAAATATATTTTGTAATCAGTCTTTTGACCTCCAAGCTTGATGCCCTCAAGGTAGATTGCCAATCAGACCATAAGATAAAAATAAAAGAGAAAAAGCAGCTTCACAAACTACGAAGTCAGCACTTAAAATAATTATGCACCGTGGACAAACTTAGAAGCGTGTTGGACGAAAGTCATCAAGCAGCACTGGAATGCACTTTCTCAGTCTGTGCTTTAATGTTTCTCCACGTTTCTCCATGAATGATCTTCAAGCAACATTTATAGTGGAATCAAGTCCCGCTTTATAAGAAGCTTTTAAAACCTCAGCAAAATGGAGGAAATGCCCTAATTTTTGTGTGTGTGTGTTAATCTTTGAAAGAATTCCTGGCTAGGATGTGTGTTTTTGCAGTGCCTTGGGGTGGGGGTGACTCTCACCCCATTTTTGTTAGCTAACTAGTAGTAATGTGGTATGATGATAAAACGTTTAGTTCACTTATAGCATAATCCAGTGGTTCTCAAACTTTTTCAGCATGGGGACCCACTTTTTAGAATGTCCAGGACCCACCAGAAGTGATGCCATTCTCAGGAAAGCAGCAGGCTCTGGTGTCACAATGATGGCACTTCCAGGTTAACGACATCACTTCTGGTGGGTCCCGGACAGATTGTTGCTCTAAAAGTGGGTCCTGGTGCTAAAAGGTTTCAGAATCACTGCCTTAGACAGACTGGAGTTGTCTGGTTGCTGCAGTTTAGCCATGGTTTGTTGTGGTTGACTAGCAAAGGAGCTGGGTAACTGTGTTTGAACAAGTTCATGTTTTTCAAAGGTATGTTAAGGTGTTTAAGAGCTAAGCCCACTAACTGAAATCTAAATACAAGTCCTGTGCAAGCTGATTTCTGAGGCTTAGTAGTGGGTTTACAGTGTTCACTGAAAAAGTGGGTATAGTAAGTCTGTGAAGCATTCCCCCCCAGCTTTCTTTGCTGAATGTGCATCTAAGGGGAGGGCACCAATATGTGGAGATATCTAAGAGCTGGTTGGACAATTTGGTGGGGCTTAAACATCTGAGCAGTTACATACCGTGTGTGGCGTGGGAGAGTCTCTTACCAGACGCGACTTTTTGTGATCCTGCGTTGTGGTGGCAAAAACTTGTAAGCGAAACAAATGATGATGAATTGAATCTAGTAGGGGAGAGTCTGTGGGAAGTTGGTGGAAAGACTATAGCCGGAGTTGTGCCTCTAAATTTGCACTGGAACAGTGGCTCCCAACTTTTTAGCACCTAGACCAGTGATGGTGAATCTTTTGGGCTTGGTGTGGCAAAATTTAGGAAAATGATTAACTTGACTCTGCTGGCGTGTCAACGCCCCACCCAAACAAAAGAGAAACCATTCTTTATTTTCATTTATTTAAACAAAAAAATACAGTCTAATCATTTGTGGTGCTATGCATTACATAAAGAAACATAAAATAATTACAAAAATGAAAAAGGAGTAGAACAAACTCAGTTTTTGTCATGCATTGGTGAATGCTGGTGTGTCACCCCAAATGTTGTGGTGTGTCAGCTTTGACACACGTGTCATAGGTTCGCCATCACTGACCTAGACCCACATTCTATCTACAAGATCTGTAGGGACCCCATTAGACCGAAAGTGATGTCATTAAGCTGGAAGTGACATCATTGTGCCTGTGAAAAGCATGTATGTAGACTACCATAGGTTACCAAATGCAACAGCTGTTTTCAGGAATGTGGAAGCACCCTGAAATTTTTTCAAAAATGTATTTCTGCTTGGAGGTTCCCTTAAAATGCAAATCTAAAAACTTTTTAATGTTTTTTAATGTTGTGCAAAAGCATCTATGGCAGTAAATGGTATCTCTGGCACCCCCGAAAATCAGCTTGCACCCCCCCCCCGGGCATCCTGCCCCCATGTTGGTAACTACTGGCGGTTTAGTAGTTACCAACAGCAGGAGGTTTAGTTGAGAGGGTTAAAGCCTCCGTTTGCCTGAAGATAAGATCCAAAGGTCGCCAGTTTGACAACACCGGAAGCTTCCGGAAGCAGCAGACCTTGAGAATTGTGACTGATAAGAGCTGAGCTGTCTCCAGCTGCCTGTGAGAGAGGAGTTGCGCTGGGCCAGCTGTTTCTTTGGTGGGAGCAGAGAAGCCGTTTATCAGCCAGCAGGAAGGCAGTCATGTGGCCAGAAAGAAGGACTAAACCACGAAAGTTCCATCTGTATGTTGTTGTAGTTCTTGAAAGATAGAACTTCTTTGTAATTTGTAAAAACCCCTTGGGGGGTTAGAGAAATAAAGCCTGCCTATGTAAACCGCCTTAAAGCCAGAGGAGCAATCTAATGGCCAAAGAAAGGCGGTATATAAATACTACTACTACTACTACTACTACTACTACTACTACTACTACTACTACTA